>CM029271.1:18686977-19021250 GCA_016920895.1 Vaccinium myrtillus
TAGCCTTTGGGCCTTCCCATATTTCTCGTTATTTGTGCCGTTTGGCCACCATTTTCATTCTTTTCTTTTTCTTTTCTTTTTTGTTTTGTCCGCCTGGGGTATGCCCCTTGTAGGCTGTATATTCGTTTAGCCCCTTTTATTTTCAAGCTTATTTACCCCAAAAAAAAAAACTCCTTCCCTTTTCTTTTGATAGCTGGTTAAATTCTTCCTATCTTCTGCTATTTAGTTTAGTTTGTCGTGTTTGTTTATGTATACAACCATGCATTTTGGGTTCTGGAACTTGCGGGGTCTTAATGATCCTCGTAAACAAAGGGAAGCTAAACTTTTTATTAAGCATAATAAGCTGTCTTTGGTTGGTTTATTGGAGCATAAAGTGAAAGAGGCCAACGTTAAGAGAATCCTTAATTTCATATGTCCTCACTGGCATTTTGCACACAACTACAATTTTGCCCCCATTGGTAGAATTCTGGTGTGTTGGGATCCTCACGTTTTGAGTGTCAATGTATTGAATCTATAAAGAATTACTCTAAAGTCCATTATAGCTTTTTGTAACATGTCTAGTCCTATTTACCCAAAAAAACATGTCTAGTCCACCTCTTAGTTCCATAACTCCTCTAATCCACTTTTTTGCAATTTCTAAGGTGTAAGGTCCACTCTCCATTTTTAATAGACAAGTGTACCCTCACATTAAATTTAATACATAATATACTTTCATAGGGTACCCTAGTGTTTAGGTTTAGACACTTTCATAGGGTACCCTAGGGTTTAGGTTTAGGGTGCACTTTCCTAATTATAGGGTTTTTAGTGGTTTAGGCACTTTCATAGGGTACCCTATGGTTTAGGTTTAGGCACTTTCATAGGGTACCCTAGGGTTTAGGTTTATGGTGCACTTTTCTATTATAGGGTTTTTAGTGGTTTAGGCACTTTCATAGGGTACCCTAGGATTTTAGGCACTTCCTCTTCAACTAGGATTTTAGGCACTTCTTCTTAGGGTTCCCTAAAACCCTAGGGCACCCTACCCTAAAATCCTAGGGCACTTCTTCTTAGGGTACCCTAACATTTTAGGGTACCCTAGGATCTTACGGTATCCTAAGAAGCGAGGGGTATTCTTGTAATTGGTACGTGTGAGTGGACTAAATGTGTTAGGATAATATTAGGTGGACTAGAAGTGTTAGGAAATAGCTATAGTGGACCCTATAACAATTCTCCCTTGAATCTATCATGTCAATACATTCATTGTGAGGTCCATTCTATCCAATCGGGGTTTATGTTTCTCACCACTTTTGTTTATGGTGCTAATGATTATATGGATAGACACGATCTTTGGAGTAGCTTGCTAACTCTAAGGTCCACTTCTCCTTGGGTGGCTCTTGGTGATTTCAATGCCATAAGGTCTCCAAGAGAGAGGTCTGGGGGTACATCACATTGGCCTCCCCATATGGATGAGTTTAATAACAGTCTCTACTCATGTGAGTTAGATGATCTCAGGTTCTCTAGATGTTATTACACCTGGAGCAATAGACAAGTTGCCCCCAATCATATCTCCACTAAGATTGATAGGGTTCTTGTTAATGAAAGTTGGATGAGAATATTTCCTTTCTCTAATGCCTTCTTTCCTACTCCTGGGCTGTCTGACCATTCCCCAGCTATTGTTAGTCTTGCTCCTCCTCCTAAACCTATCCCCAAACCTTTTAGGTTTTTTGATTTCCTTGCGGACCACCCTTGGTTTAGTCCCACACTCCAAAGGGTATGGAGAACTGTGGTACTAGGCAATCCTATGTTTTGTGTTTGTCAGAAGTTGAAATCTCTTCAGGATGAATTCAAAAACTTAAATACTAAGGAGTTTAGTGCTATCTCTGATAGAGTAAAAAACGCCAAGGTACAGCTTGACAAACTACAGATTAAATTGGGGTCTAACCCCTCTGACCCCCTCACACAACTTGAAGAGAGGACTGCCTTTAGACAACATATAATGCTATCTAGGGCTGAGGAGAGTTTTGCCAAACAAAAATCTAGGGTTCAATGGCTTAAACTGGGGGATCAGTGCACATCATTTTTTTTCAAATCAGTTAGCAATAACAGAAATAGGAGCATGATTACCAGTCTCTCTTTAAATGACTCCACCACTACACAGGATTTGAGTGTGATTAAATCCTCTTTTGTTAACTACTACACTAATTTATTGGGTACCCCTCATAGTTCCCAATATAATGGTGCTGGTAGAGTTAATGATCTTATTCAAAGAAAATTAACTAATGAGCAGAGTTTATCCATGATTCAGCCTGTCACTGATGCTGAAATTAAGGATACCTTATTGAGTTTAAACCCTAAAAAGGCCCCTGGGCTGGATGGGTACAATGCCGGGTTTTTTTCATAAAGCCTGGCCTATAATTGGACACAAAGTTACTGCAGCAATTAAGAATTTTTTCAGGTCTAGTCAACTTTTGAGGAAGGCTAATGCTACTGTGATTGCACTTGTTCCTAAGATTCCTAATCCTTCCAAGGTTAGTGATTTTAGACCTATCTCCTGTTGTAATACCATTTACAAGTGCATTGCTAAGATTCTTACTAAAAGACTTCAAAGTACTCTTCCCTTTCTCATTGACCCTGTTCAATCAGGATTTGTGAAAGGTAGAAGGATCGCAGATAATATCTTCCTCACTCAAGAACTTATGCATGGCTATCATAAATCCTCTTCATCTCCCAAGTGTGCTATGAAGGTGGATATTATGAAAGCCTATGACAATGTGAGATGGGAGTTCCTTTGGGATGTACTTCATTGCATGAACTTGCATCCCACCATGATCAAATGGTTGCAAGCATGTGTAACCACTGCAAACTATACTCTAAATATAAATGGGGAAAACACTGGATTCATTACTGGGAGGAAAGGTCTTAGGCAAGGAGACCCTCTCTCCTCCTACATCTTTGTCATTGTCATGGAGGTCCTCACATGCATATTGAGAGAAAAAGCCTTGCTTCCTAATTTCCAATTTCATTGGAAATGTAGCCAGTCCAAAGTAATCAATCTATGCTTTGCAGATGACTTAATGATATTCTGTAAAGGTGATCTTTTTTTTTTTTTTTTTGGGTAATTTAGCTTGAAAATAAAAGGGGTTAAGCGGATGTACAGCCTACAAGGGGCATACCCCAGGGAGGACAAAATAAAAAGAAAAGAAAAGAAAAATTGCGTACCCCCGACACAACCGCCGGGGGGAAATGAAATCCAGCACAACCCACTGGTATAGGGATACACATGATTTAAAACAAAATTACAATTTATGAGAAGGGGACCACCCTTACTTGATTGAAATAAGACTTGAGCAAATATTGTTAGACCGAAGGCCACTGTTGGTCCACTCCTTGGATTAACCTCTTTCATGATTGGGGAAATGAAAATGTGAGCATCTCCTATAGCTGGTATTGCACCAGATTGTAGCTTTCCAAATTTGTTTTTGAGTGCACCTACAACCCATGTTCGTGGGCCCCAAATACATTGGTAATGATTCTGCCCATGTGCTCAGGCATAGACTGATTGACTGAAAAGTCACAAAGTTAACCCTTGCTTGAGAAGCTTCCCCAGTTATCGATCTACACAAACCCAGATGCAGGAGGGACGTGAGTTTCACACACCATCGTCCGGACTCATCAAACCAGAACTTCCCCGCCGTCCAACCTCGTCAGAACAGGGGACGTTCCAGTCCATCAAAGAGACCAGACGCAGGGCGTGAACCACTCAAGCCTCCCACCCGAACTCATCCAAACCAGAAACAGGGAAAACTCTTGATGTAAACTAGAACAGAAATTGTAATACATAAAATCTACAGCCAGATCCAAACAGAAACAAGAGGAAATCGAGACCGTCTTCAACAATGGCTTACCCTAGCAGAACTAGAACCAATATAGTATTACCTTTCTGCCGTGACACCAAGACACATAACAGGAAAGAACTGAAAACGCAGAGGTACAAGCCCGGAAGAAAGAACTCTAAACCAAAGTTTCTGTGAGGACTTACCCAGAAACTGAGCTCTAGCCCATTTGATGGGGACGAACCCCAACTTGTGAGCACAACCTCGCTGGTCGAACTGGAATTTCTCTCATTGCTTGAACTGGTATTTCTCTCGAAGAACCCACATAGTCATGGTCGAATGGATTTCTGACCAGCTTCTTATGCTTGAATGGATTTTCTGAGTTTTCTGGAGATCCCAAGACCGAAATCCATGGTCGGCATCTCCAACAGACCGTAAACATCACCGACGAGGTGAAATGAGTTAACATCTCTCCTCGATTGAACCTCGATTTCCTTGCTTGAATTTGAACCCAAAAGCAGCGAGTTGAAACCGATTCTCGAGCTGCTGACTTTTCGTGACCCCTTGAAATCCACGACTAGCTCCTTCTGCTATGCCTCAGAGACCAATTGATCCAGTTTAGTACTCGGTTTTGACAACCAGATTATGGATCTGGGCAGATTTCCGCACATACCCTCTTCGAGATGATTGTAAATCCGGGTAATCTACAAACCCATGTCTGAGATACGATCCTATGATGAATCGACCCAGGTTGAGGTGAGAGATCCCCTTTTGAATGAGTTGTTGAACCTCGGTATACGATGATGGCTACTCCCCAGATCCCCTTTTGAGTGAACCCAGAGGCCAGATTTTTGGTAGAATGAAGGAAACTAACACCAGAAGTAGAGGAACCGAACAAATTTCAGTTGATTTGGTAAAAAAATTGGTTGGAAATAAAGGGGAGTGCATCCTCTCTCTAGTCTAGAGAGAGGAGCTCTCAACCCTTTGTCTTCCCTCTTCATATTCCCAAGAAAAAAAAAAAAAGAAAAAAGAAAAAAAAAAGGTGATCTTGGATCTGTGAAGCACATCTTTGCTTCCCTTTCTGAATTTGAATCATTGTCTGGTTTGAAACCTAGTCCTAATAAAAGTCATATCTTCTTCTCTGGAGTTCATGCCTCCACTAGAAGAGATATTTTGGATGTCATGGGCTTTACTGAAGGCACCTTGCCGGTAAAGTACCTTGGGGTTCCATTACTTTCCACCAAGTTGACTCATAGGGACTGCAAACCTATGGTGGATAGAATTATCTCCAAGACTAAATCATGGACTAATAGGGACTTAACCTATGCTGGGAGGGTCCAATTGATAAAAAATGTACTGTTTTCTATGCAGACTTACTGGTCCTCCTTGTTTTTTTTTTTTTGGGTAAATTAGCTTGAAATTAAAAGGGGCTAAGCGAATGTACAGCCTACAAGGGGCATACCCCAGGGAGGACAAAACAAAAAAGAAAGAGAAAAAGAAGGTGCGTACTCCGCGGCACAACCCGCCGGGGTAGGAAAATTTGCGGTCCTAGCACAACCCGCTAGGATAGGAAATGAAACGCCCTGCGTTCGCTTTGATTAAAGGGCACGAAGCCAACTTTCCATATGCTTATGGCATCCACTACTGGCCCATGCATGCACGAAATGAAGAGACTAAAACAGGCCACTATTGGGAGAATTTGGACAGCACTTCCTTTGAAAATAGGCACTGCCAGCAGCAGCAGTGGTATACTACAGCAGCAGCAGAAACAACTAAAATAGCAGCACTTCCAACAGCAGCAGAGGCAAGACAAACACTACATCTATCAAGCACTGCCAACTAGTGAAGAATGAAGCAGGACTAAGAGCATTAAGCAGTGATCTAAAAGCACAACCAGCGTGACTGCTACACAGCAATCAAACCATGCATCACCATAGCAACAAAGCAAAGCTAACACAGAGCAATCTGCCTAGAATTGACAGCAAATCTACGCAACTAAATAGGCCTCAAGCATGCACTCCAACAACAGCATAGGCAGATTATCACAGCAGCAAAAAGGCAGCAGCAGCAGTAATCTGGGGCCAAAGTGTCTTGGGATCATCTTTGTGTTCCCAAAGAGGAAGGTGGCCTGGGTTTTAAATCTTTGCAAGTATGGAACAGAGCTGCAATTTCTAAACATATTTGGTTCCTCATTTGTGGTGGTGAGCAATCAATGTGGTGCCAATGGGTAAAATCATTTTTTTTTTTTTGGGTAAATTAGCTTGAAAATAAAAGAGGCTAAGCGAATGTACAGCCTACAAGGGGCATACCCCAGGAAGGACAAAATGAAAAAAGAAAGAAAAGAAAAGAAAGATGTGATAAGCCTCTGATTGTTCGGCAAACAATAAAACCAAGGGAACTGACCTCGTAGAACCCTATACTGAACACATGCCTACTACACCACTCGCTCCTAACACCATTATCCAAGATCCAAGGTCATCATACATCCACGAATATTGGGTCTAGAACAGTCCCCAAGGGCCGTAACAGCTTTAGTTTACGGAATTACCCCTTATGCCGTGACAACAATGACACCTAACAAAGAGAACTAGAACGCAGATGCACAATCGGAAGCAATCTTAGAACCCAAAATAAAACTGTAAGAAACTTTTTTTTTGGATAATTCAGCTTGAAATTAAAAGGGGTTAAGCGAATGTACAGCCTACAAGGGGCATACCCCAGGGAGGACTAAACGAAAATAAAGAAAAGAAAGAAAAGTGCGTGTTCCCCGGCACAACCCGCCGGGGTGGGAAAATAAAAGTCCTAGCACAAACCGCCAGGATAGGGAAAAAATGGATAAAATTCTTAATGGGCACAAAGGCCACCCCTTGGGGTATACACATGATACAACTGTCCTTACATGGACCGTAAATTACCCACCAAGTAACCTGCTACAGAGAGAGAACTCCCCTGCTTAGCTGACTTTGCACCTCTGTTACCTTCTTTTGTACTTCACTTACAGAGTTTCCAAAATTTGATACCAGATATACATTTGAAAAAGGGTCGTGGGCCCCGTTGTTGTCTTCCCCAGGAAGGACTTGATGAATCAAAGTTTCTTGGCCCTCAGAATGATACCAGATATACACAAGTTTTCCAGACAACAGTCCTACATTACTGAGTAAACATGGCCTATATAATGTAAAATAGCCCCAAAATGGAGCTTAAGGATACCAATAAAACAGTTACAACGCACAAGAGCAGAACCCAGATCTAAAACTGCCATAGTCACTTGTAGCGCCAGGATCCGCAATGGCATTACCCCCTCCACCGTGACACCATCGACACATAGCGGAGGGGAACTGATACGCAAGGAAGACAACGGCTGTGCTAGACAAGAGCTCCAGATCTATATAGCGTGAAACCCATCCATGGATCCGTTGCTTTTGGGATGACCCACAAATTCTGCACATAATGGCCCAATTGAACCGGCTTGCAAATCAACAGTGTACCCAAGGTACCAGACGCAACACCCAAAAGTTTGCTGCCCTAGATTTTGTTGGGAACTATAGGTTTCCCCAATCATGTTTTGCCAAAGTCTGGGAACGAACCCAGAATATTGCAATGAAATCAGATGCTATAAAGCCAACTATGAACCAGATTATAACCACACCGGAAAATAGCAACAATGTACTAAAATTACCAGGTAATGGCTACAATTTATAATCAAAATCCAAACCAAAAGTCTGAATTAAACTCCATTGAAGTTGATGAGGAACCTGAGGTACCTGTATGAATCAAACCCACAAATCTGAATCAAACCCACAAATAATCTGGGTCTAAGCACCCCGTGAGCTTGATCTGGAAGTGGTGTTGAAGAGTCCAGTCCTTCAATCGGCAGTTCTGGGCTCTAATTTGAACTCTGAAACTCCACGGTTGTTGCTGCCGTACCGTGAACTACCATACAGCAGCACACTGTTCCATTTCTGCGGCTAGTTACACCGGAATTTGACCGGAGAACAACCATTATGAGATTAACCTCATCCGAGACCTGTCACCGCAGCCGATCCACACCATACTTGTCTGTATCACAGGGATAGTTCGGATAGCTTCGTGGACGAGTACCCAGATCTGACATGCTTTGGAGTAAAAAAGGACTGAGCTTGGTCGTTACCCATAAGTTCGTGATGGAGTGAGTTGAGAAGCTACCGAGATGTTGAAATCGGGAGTTCCCCAACTGATATTACCGTAGCTCCATGGGGGCACAACTTCCGATTAACTTCACAGATGAGAGTTACCAGACCACAGCACCCTCAACGTGGAGTAGATCTGAAACATACTCAAACCTATCTCGTGCGGGTTGAAAGAAATTGACCCCTTTTGATAGGGTTGAAGACCGTAGGTTGCTGGATGAAAACCCAATAGATGGACCCCGTAGCTCTGTAAATAGAGACTTCAAACCCAGATAACGGTCGAAGTCTCCATCTTTTTCCCCACCGAGTGCTTCTCCATCGAATTGCTGAACCAGAATGGTAATAAACGTGGTAGGTGATGGGTATTGGATCAATCAGAGATCTGAATCAGACCCATTTTGTAGAGGAACCGAACAGTGTTCAGTTGATTTGGTAAAAATTTGGCCGAAAATTAAGGGGAGTGCATTCTCTCTCTATTTCTAGAGAGAGAAGCTCTCAACCCTTTTTTTTCTTTGGTTTTTGGAACTTGAGAGGTTTAAATGATCCTCTCACTGTAAGAAACTTGGTGATAGAACACAAAGTGTTAACCTGTGAAGTCAGCTAGCACATAACGTCCACTGACTTAAGATTGCAGACTCATAAAAATGGGTCTACATGATAATTCTAATCCAAATAAAGCAGACAACTCTATATCATATCACTGGAGCAGACCATCCATACATTAAATCAGTTGTTGGTCAATGCAACAATCTACTTATGGCTAAACCACAATGCAAACTGCTGTGGGATTTCTTACCCCAGGTTCAAATGGGGTTTGAGGGAACCATCTTCAATCCCAGTCGATCTGTCCAAGGGGTTTCACAACCCACAACGCATATCATCATCAGAGTGTATAAACCCAGGTGAATCAACCGATGTAAGGCCTCACACCAATGGAGAGATACGAGTTCTGATCTGTAACAGGGGATCTGTAACTTGTTCGTTCAAAAGGGGGCCGAGTGGAGGATGTGATATCTATTCTCTACAGCAAAAATCGGTCCAAAGTTGTTCAACCAAACAAATCGACTGAGCCTGCCAGATTAGATCTAGGGCTCGTCCTCAACTCTAACCGCACAACCAGATCGGGTAATATCAGTTGTGGGGTACCATTTGGGGTTCAATCTCGGAAGTGTGGTTCTCGAAGTGCTTCCATGGAGGTGCGGATCTGCTTATTCGAACCCAGTTTTACTATTTATCTGTAATTGTTGGGTTAAGTGGGTTTTGTTAATCAGAATTTACGGGGCATCCACAACCTTAATGTTCTATCTATGGATCTTTTCTAACAATTAGAGGTGTTCTTAATTACTGTTTATCTGCTCCATTGCTGCGGTCTGGACCGGTGACCCTTTTCTTTTGCCTTTGTGTGTAATAAGAAAGTGGGACTCACGTTCTTAGTG
Organism: Vaccinium myrtillus; assembly: GCA_016920895.1. Classification (NCBI taxonomy): domain Eukaryota; kingdom Viridiplantae; phylum Streptophyta; class Magnoliopsida; order Ericales; family Ericaceae; genus Vaccinium; species Vaccinium myrtillus. The sequence goes on from CM029271.1 coordinate 18,696,392, forward strand.
AGAGTGGGCTTATCAACACCATTTTGGAACCATAGGCAGCTGTAGTCACGTCCTTGACAGCCAGATTCCTTGTAAACTTACAGTTGTTCTACATTATCGAATGGAATTGTCCACTAAGGTCGGTGGGCTGTGCCACTAATTTTAAAATGGGCTGTCGGTGAGGGATTTTTCCTCATTGGTTGTCCTATAAGATCAGTAGGCTAGCCGACTTAACAAAAAAATTGGTTCTATTTCGGTCTGCTATTTACGGATTGTACTTCCAGAGTGGGTTTGACTGACTTTGATACTCTGATTATCAACAAGTTCCTTACAGTTTCATTTTGGGTTCTCAGATTGCTTCCGATTGTGCATCTGCGTTCTAGTTCTCTTTGTTAGGTGTCATTGTTGTCACGGCATAAGGGGTAATTCCGTATTGGTTCTGGTTCTGCTAGTGTGCATTGTTGAAGTTTACTAAGTCCTATTATGATTATGTTTGGAACAAACTGACGTTGCTACGGCCCATGGGGATTGTTCTAGACCCAATATTGTGGAAGTATGATGACCTTGGATCTTGGATAACGGTGTTAGGAGCGAGTGGTGTAGTAAGCATGTGTTCAGTACAGGGTTCTACGGGGGCAGTTCCCTTGGTTTTATTGTTTGCCGAACAGCCAGAGGCTTATCACATCTGTTTCGAGTTCTCTGTTATTATTGTTTCCACAGTTGAGGGTCAGTTGGTCGTCCAGTGGGTCAACTTTCACATTTATGGATCCATCTGCTACTATTATGGATGGCCAATGGAAAATATAGAGGAATGATGACTTTGGAACTCGGACTTTGGTGGTTGGAGCATTGGGCAGACTAGGCATGTGTTCAGTATACGGGTTCTATGGGAGGGTACCCGTGGGTTTATTGCTTGCCGAAACGCCAGAGGTTTATCTCACTATGTTCGAGTTGCTATGCCATTGTTGCTTAATGGTTGAGTGTTGGCCATTCTGTATTGCTACCAATGTGGACAGTCACCGGAAACAGAGGAAGCTTGATGTCTGGGAGCCTAGACTATGATGTTTGGAGTGAGTAGCAAACTAGGCATGTGTTCAGTGAAAAGGGTTCTTTGGGAGGGTTCCCTTGGGTATATTGCTTGCCGAACTGCTAGAGGCTTGTCTCATTTGGTCCGGGTTGCTCAGCTACTGTTGTTTCCACTGTTGAGGGTTGGTTATTCCATATATATTACTACTTAGATATGGCTATTCTGCATGCCCGTGCTCATGTCCCTGATGTCGCTCTTTCCTTTGGGATTGCTAGGCTAATGGGACGCGAGCACGGGTTAACTCACATTTCATACGGTGGGCCTCTTCATGGACCCATAACATGTTATCCATTTGTGCGCATGATTTTTGATATTATCCTAGCCTTGCGGGTTGTGCATGGCATTAAAACAATTATCTGTTACGTTTAGTGCATTTTTGCTTATTTACACCTATACCGGCGGGATGTGCTGGTACTTGTTATCTTTCCACCCCGGCGGGTTGTGCCGGGGACCACACAATTTTCTTTTCTTTCTTTTCTTTTCTTTCTTTTTTCATTTTGTCCTTCCTGGGGTATGCCCCTTGTAGGCTGTACATTCGCTTAGCCTCTTTTAATTTCAAGCTATTTTACCCAAAAAAAAAACCACAATGCAAAGTATATCAGAAGCATATCGCCAAATAAGAAAACAAGGATTGCCTCCATCCTTGGAGACAGAAACAATAACAAGGATTGCCTCCATCCTTGGAGACAGAAACAATATCAAGGATTGCCTCCATCCTTGGAGACAGAATACCTATGCACAGTGAACTTATAGGACCTGCAATCAGAGAACCCAATTGGGTATGTTAGTGCAATAACCAGATCATTCTTCCAGACTGTGATCCTGGGGAAACCTTGAACCTGTAACATACTCATGAAGGAGATTAAAATACAATGCAACCACTCATAACAAACATGCATGACTAATTGACTAATTGAATTCAAACCCCTTCTCATCTCATTTGCTATATAATCAGCTAGGAGCAACATCCCACTGCGCCAAAAGACAGTTTGTTTGGGGTCCTCTGGGGAGATTCCCCAGGGACATCAACCTATGTCTTATGACAGAGTAGATCTTACTCACCACCACAGAAATAGGACTTGCAATATTCTGAAATTTACGAACATTCCTCTCAATCCATATGTGATATACAGAAGTTGTAAAAAGTAGTTTGATTAACAGTGCTTTCATAGTTTTGCCTTTGATTGTTGGGTCACAGCTGTATTTGCAGCAGATCGGTTCAACATTTTCAATCAGTGACAATTGCTTTACAAAAGAAAACATGGGTACACGCAACAAGCTGGTGGGCTTATTAAATAATATATTTTGTCCTTTTCTTGTCCAATTCACCGCAAAAAGAGGGTTTCTTAACCCAAGGGCAAATGCTATGTCCTTTTCTTGGACCAATTCACGTAAGTGATGTTTTGATAAGCCAGCTGTACATGTGCAGCTGTTAAAGTGCCATATAAATAGTCTCCTCCCTTGATCCCACTAGGGTGTTGGAGATCTAAGACATTTGGGCGGTAAAGGCCCCTTTTCGGTGAGCATCAGTTGGCTTTTCTTGACTTTTGTGGGCCCACAACGCAATTGAAGTGTGAAGATACAAAAAGTGTGGGTCCCATTACCCCATAACACCCCAACAGTCGAATGGGTAATGTGCTTCTGCATGTGTACACAATTTTGGGTCCTTAGCATTATTGGTATATTTTTGTGACCCTCACAAACTGGATTCTAATCCAAGAGTTATTTTATCGTAGCCTTGCAGATTGTGCAAGGGCATCCTATTTTCCAACCCCGACTGGTTGTGTCGGGGATTACGCAATTTTTCCTTTATTTGCTTTATTTTGTTTTGTCCTCCCTGGGGTATGCCCCTTGTAGGCTGTATATTCGTTTAACCCCTTTTAATTTCAAGCTAAATTATCCAAAAAAAAAAGAGAGCAATCCAGTTATGCCAAGATCTATCCGGCCAATGTACATTAACTCTGGCAATTAATTGATTCCAGACTTGTGAAGTGAATGGGCAATTAAAGAACAAGTGGTCATGAGTTTCACTACTGGGGCAGAAACTGCATCTAGATTGAGACTTAGAGCCAAACAGGACAAGTCTGTCCTCAGTGTACAGTCTCTCTTGAATAGCCACCCAGGTGATGAAGCTACATTTGGGGATATGTCCAGGGAACCATACACTATAGCTCCAAGGAACTTTAGGGAATGGAGTCCTAAGATTGTTCCACAGGGAGGTCACAGTAAATGTACCACTAGAAGTAAGAGTCCACCTACGTCTGTCACTTTCAACACTGATAGGGTCAGGGAGGGTAATGAGACCAGCTCTTATCTCATTAATCTCCCAAGTTTGAGTAATAGGCAATACCGTACATGGTTGTTACATTTTTGTTGCTGCTACTGCATTTTCTGTTGCTGCATTTCTGTTACGGTCCCAAGTTGTTGCTGTTGCATTTCTGTCTTGTTGCTGCCATGCTCTGGGCAGCCAAGTTACAAACGAAACTCTGCCCATTTTTCTCTGAAATTCAAGTGGTTTTGCTTAGTTCCAGTGGTCCTTGTTAAGTTCCCATATTGAGTTAACTGCTCAGGTTCAAGTTTCCCGCCGGTTCTCAAGTAGATTGATTATGTTGCATGCTGATGTTACTACCATAGTTCACGGCTCATCCTGAATGACATTGTTGCTAGTTGTAGTTCCAGTTGCTCTAGCTTATTTCAGTTGCTCTATGGGGAGCTGTCCCAAATTTTATTACCCAGTGCGTTGGGTTTTGGCCTACCTTTGGGGGGCTATCCCAAAGGTGAAGCTGTTCAGTCCAAGCTCCCATCTAATATGCTGACTTCCCATCTCAAAGACAGCTGCATGTAGTGCTTTTGAGGAATTTTCAAGACTTAACTCAAAGTCAGTTGATCGCAACGATTCACCATACTACTTTTGATGAGCTTCTCGCCCATCTGCCTGATGGGTTAGATGCTCATTTAGATCTCCAGAGTTGCATTATTTGTAGTTTTGGCTTTTTTTTTTGGGTAAATATAGTTTTGGCTTTGCTTATTTACCTTGTAGCCTCTTGGCCTTTTCCATCTTTTCTTTATTTATTTTGTTTTGTCCTCCTGGGGTATGCCCCTTGTAGGCTGTATATCCTTTTTCCCCCTTTTATTTTCAAGCTGGTTTATCCAAAAAAAAAAAAGCTCTCCAAGGTTTCCTCTATCATTAGAGACTCCAAATGGACTTTACCTATCACACAAACTTGGGAAATCAATGAAATCAGAACTAGTCTCACCACTGTCCCTGACCCTAAGACTAATTTAGAAGTTCAGCATAGGTGGACTCTCACTGCTGATGGTGAGTTTACAGTAAGCTCTCTGTGGAACAGTCTTAGGACAACATTTCCTAAAGTCCTTTGGCACCAAATTGTATGGTTTTCTGGGCACATCCCAAAATGCAGTTTCATTACTTGGGTTGCCATTCAAGAGAGGTTGTACACTGATGACAGTTTTTTTTTTTTTTTTTTGTGGGTAAATAAGCTTGAAATAGAAAAAAGGCTAACCGGATATATAGCCTACAAGGGGCATACCCCAGGAGGACAAAACAAAAAGGAAAGAAAAGGCAAATCAAAACAAAATAACTACCTCCCTAGCACAATTCGCCAAGGAGGGAGTGGGATGGCCAAAAGGCAACAATTGGGAACGAGTGTTTCTAAACCATCTGAAAGAGGGAGGAGAAACACTCTTAAGGGGTGCTTGAAGTTAAATTGAAAATTTTGCCATGACCCGTTCGTGTATCTACTACAGTGTATCATATTTGGATTGAGAGAAGTATTCGCAAGTTTCAAAACGTTGCATGCCCAATTTCTGTGGTTGTCCATAAGATTCAGTCTGTCATAAGGCTTAGGTTGATGTCCTTGGAGAAATTCTCCACAGGACCTCAATCTGATGGTCTTTTGACTCAGTGGATCAATGCTTTAAACTAAACTTTTTTTTTTTTTGTTTTTTTGGGTAATTTAGCTTGAAATTAAAAGGGGTTAAGCGAATGTACAGCCTACAAGGGGCAAACCCCAGGGAGGACAAAACAAAATTAAGAAAAGAAAAGAAAATTGCGTACTCCCCGACACAACCCGTCGGAGTGGGAAAATAGGATGTTTAGCACAACCCGCTGAAATAGGTATAATAAGCATAAAGCAATTACAACAAAATCTTTTTTGTGCAAAAAAGCCACGGCAACTTTACTCAAAAATAAAGTGCACACTTGAATTGACACTTGTGGGGCCGTCCACATTAAAAATGTGAAAGGCTGAGGTAATTAGGCCACAGCCCACGAGTGGACCGTTTGATTTGAATAGAACTAGACAGCTGGCCACCACTAGTTGTCATTAGCTGACCATCAAATGGCTCCAAAGTCCACTTTTCGTTGCAAACCTTGCATAATGCTTTTGATCAATTAAACCTTGCACAAGCACCCATGCACAAGTGCTTGCTGTCATCATTGTGGACCAAGGAATGCCTTTGAGAATTGAGATGTACCACCGAAGGGGCAAAGGTTGGACGACTTTTATGGGTCATTTTCCAAAAGTAATTGCCCCACTTGATTTGCGTGTAACTTTTACGAACAACGGTCCTTTCTAGTCATCAGACTGCAGTCGTCGTCCTACCTTTTGGACCAAAAAATAAGCCCCACTTGAAGAGGAGAGAGTGGATCTCACTCTCTTCATCTCCATTTGATTTTCCAGATAGCACAAACCAGACTTGTACTCGAGAATAACTCAAAAACGGATGCAAATGAGAAATGAGGACCCCTTCACTAAGCACACCTTAGCAACCAGAACCGATTGTGGTATTACCCCACCGCCGTGACACCAACGACACCTAACGGGAGGAACTAAGTCGCAGAGGTAGAGTCAGCGAAAGGACCCCGGAATCTCAAAAGCTTCTGTGTAAAGCTTTCCCGAGTGGTGGTTGTGTAGACGGCATTGTAGAAGCTTCAACAGCCAGGTTGGGAAGACGCCCCATCTTGAAATCCATGGCTTGAAGCTGCTACCATGCCCCTCTGCTTACGGTGTTGAATGATTTTGAGAGACCCAAAATAAATTTCAGATCCCCCCTATGCTGGACTTGTAGAATCTGCAATAAGGCTTCAATGAACCTTCAATGAGCGTGACCTTTGCAGTAGATGGACCCATAAATGGGCGTGAACTTTGGACCTATATGGCAGAACGAATTCTGGGTTCAGATCCCCATTTGTAGCACAAAGTGCTGTGCGTAGAACTAGATGAGATTAGGATAGATGAACCCCATAGATCTACAGATGGTTGGGGTGGATAAAAAATATCTGCTGATTTTTGGGGTGGGGGAGTGCATTCTCTAGAGAGAGAAGCTCTCAACCCCACTCTTCCCCTTCAGCAATGTGTTTTTTAAACTAAACTATATTACAGGAGTGGATCTTTTACTGTTATTGTTGTTTCTATGTGAGTAATCGCTGCTTTGATCAGGTTTTGTGCAAATTCAAGTCTTAAATTGCAGGATATCACCTTCAAGTGCAACTAGAAGTTTAGGAATGAGTTAGCCCCTTTTTTATTTCAAGCTCATTTACCCAAAAAAAAAAGTTTAGGAATGAAGTCCACAACAGACTATTCCAGACAGGAGCAAGCTGGTTATAGTAGTGCTTTGAATTGGAAGGATTATTCTCCTGCATGTGACACCTTGGATGCTGAGATCCACATGGGTATTATGCTGTTTTGTTCAAGATTATGCTCATTTATCATGGATTCATACATACATATTTACTTGCTTGCACTTGAACCTTCATGTTAAACTATAGCAAGGGCTGTTGCTATAGATACTTGCTTGCTTGCACTTGGATTATGCTCATTAAGTGGGTTGCAAGGGCTGTTGCAACCTACATACTTACTTGCTTGCACTTGAAGCTTCATGTTAAATCTATAGCAAGGGTTGTTGCTATAGATACTTGCTTGCTTATTTGTAATTAGAGAACTTGCCTGTTCCTATGTTGTGTTACTGGTGAGTCTTTTACACTTCGGGGGATACCAGTTTTCAAAGGAGACGCTGCCCAATTTTCCAGAAATCCAGTGGACTTGCTGCAGCAATGTTGCTACTCATGGTTTCAAATCTACACATCCTTCATGTGCGAGCTAACTGCTTAGAGTTGTTTGGCATCATTTGGACTACTGTGTGTCTGATCAGCATCCACGATGTTAAGATTTCTGGCCTAGCCTTGGGGGGTTGTCCCATGGCATGTATTAGTCCCTTCTGGGAGGGGGCATTTCCTCCCTACTTTAGCCCAAATTCTGAATGTCTCTATGACATGTTCCAGCCACTGGTCCCTGTTGTGTTACTCATTTCTGTGGTGATTCAACCTGATTGTGTTACTCATTTCTGTGGTGATACAACCTGATTGTGTTACTCATTACTGCTGCTGCTGCATCATTGTCTGCTGATACTGTTCAAGTTACTCTTATATGCTCATGGTGTCAAATCTGCATCAACTGTGGTGTTTTTTTTTTGGGGGTAATTTAGCTTGAAATTAAAAGGGGTTAAGCGAATGTACAGCCTACAAGGGGCATACCCCAGGGAGGAACAACTGTGGTGTTCATCTTTTTTTTTTTTTGGGTAAATAAGCTTGAAAATAAAAAAGGCAAACCGAATATACAGCCTACAAGGGGCATACCCCAGGGAGGACAAAGAAAAGAAAAGGAAGGAAAAAATTGCATGACATAAATAGGGAAGGCCACAAGGGCTACATGAGGCTTAGTGGGAAAACACACTTAAGGGAAATAAGGAATTGAGTCTAAGGAGAAACACTCTCCAAACACTGATGGCAATAAAATTTTGAAAATTTCGCCATGACCCATTCGTAGATGGAGCACCCTCAAGGTGCCAGCCACTGCGTAAACAACAGCAGTAGCTGAAAAAAAGAAAAGGAAGGGGAAGAAGAAGAAGCAACAAAATCAGAAGATCAAGCTTCATGGACTGTGGTGTTCATCTATGCTGCACATGACAAGCTTCATGGACTCTTCTGCTATCATCTACACATGACAAGCTTCAAATGCTGAATCTCTAGTTTGTCAAAAAACAGCCGGGAAGCTGCTCAAATTTAATCATTTTGTTGTTTGTTTCTTAATCATCTATTTAGAAGGTTAGGAAACATTCAGATTACTTACTCTTAGATACTTGTAGCCTGTTGGCGTAGGTCTCCTATCTTTATATTGTTCTCTACTTTTATTTTCTTTTATTTTATTTTGTCCTCCTGGGGTATGCCCCTTGTAGGCTGTACATTCGTTTAGCCCCTTTTTATTTCAAGCTTATTTATCCAAAAAAAAAAAAAAAGTTGCCATTGGTAATGGCAGATCCACCTCTTTGTGGTTTGACAATTGGCATCCTATAGGTCCCCTTTTTTTTTTTTGGGTAAATAAGCGTGAAAATAAAAGAGGCTAAGCGAATATACAGCCTACAAGGGGCATACCCCAGGGAGGACAAAGAAAAAGAAAATATAAAAACAAAAACTTCTAAGGCAAATAGCCTAAGAAAGTGGGGAAGGCCAAAAGGCTACATGGGAATGAAAAGTAAAGTGTTTCTCCTTCATCTAACAGGGAGATGAGGGAGAAACACACAAAACTAAGGGAAGATAATGAAAGAGAACAAAGGAAGGTGCAAGATGGGACACCCCCCCATAAGGTAATAACAAGCACTACAGGAATAGTGACTAACAATGAAATGCAAGGATTACACAAAGCAAGGAATGGTGACTTCAAAGACACAACATCTTCACCAGCCCTGAAAATTTGGGCAGAGATTCGTTTGAAAATGAGCAGCCCAGATACAAATATATCCTGAAGCAACCTCAAATATCAGCTACAATCTGAATCTAACATACTAGAAGCATAGCAAAACCATGACACTGCCCACAAAACTGCAACAGCTCTGCCCTAGAGTTATCTATGATTCTGGGCTCACCATTTATGCCACAGTGAATTCAATTATAAGAGATTCCAAGTGGTGTATTCCCATTACTCAAACCTTGGAACTCAATGAGATTAGGGAATCTATTACCTCCTTACCCAATCCTAATCAAGAAATTGAGGACCAACACAATTGGACCCTTAACTCTAATGGGGATTTCACCATCTCTTCCCTGTGGAATGAACTTAGGACACACTTTCACCATCACTCTTTGGTTCCCTGGAATTCCAAAATGTAGTATGATTACACACTTGCAATCCCAATAGGTTCCTTGGCACTTGGTATTATTTGGTTCCATTCTGTGTCTTGTTGTATATTCCAAAATGTAGTATGACCATCTATTTTCAATTGCCCATTCAACATGTTTGGGTTGAGATCCTTACGCATGTCAATGTGAGGCTAATTGGATCACACTAATTTCAAATATCGAGGTAAATCACTAGAAAATTTGATCATCAAGCTCATTTTCTTTGTATTATTGTGGGAATTTCATTTCAAAATACATCTTGTTCTTGTTTAAGTTTCCACTCAACGGTTAGCCATGATGTCCTTAGGTAATCTCCCTCAAGGCCCTAAATCTTTGAGGTTATTAACTATTTGGAAAATTGATTGAAATTCATTTCCCATTGATATATATGACCATCTCTTCATTTTTCTTCATCACTGCCCATTCACATCACATGTTACTATTGGTCCTCTGGCATTTGACCCTCTGCTATTGGAGATTTGCTTTGCGCTTGATGTTCTGCCTTCATGTCATTATGTGAACTTTATGTACTTCCCAAATTTCCATGCATATTTGTTATCATGTGGGCTTGCAAGGGCATTTGATCACACTAATTTCAAATATATAGCATGTAAATCACTAGAAAATTTGTCATCATCAGCCCTCCTCCTGGTGAAGATGACTGGATAACCGTAAGCTCTCATTTTCACCACCGTTACAATTTACCCCCACCATCCTTTGAACTCCTCTAAACCCCCACAAATTCTGTGTGAAAGGAATGTTCCCTCCCATTCGCAAATTTCAAAATACATCTTGTTTTGGGTGGGATGCCAAGTGTGTGTCATGTAAAATCCACTCAAATAGTTGCCCCATCCCCTACTCTCGGTATCAAACGTGAATTTAACCCCAAAGATGTCATCTAGGTAAACTCTCCAATTCCTTCCATGTAGGCCCTAAATCTTTGAGGTTATTAACTATTTGGAAAATTGATTGAAATTCATTTCGAGGATGAAGGCTTATACCCTTCCCCTCCGACCACTCCCATTGAGCTCTATTGATGACATTCCAACATGGAAAGAAAGAAGGCTACCATCGAGTTGCATCTTCAAAAATTAACCACTAAAGGGGAGCTCTTCTCTTTCCTCTATTCCATTTATTTACGTTTGGATATCATCTCACTTGGTCTTCTGTTTTCACCGCATGTTTAGCATTTAGATGAGCTAGGTTTCCATATTAGTTGAGATGCCCCTAAATTAGTTGAGCTTCTAAGCTTTGAATTACTTTGGTCCTTGGGTGATAGTTATTAGCTTTGTTGATTGTTTTGACCTGTAAGTCCTTGCTCGGTATCATCTCGGAAGTTGGGACTGATTTGCTGGTGACCTTGCAGTGGCTTTGAGTTGGTTTGTTGGTTGATCGACTCATTGATGTGGTGTAGCTATTGCCAATTCATATTACGTTATTATGCTGTTAGTTTTATGTACTTTGGTTGCCCAAATTTCCATGCATATTTGTTATCAACTGTGGGTTTAGGATCATCAAAAATCAAACGGAACCTTGCAAATTTTTCCCGAATGCAAATTCCGGGCTATATGTCTTTCTATAATTATATTGCTTATGGAATGCATATTATTCTTCAATTGCTTTGAATCTACATCTTTGCTAATTGCTTATCTTGTATTTGAGTTGTATTTTCTCCTATATCATGTAGCATCTTCTTTTCTTTTCCTTTTCTTTTCTTTTCTTTGTCCTCCTATGCCCCTTGTACGGCAAGCCTTTTTAATTTCAATTGTGTCCAATGTACTCATTAGTCTTGTGGACTGCCATTCTATGGGCAGAGCTGTTGTATGCATAACATTGAGTGCATAACAGTTGATGTGGTGACCTCAATTCACTTGTTACTGCTGCATATTGCATATGGGCTACCTTCTTTGTTACTGCTGCTGCACGGTTAAAAGAATTCACTAGTCACGGTTGTTGCATTGTATTTTTTTTGGGTAAATAAGCTTGAAATAGAAAAAAGGCTAAGCGGATATACAGCCTACAAGGGGCATACCCCATGAGGACAAAAGGAAAACAAAAGAAAAGGAAACAAAAGGGATGGCCAACAAGGCTACAATGGGGCTACAATGAGGGGGATTAAAGTGAACTAAATTAGAACACGCTGCATATCAAACTACAAAACTATAAACTGAGATTAGGCACAGATTGATGTCTTTGCATAAAATCCCACATGGACCATTAGCACTTCTGGATTCTTGGAACATATCTGCCTAAGTTAATTGAAAGCATAATCCATTGTTTTATTTATTTTTTTTTGGTAATTAATCCATTGTTTTATTGCACATTTGGGAAGCATGTTTTGTTGCTATTTATAATGGCCATTCTCCTTACTAACTGCTTTGTCAAGACTAATAATAGTTGCAGGTTGAGATCTCACATGAGTGTGCTCAATACTTCTTACCAAGTGGCTGCCTTGCTGTGTGTATAAGGTTGTTGCAGGTCCATCACAAAGACTTCACCAACACATCACATTGTGATACAAATGGTCCTTTTGCACAGCAACAAATGGTTCAACTGCTACATTTCATGCTTGTTGAGCAGTGGGATGAGTTTATGCTTACTGTTTTACTGCTTACTGTTTAGTTTTTTTTTGGGTAAATAAGCTTGAAATAAAAAGAAGACAACAGAATATACAGCCTACAAGGGGCATACCCCAGGGAGGACAAAAGAAAAGAAAAGAAGACAAAGAAAAGGAAATTTAAAGGGAAGGCCACATTGGCAACATTTGGGGAGGGATAACTAAATGCAAACATATAACTTACATTACTCTAGGTGTTTCTAGACCATCTAGGAAAGAGGGCGGAGAAACACGCAAAATAGCACGATTGATAAGGGCAACCCTTGGACTTTGAATGGGAACACAACTCTTGCACACCACTTGAGCCTTAGAAAATTTTGCCATGACCCGTTCGTAAATGGAGCACCCTCAAGGTGCCAGCTACTGCGTAAACAACAGCAGCAGCTGAAAAGGAAAAAGAAAAGAAAGTGGAAGAGAAAGAGATGGAGCAGCAAATTTGCTTGGAATGGCACTTGAGCTGGCTGGGCAGTAATAACTTTGAACCTTGGAGTTGGAGGCAGCAGGGGACTTGGATAGCCACCTGCTACTGCAGCTGCTGGTGTGGTAATGGGCTGCAGCCAAGCTGTTGCTGCAACTGCTGCTGCACACTGCTGCTAACTGCTGCACAAAACTGCTGCTGCTGTACTTGAGCCATGCTACTGACTAGAACTTGAACAGATACAGAAAGGCTCTAAGGACAACCCCCTTAGAGTAGGTACACCCCATTGCAATGGGGCAATACTCACAGAGAGTAAGTAACTTAATCTGGTAACAACTGGGCAGAATCTGCCCATACAGATGGCAGTCTACAAATCTGCCCAGAAAGTGTGAGGCCTAGATGAATAGAACAAATTGATACAACTAGAACAATGCCTCTACTGTAAATCAAGCAAAACAGATCAAAGGTTGCTGATCAGACACACAGCAAGCCTGATGAATTGCAAGTGAAGACCACTGAATAAACAGATCTACCTCAGTCACTACAGTCACAATGAAGGTGAATAGGTAACAGCTCTGCCCAATTTATGGCAGTCCACAATGAATATGAATATCACAGGTATTGAGAACAAATTCAAGAAATGATAACAAGAGACCTAGATTTTGTGTCTCACCCTTCAACTCCCTTGAGTCCTCACAACTTCTATCCCTCTCTAAGGGTCCAATCTCCCTCAAATACCTGTGAATAGTTGCTTGTGCTTTGTGGACTGCCACTTTATGGGCAGAGCTGTTGTTTTCACTGTAATTCTAACTTCTGTTGTTCCTCACTTTGATGTTGTATTTGGAAATTTAGCCTAGCTTAGGGGGGCTGTCCCTTAGCACGTTTGATCCCCTTTGGGAGGGGGCGTCCTCCCGTGTTGGCTAGCACTTAGTCCCTCAAAATCTTCCAGAGGTTTGCTGTAACAGCAGCAGCAGTTCACAGCATTCCAACAGCTGCTGCCTTCAACTCCAAGGTTTAGAGTTCTTGCTACCTGTTGGAAGTCTATCTCTTCCTCTTTCTTTTCTTTTTCAGCTGCTGCTATTGTACGCAGTGGCTGGCACCTTGAGGGTGCTCCAAATACGAACGGGTCATGGCGAAATTTTCAAATTTTCGGCCTCGGACAAGCATCCTTTTGTTACAACTCTTGTTGAGTTATCTCGCTACTTTATTGGCTCTATTGTATTAGCATTTATGCTTTAACAGGCTATCCCTTTGTACTCCTCATGTAGCCTTTGGGCCTTCCCTAATTTGTTGCCGTCTGGCGTAGTTTTCAATTCACGCAATTTTCTTTCTTTTCTTTTCTTTTTTCCTTTGTCCTCCCTGGGGTATGCCCCTTGTAGGCTGTACATTCGCTTAGCCTTTTTATTTTCAAGCTTTATTACCCAAAAAAAAAAAAAAAAAAAAAACATCCAAAAGTGAGTACAAACTGGGTAGCTGAACCAGATGATGATGTATAGCTGAAATGATGAACAGCTGAACCAGATGATGATGGAGGACCATAATTCACACGGTCATAATGATGACTAGCAGTAAGTACAAACTGTGCTGCTTCTGCTAATGGTAATAGGTTGATGAGAATGGGTGCATAAGCACCATATAGGGAGGAAGCCCCCTCCTAGAAGGGGATCAAACAATGCCAGGGACATCCCCCCATGGCTAGGACTATCCTACCTGGGGTATGCCCCTTGTAGGCTGTACATTCGCTTAACCCCTTTTAATTTCAAGCTTGGTTTTACCAAAAAACCTAGATGCTTGAAATTTGAACACGAGACTTGAAGCTTTTTTTTTTTTTTTGGGTAAAATAGCTTGAAATTAAAAGAGACTAAGCGAATGTACAGCCTACAAGGGGCATACCCCAGGAGGACAAAAGAAAAGACAAGAAAGAAAGAAAAGAACGGAAAAGTGCAAAACCGGAATTCCGGAATGAGAAGGATTGGGGAAGGCCAACTTGGCAACATGGGAAATCCTAAATGAAAGGGATATTCAAGAAAATTAAACTAAACAACAAAAGTACAGTAAGAGAAGCGCATCTAAGCCATCTATGCAGAGGGCAGAGAAACACTCAAAAGGTATCTAATGTGATCTTCAATGTAACTTGACACTCTGATATGTGGAACATGGACAGCATAATGGAATTCGAGAACTTCCAGCTTGCAACTTGTGTTGACTTCGGTTGAGGAAATTGTTCCAGAGGACACCCCCCTCTGGCATAGGAGAAACCCACACAGTGGGATGAGGATGGATTATAAGGTTATAAGGATATAAGCGGTAGGGACAACCCCCACTACCTAGGTGCCAAATGAAGCTGCAACTTGGTTGAGCAACAACATTAACATGAAAACACCAACTGGAGCAGCAACAACAGTACGTAACAGCAGATACCAGTATGGAGCAATAACAGAATGTAACAGTCGAGACATGTAACAGTAGATATATGTAACCCCAAAGAAATCAACATATGCAAAAGATGATTAGCGCATGCATGACAGAATCACAAGAGTACATTCCAAAGAGATTAACACACTTGTTAACAAGACGGTTGAGCAAATGGGATTCAATATAGCCATTACACTAATGCTTAGACTTGGGATTACTCAGAAATGACAAAGATTCTGTCTGAACGAGACTTGAAGCTTGACTCATGAAACTTGGGATAAGACCTTGGAGTAACTTGGGATAGAGGCACCTGCTGATATGCTTCCACCACTTCTTTAAGCGATAGTAGGCTGCCACCACCACTGCAAGCTTAAGTTGATGCTTGAACATGAACTTGGCACAACCGGGAAGGAACCCCCTGCGCCAAATCTGCTGCTGCAATTTGAAAAGCCACCATCTGCAGGATCGTTCTTCTTTGCACAAACTACACCAAGAAACTGCTGCAGCAAGAAGGACAGCCCCCTAGGGGCAACAATCCTTGACCTAGGCAACAGAATCTGACCCTAAGAGTAGCAAATCGGCCCAGAGATGGACAGAATCTGTCCAGGACAAGTAGGAGACCATGGGCATGCAAATCTGTCCAGGACAACTTGGACATAATTTGCATTGTATTGTGTATGCTATGGTAGCAATCTGCTACGGTACCACTATGCTTACTGTTGCACGTGTACTACCATAATGCTGCTGCATTTTCAGAATCTGTTGTTGATAATGCGCCAATTCCAGAATCAGGGCTGCTGCATTTTTTAAACCCAAATTTTGTTATGCCGATACTGGTGTATCATTGTTGTCGTGAATTTTTTTTTTTTTTGGGTAATTAAGCTTGAAAATAAAAGGGACAAAAAGAATATACAGCCTACAAGGGGCATGCCCCAGGGAGGACAAAGAAAAACAAAAGACAAAGAAAAAGGAAATAAACAACAACTAATGAGGAAAGCTCAAAATACTAAGGCTGCTTGAACTAAAGACTTGATGCATGAAGCATGAACATAATACTTGAACATAATACTGAAGATAGGACATGATAAATGAAGCTTGAACAAAACAAAGGAGGACCTTGGAGTAACATGAACCTTGGACTTCTTGAACAAAATGTGACTTGGACTGCTTGAACATAATCTTGATGCTTGAAGCTTGGACTCAGTAGTCATGAAGCTTGAACATGAACCTTGGAGTAACTTGAACATTGGACTAAAGGACCTTGAACATCTGCTGCTGTAGGAACAAAGGAGCTTGAACATGCTTGCTGCTGCAGGAATACAACAACAGCACAATAGCATAATGCTTGAACTTCTGATGTAACTTGAACTTTGGACTGCTTGGACCAAATGTAACATGGGAGAACATCTTGCTGCACACTGCAACCTGCAACCTGCTGCAAACTGCTGCTGCACAGAACTGCTGCTCCACAAGCTGCTGCTGCCACAACTGCAGAATTGAGCTGCAGCCACTAAGGACTGCAGCAGCTGGAGCTATAGCAATATGGAGATCAAGATTTGGAGAAATTTGGGCAGCATAACGGCTGTTTTTTACCAACCCAGAAAAACAGATGTCTGCCCAGATATGGCAGCCCATAACTACAAATTTTGAACATAATTCATCCACAACATGATGACATTACAACAGACTTGTAAACAAAATACTCCACAAATTATGCAAGTAACATTGAATCCTAGTTTTGGTGTCTCACCCTTCAACTCCCTTGGAACCTCACGACTTCTATTTACCCAAAAAACCTCACGACTTCTAAAACACTCTCTATGGATCCATACTCCCTCATAACTCACCTGATTTGATACACCAACCTCTTATCACACTCCACTCAAGAAGAAATTCTGAGGCTCAATACTCACTGCTCACTGGATCACACATGTGTCTCCTTTTGAAGCAAAAGTTTTGGATCCATGTCCCATTTTGTCAAATGTTCTCATGAGCTCTTTTGTTAAAATAGCTCTTTCTCTAACCTCTGTTATGTGTTTCTTCACCTTGTTCTTTAGAAGGATGAGAAACACAGTTTATTTTCTATATCCCTTTGTAGCTTGTATTTTACCCTAATTACCCTCATGTAGCCCTTGCGGCCATCCCTTTCATTTCACGCAATTTTCTATTCTTTCCTTTTGCTTTTCTTGTCCTCCCTGGGGTATGCCCCTTGTAGGCTGTATATTCTTTTGCCTCCTTTTTATTTCATGCTAAATTACCCAAAAAAAACACACACAAGCATGAACCAACAGAACTATGAAGTAATACCTGTCGTGATCCTCCATTGAATGCCAATTGAGTTGTCCTCGGTTGAGCAATACTCTACTGCTCACAATCCTTTTTTTTTTTTTCGGTAAACCAAGCTTGAAATTAAAAAAGAGGCAAAAGAATATACAGCCTACAAGGGGCATACCCCAGGGAGGACAAAGACAAAAAACAAAGAAAGAAAAGGGAAATGGGAAGGCCAAGTTGGCAACATAGGGAGACTAAGGTGGTATAAAAGTAGTTACTACTGATTGACTTGTAACTCAGGCCCTTGACTTGTGATATGGTTGCCAACTTGGCAACCATATCACAAGGGGCATACCCCAGGAAGGACAAAATGAAAAGAAAGAAAGGAAAAGAAAGAAAAGAAAAGAAAAGTGCGTGGTCCCCGACACAACCCGCCGGGGTGGGAAAATAAGAATTACTGGCACATCTCGCCAGCATAGGTGTAAATAAGCAAAAAGCAATAAGTGAAGCAGATAACTGTTTAATGCCATGCACAACCCGCAAGGCTAGGATAATAGCAAAACATGCACATAATTGGGTAACATGTAGTGGGTCCAAGAAGGCCCCAACGTATGAAATGTGATTACGCCCGTGCTCGCGTCCCATTAGCCTAGCTCTCCCAAAGGAAAGAGAGGCAACAAGGACATAAGCAAGGGCAATGCGGAAGAACCATATATAAGTGGTGAGAATGTCAAATGCCTCCCCAAAGTAAGGAAGATGAGAATGTCAAATGCCTCCCCAAAGTAAGGAAGATCTTCCCTTCCCCAATTGTAGCCATTTGGCCTCCCGCATTTCTGAACTTTGTTTTGCATCAACTCAGCCCCTTTTATTTTCACGCTTAAAAAAAAAAAAAAAAACTACGAAGATCCGTAACCTCCACTACGATAGTAACAACAACAGAGAACACGGCGCCAAGGGTATGAGTCTCTAGTGGAACACCGGCAAAAGCCCAAGGGAACCCCCCATAGAACCCTAAATAGGCCACAAGCCTAGTCCACGCGAAACTGTAAACACCCTCATCCAAGCTCCACAGTCGTCATAATAACCCATAAGAGATAGAGCAAGATCATGAAAGTAAGAGAATCACCCGCGGTGTTATCAAATACAAGGATAGGCTAGGGGTAGGTGAGCTCCCCAACCAAGCTAAAGATCATGAAAGACAAAGCCAGCCCCAAGGAATAATCCCCGGATCAGAGAAAACCAGGCCACCACTATGTAGAACACATCTTATGGCACTCTCTGCCGTCGGGCTCTGTACACACACAATCACCCAAACGGTGCAGCTATCCTAATCCATAAATCCCCACACACGGTAAACGTAAGAGTGCCTCCTGTAATGGTAATGGTACACGCAAAAGGAAAACGAGGTCAGAGGAGGATGAGACCTCCGAACCGTGCTATGGTAGAACCATGACTAGAGTCAGCCCTAGAGTAAACTCCGTGCCCATCAGAGAACCCCAGCCCGCAGAAACTAGGCCCATCAAACCTAAGTAACCACACCATCGGACCTAAGTCAATCTCCACCAAACGCCGAAAACCAGCCACAACCAAATTCCAAAAGCACAACTACTACCAAACAGGAGAAAATAGAACATGTGATGTGTGAGCCCATTAAATGGGACTCCTAAAATTATAGGCCAATGCCCCAATGGTCGTTAGTAACAACAACTGTTCCAAACATAATCATAATAGGACTTCGAATAGCCCCAACAATAGTACACTAGCAGGACCAGAACCAATACGGAATTACCCCTTATGCCGTGACAACAATGACACCTAACATAGAGAACTAGAACGCAGACGTACAAACGGAGGCTATATCGTAGAACCCAAAATGTTACTATAAGGATATTAAATTTGTTCGAATCAGAGTCCAAAACATGAATCCACTGTGGTGCTTTCTGTTTTGACTTTAAAAATTTCCTGGAGTTCAGTGTGGTCAAGCCGAGGACAGCCAATTTGGCAGCCATAGATGGGAACCGTGGGTCCCCCATCATCTTCCCCAGGTGGGAACCAACAAGCCCTTACAGCAGTAGTTGCTGCTCTCAATAGCTGAAAAGCTAGTCACGAATATGGCAAACAGAACCAAGGTTGTGAAACTCAAAATTGCTAACAGAACCCAGTCACGAATTCATAGCTAGTTCCTCTCAACTAGGAACCCAGATTACACAGTATCAACAATATTATGAACCCAGAACAGTTCATTATGAATTATTCTCCAGCAGAGTTGGAGAGTTACCTGAATACTTGCACCGAGAACCCAGATCTGGGTTCAATTGATAACACCAAAAAATTGACTGGAAATTGCGTGAAATCCCAACTGGGTTTGATTTCAACCAAGAAACCAGAACAGTCCCTCGATTTATAATCGCACTGCTTTAACAACCTCTGAGGTTGAAAACTTCCCCCAAAACCCCACGGAACCTGTGAGTTGAACTCCAACAGCAGACTGGGCTTGAAAATCCGATTGGATTCTGGGGTTGCATTTAATTAATACCGAGAAAATCTCAAATGATTTCAGTTTCAAACCCGACACAGGAAGATCGGATTTGTACACCCTGAGTGTTCGAAGCTTCGACGACCTTGAACGCCGACGAACTGTTCAGATCCCCTTTTGAACGCCGTCGACCTTGACCTTGAACTCCGTCGACCAGATCCCTTGCGTTTTGAGGACGAATTCCATCTGGGAAAGACCCATTTGTTGAACCCATCGAATAAGGGTTTCTAACTTTCAAGCATCAGATCCCCTTTTCCGATGTTGCTGTGTGCTTGCTTTTGATGGTGGAATCACGAAATAGATTGTAGTACGCTCCTCAATCGGGTTGATTGGGGAGCAGAACAGAAAAAAAATTGGGTAGGATTATCCAGGGGAGTGCATTCTCTCTCTAGAGTAGAGAGAGAAGCTCTCAACCCCTTCAACCTCTAATCTGTTATTCCAAGTGTTTTGCCACTTGGTAGTTGTTGTCCACTACTGCACTGTATGCAGTTAAACCCAATGCCGCTGGGTGTCTTTTGTAATCTAAAGCACGGTTTGTAAATCTGTTCACTGGTAGGTTAGGCCTAGCTTAGGGGGGCTGTCCCTTAGCATGTCTGATCCCTTTTGGGAGGGGGCTTCCTCCCGTACACAATCCTTTCAATTGCTCTATGGGGAGCTGTAGAAGGAGCATTCCAAGTCTTAATCCAAAGACTCCCAACTCAAAGACAGATGCATGACATCCAGAATTACCCAAAAAAAAAAAAAAAGACAGATGCATGAAATGCTAATGGGTGAATATCAAGTCTTAATCCACGAGAACCTCAAGGGGTCTTGGAGCTGCAAATCATGGAGGTCGTACACCAGTTTGGCTCCTTTTCTGGGTAAGTCCCTCTCGGAAACCTTTGGATCTGGGTTCTATCCTCCGATTGTACCTCTGCGTTTTCAGTTCTCTTCTGTTAGGTGTCTTGGTGTCACGGCAGAGAGTTAATACCATATGGGTTCTGGTTCAGCTACGGTGAGTTGTTGAAGATGGTACTCGGTGTCCTCTTATGGTTCTGATTGGAGCTGGTTGAAGGCTTTCTAGGGATGTAGCTCTTTTTTTTTTTTTTTTTTTTTTTTTGGGTAAATCAGTTTGAAAATAAAAGGGGCTAAACGAATGTACAGCCTACAAGGGGCATACCCCAGGAGGAACAAAAACATAAAAGGAAAAACATAAAAGACAACAAAAATAAAGTGGCCAAGAGGCTACATAAGCTCAAAAGAAATTGGGACAACATGCCAATCACTTTGTTTCACCGCCCTCTAAAAGAAGGGATAAGACCATAAGTACAGAATGTTGGACATTGAAGTAGAGCCAGCATGGACCGCAACGCGTACATCAACAAAGTGCATGGTTCTTCCCGAGGAAGCTTGATTAAGTCCGAATGAGTTTGGGCCATAGGCCAACTTGGGGAGCCCGACTAGAGGACAGCCCCTCTAGCTAGGCTAGTAACCCAACGCAGTGGGCAAACAAGTTTACCTAATATGAAATGATTCCCAATGACACTCACTTTGGGAAAACAATATTGTGAAAATGACGCTAAACAACATACCCTTAAACCGGTCTTTGCCATATTCTAAGGAAATTTGGACAAAGACTTTGCTTGAATTATGGCAGCCGGAGAAGTGTCTCGCCCGAATAACAACAAATGAGACAATTGCAAAGCAGAATAAACAAAGAAGAAAGAACAATACAAAGAAGAGATAGATCTCATACTACTACAAAGGTGAGTGCGATTAAAACGGCATGCAAGATATGCAAGATGCGGCAGTGATTGCATACCGCCGCAATGTACCGAGACCGTAATGTATGTACAACACTCAATGCAGATAGCAAACCGGACCGTAATGAATGAAGTGTAGCCAACCGTAAGGACAGATATAAAACTACCATCAAAATGCATCATAGGAAAATGCACCATATGACAAAGATCTCCAACAAGATTTAGCTCAGATTTCGACCACATAAGAATGTAAATGTGATGCATAAATTAGATGGAAAGAGAATGAAAGAAAGAAATTCCTACGGCTAATATGTACTCACACTACATACACCCTCGTAAGCCTCACCCTCCCACTCACTTTTCACACTTAGCCGCAGGATCAAGGGTCCCAACTCCCTCCACTAATTCCTCACAAGACAACTCCCACTACATATTATCTCCTCTCTCAAGGAATTGATGGGGTTCAAGCACTCAGCTCACGGTGGAAAACACACATTATAAGTAGATCACTCTTGAAACATCCATTAGCTACTTTGGAAAAGTACAGTGTAACAAACCCACAAATGAGGATACGAGATATTTACCTTGTACATAGAAGTATTAACAAAGAGCAGCCATTTAAGGTCATGGAGTATAGATGAGCCAATTAAGGCAATGGGATCGATGCTCTTTTCAAGGTCGTCTTGCAATAGAACCGAGCTCAATTTATCCAAAAAAACAGAGTCACCGCTGCATACATGTGAACAAACAAGAAAACCAATAAAATTAGGTAGGGACTTGGATGCCACACATATTCTCAAATTATGTAAGGTCCCACTGGTTAATGAGCCAATTAGATTGTAATCCTTGAGGTAAATTACCAATGGACAACAATCTAAACCTCATCATTGAGCAGATCTTATGAATTACAATAGTTTCAGAGCATGCAATGTTTTGGAATTTCCGACGATTCCTTTCTATCCAAATGTGGTACATGTAGTGGTGAAGGCCATCGAATCATAATGGACCGCAACGATCTACCCTTAATGGTGGAGAGGAGTTCAATCCACTCGACCCGTTTCGAGCCGCCCAATGTATGTTTAGTTTGACTAAGACCGACCCCAGACTTGAGCAAAGTGTAAGGGCGGTTGAAGAAGAGATGGTCATGGCTTTCGTTTGCACAGGCAAAGACTACACAGAAGTAGCTTTGGTCCCGAACAAGACCAATCTATCCTCAGTATACATCCTATTTAAAACAGCAAGCCAAGTGATGATGCTACACTTGGGTATGTGGCTAGGAAACCATATCACATGGCTCCAAATAACTTTGGGGAAATGTGTACGCAAATGTTCCCACAATGATGAAATTGAAAACTGTCCAGATGGAGTGAGAGCCCAGCTAATTTGATCATCTTGATCATGACTGGTTGAGGATAACACAGGGAGATTGTGCCTTATCTCATTGAGTTCCCATGTTTGTGTGATGGGAAATGCCCAGTGGGAATGATTAATAATTGCCCTCACATTAGTATCATGAGGGAGCCCCGAATCATACATAATTCTGGGCCCAAATTTCTCCACTAGGGGGCCCAATGGATGCCAATTATCAAACCAAAGGGAAGTATTACGTCCACTACCAATTTTAGAAATGATATGGGGACGAATTAGGGGCCTAAAGTTCAGCAATTTCCTCCAGGTCCAAGTTGGGCTACTAGGCATTTTCAATTCCCAAAAGCTTCTACCCTTCATTAAGTACGATTTAACCCATTGACACCACATGGATTGTTCCCCACCAGCAATGAGGAACCAAATGTGTTTAGCAACTGCTGATTTATTCCAGACTTGCAAAGATTTAAACCCAAGTCCTCCCTCTTGCTTGGGAGAGCACAAATGTTCCCATGAGACTTTAGCTCCTGATTTTTTTAGTTCAGGGCCAGACCACAGGAAAGCTCTCAGGGTGGCCTCCACTTCCTTAATGACTCTCTTAGGCAAAATAAAAAGTGAAGACCAATATGTTTGCATAGAGAACAGGACACTCTTAATCAGTTGTACCCTCCCAGCATAGGTAAGGTCCCTATTGGTCCAAGATTTTGTTCTTGCAGTAATCTTATCCACCAAGATTTTGCAATCTGAATGTTGTAACTTGGTGGATAGAAGAGGGACTCCTAGGTACTTTACTGGCAAAGTACCTTCATTAAAGCCCAATAAATCTAGGATGTCCCTTTTAAGATTAATGTGAATACCAGAGAAGAAAATGCTACTCTTGCCGGGACTCGGTGACAAACCAGATAATGACTCAAATTCAGACAAAGCTGCTTGGATGTGTTGAATGGACCTAAGCTCCCCTTTGCAGAATATCATAAGGTCATCTGCAAAGCAGAGATTAACTAATTTGGGCTGGTCACATTTCCAATGGAAATGGAAATCAGGAAAAGTTGCTTTTTCCTTCAAAATACAAGTCAAAATTTCCATGACAATGACAAATAGGTAGGAGGACAAGGGATCCCCCTGTCTGAGGCCTTTTTTGCCATTAATGTAACCAAAGGGCTTCACCATTTATGCTTTGATAGAGTAATTTGCGGTGGTCACACATGCTTGAAGCCACTCGAATCATTTTAGAATGGAAATTCATGGAAGTAAGAACATTCCATAAGAATTCCCATCTTACATTGTCATACGCTTTCATAATATCAACTTTCATTGCACACTTAGGAGAGGGAGAATTAGACTTATGGTAACCTCTCATTAATTCTTGGGTGAGGAAAATGTTGTCTGCTATTCTCCTACCTTTAACAAATCCAGTTGAATTGGATCTATTAGGTCGGGAAGCACACTTGAAGTCTATTGGCCAAAATCTTAGCCACGCACTTGTAAAAATGATTACAAAGAAGAAATAGGTCTAAAATCACCAACCTTAGAAGGATTGGGAATTTTAGGGACTAGTGCTATAGTGGTGGAATTGGCTGCCCTCAAAAGTGACTGGACTCAAAAAGCTTTTGACAAAGACCAATAACCTCCCCGCCCAACTACACGGCCAGGCTTTATGGAAAAACCCTGCATTGTAGCCATCAGGACCTGGAGCTTTACTAGGATTAAGTGACCAAAGAGTGTCCTTTATCTCAGACTCAGTAACTTCCTGAACCATGTTAAGACTTTGCTCTGCAGTCAATTTCTTCCTAACAAGTTCATCTACCCTTATTGACCCATTATAATGAGAGATATGGGGAGTACCAAGAAGTTTGGAGTAGTACTCCACAAAAGTACTCTTAATCAGACCTATGTCTTGAGTTATAGAGCCATCCCCTAGCTCCAAACTGGTGATTTTGCTTCTATTTCTGTTATTACTAACAGATTTAAAGAAAAAGGAGGTGCATTGATCACCAAGTTTGAGCCACTGTATGCGAGATTTTTGCCTAGCTAGGCTTTCTTCAGCTCTGACCAGAGTGAAGTACTGCTTTGACACCTCTTTCTCTTTGACCTGAGTGACAGGGTTGTTGGGATTAGTTCCCAAATCAAATTGGAGTGTATCCAATTGTTGTTTAATGCCTCTCACTCTATCAGATATTGCACTAAATTCTTTGGTATTGAGGTCTTTAAACTCCTTTTGCAAAAGGTTAAGTTTCTGATTGAGACAAAACATAGGATTGCCAATGATTACCATCCTCCACACTTTTTGAACTATAGGGAGAAAAAGTGGGTGTTCTGCTAAGAAATCAAAAAACCTAAAAGGTTTTATTGTTTTCTTAGGAGGGGGTGTGAGAAACACCAAACCTGGAGAATGGTCAGAGATACCTGGGGTAGGAAAGCGGGCAGACGAGCAAGTGTGAGACTTAATCCAACTCTCATTGACAATAATCCTATCAATTTTTGTAGACACATGATTGGGTGAGACTTGTTTATTAGACCAAGTGTAATAACATCCTGAGTACCTAAGGTCATCTAATTCTGCAATGTGGAGACAGTTATTTAGATCATCCATATGGGGAAACCAGTGTTTAGGACCACCAGCTTTTTCGTGGGGTGTCCTGATTGCATTAAAATCCCCAAGTACTACCCAAGGTGTGATACTCTTAAAACTTTGAATGCTCTGCCACAACGTGTGTCTTTCAATATAACTGTTGGAACCATAGACAAAGGTTGCCAGGAAAATATGATCTCCCTGCAGAGCATGTACTTCACAATGAATAAATTGGTTGGACTGATCCAGGACAGTAACAGATAATACCAAGGGATCCCAACAGACCAAAATCCTACCCAGGGGTGCATGCCTGTAATTGTGAGTACTATGCCAATGTGGGCAAATGTACTTTAAAATTCTATCCACATTTGACTCTTTGATTTTGTGCTCTAATAAACCAACCATAGACAACTTGCTAGTCCTCACAAAATTTTTTGCCTCTTTTTGCTTAAGTGGATCATTTAGACCTCGAATATTCCAAAAACCAATGCATAAATCTGAACTATTCATAAAACAATTAGAAGAACACCGGCAGTAGCATAAGTAAAGGCAATAGAATATAGATGATGGCATGTAATAGGAAGTAGTAAATCAATGCCCAACAAAAAGACAAAAAATAAAAACTTCCCTTCAAGCTGGTTTGGAGCTGGCTGAATTGCCTCCCCTCCTCTGCTTCTTCTTTTGGCTTTTTGACATGTGAGTAGTGGAGGAATTAGGGGTAGCTTTCAGTACTCCTGTAATGGGAGAACCCAATGGGACTGCCTTTGGAGCAGCTGCTGGTTCTAGTTCCCCCTTACGATCCAAGATTGTGGTGTGACTAACAAGATCATTTACCTTCTTCAATGCTACCCCTCCTTCGGCAGTTGGGTCATCCTCCTTCGACCCAAGTGAAGTTTCAAGCTGCGGGTTTTCTTCCATGTCTATTTCTTCATCCATTGTTTCACTTGCAACTTCCTCTTCCAAGCTATTCTCACCACTGGGTTGCCCCTTAAAGAGATCTGTAGTGTTGGGAACCCCTATTGTGATAGCCTCCAGGGCATTGATCCCCCCAAGGTTGATACTTGTGGCCTTCCCTTTGTTGATAACTTGCCATTCCTCCTTAAGAGCTGCTGGTTTAGTAATGGTGGATTTAGAGCATTTGGAAATGTCATGACCAAATATTTTGCATTCAGTACAGATAGGTGGCAACCACTGATATTCAACGTGAACATCCACACTGTCCTCTGCAACTTTGACCTGAATATACTCTGGAAGTTCAGTGGTGGCTTCTATTTCGATGCACAGTCTAGCATAAGCTAGTCTAGTCTTCTTCTCAGTAGCCTTATCCACATGTATAGGTTGCCCAATTACACTAGCTACCCTGCTCAGCCCCTCTGCAGTCCAGCACTCAGGTGGAAGGTTATGAAGTTTAACCCAAGCTGGAAGTTTAGTAGGTAAGATCTTAGAGGGAGACATCATTCTTTTCCAGCTCTTAAGAACCAAATACCTCCTAGAGAAAAACCACGGACCCCCCTCCAATACTGCTTGTTTTGAAGCCTCATCATTAAACTCAAAACATAGGAAGCCCGCTTTATCTTCTCTCACTGATTTGAGCCCAAAGTTTGTATTTTTCCCCCATTGCTTATGGGCTGTAGAGTTAGCTAAGGCATAATCCATTTTCCCATCCAGGAAATGTCCCACAAGGCAGTGGTTCCAACTTAATTCATCAAGATGGGAGATATCCAGCTCAACAGCAGCATATTTACCTTGACGGAGGTCAGGATAATATTCTAGCTTCATGACTTTAGAGGGACCCTGAGATTGAAACAAGTTAGCCCAATTCTTATTGATCGGAGGATTAGGTTTTGGAATATGGGGGTTATGGCTAAGGGAAGTAGATGATTTAGGAACGGTGGAAGGTCCAGCGATTGGTACTGTAGAGGGGTTTTGGTGGGGGGGATGGATGGGATTCTGGCTTGGTAGATCAGTGGTTCGGTGAATGTTGATAACAGGTATACTATCATTTGAAAGGGATGGTATTGGTTGCAGATATCTAGGTTGGAGATTGTTAGCCGTGTAACCCATCTGTGGGTCCCCTGCCGCATAGGATTGGCCTAAGCAGTTGTATCGCAATTCAGTACCTGGGTTCAGGGTTGCCTTAGATGATTGGAGATCGAGTTTTGTAGCCATGGCCGGAGCTTGTGCTACCTCCCAACATGATTTTAGCCCTCTCAGCTTTTCCAGAATCGCATCACCACGGGTGGAGTTGCCAACTCTTACAATTTCCTCTTCGAAAGTAGCCACCAAATTTGACAAAGTGTCCTCTGCTTCAGTTCGATCAGCCTCCCGCTGGAACACTTGTTGTAGTTCCCTAGCAGGGCTGAGAGTGCCCCTACGTTTAGGGCTATGTACTTCAAACCCGATGGGGTTTTCTGCTGTATTCTGCTTAGATAGGGCTTGAATCGTCTCCAAAACAGAGGGCGATCTAGCATAAGGAGGTATATACTTAGGGTTTTGTTCACAACCCAATGAAGATTGATCGGACGAGGGAGAGAAGCCCCCTAGTTGGAGTGAGTTGTGGTCGCAGACCTCTTTTGACGAATCTCCCATGCAAGGAGGTTTAGGGTTTGGGTGATTTGGGGATAGTTTCAGATTTGGAGTACCAGAGGTAGGATGAGGAGTTAGGGTTTTCAAGGGAGTAAATTTAGTAGGAGTTGTGTAGACAATACCAGTTTCCGACCTCGGAGGATCCATATATGGACGCGACTGTTGCTGAGGATACCTTGCCTTGTGGACAGCTATTGAATCTGTTACTTTGAGCCCAAGATCTCCCTCTTTGGAGTTTGATTCTTCAGCCATGGTTGCATTAGACTTGATTTCCATAACTAGGGTTTCAGAAAGTGTGAATCGCCCAGAATCGCCAGAGACGTGATGACGCCATCCTTTTTCCAAGACTCATCGTATACCCCCGAGATAGCTCATTGTAGCTCTGTTGCACCCTTGTGGTTTGAAGAGCTGGAGATAAGGTGAGTTGTTGATTTGTTCATAGTTGTTTATCTGGGTTTACCTCGAAATAAAATTGGAGAAGAAAAAGGAGAGAGTGAGATCCACTCTCTTCCATGCAAGTGGGCTAAGTGGTTCTATAGCAACCTGATGCAAAGTCATTCGGTGGTTCAAAATCAGTCTATTGGATGACGTCAGTAACCTCTCTCTGGCGATTTCCGCGATCCTCTGAGAAACCCTAGAGATGGCGGCTAATCCTTCCATGGCTGGTGCCCTAGGTCACAAGGCAGTAGATTCCAACGAAGTAAGGAAGAAGCAGGTGGGTTTTACCCACTCAATCAATGAAGCTTGTGACTCCCCTACCAGCGAAGCTACATCGGGCTCTCCGGTCTACAACAATCCTGTGAAACCGTGTGAGGTCTTCTCCACTCCCACCAAATTTAAACCATTCAAACCACTAGATTTATACCCGCAACACCAGAAATCTCCAGTTACCCAGAACCAAAGTCCTATGAAGTTTGGGTCTCTACCAGTCCGGGATGTAGAATGCACCAAAACCTCAACCCTTCACCCCAACACAACTCCAGATATGGTTCGCAATTTCCCTATCAAGAACCCTAACTCCACCAACTCAACCCCAATCAACGTTACCCAACCCTCATCTGGTGGCCCTTCCTATTGAGCCCTAATTCAGCCCGTAAACTCCAACAAGCCCCCAAGCAAGCAGAGGATCAGCTGAATGGGGAAGAAAGAATTGCTGCTATTGTGCAAGCTCTCGAGGATGAAATGCAGAATGCGGGAACTAAAGTTGATTGTTCAGCTCTTAGAACACAACTTATTCAATTGCAGGCAAGGGAAATCACTCCTGAAGGCCCTTCTCTTGGGACGTCAACAGGTAACATCCTCAATCCCAGTTTGGGTCAAATTGCATAAACTTCCTCTGGAATGTTGGACTGCGGCCGGATTTAGTCGTATTGCCAGCTCCATTGGAAAACCTATCCATGTTGATGAAGCTACTGCGGGCAAGAAAAGATTGGATTTTGCTAGGGTTTGTGTTAAAATTTCAGCAAATGACGACCTCCCAGATGTAATAGTGGTAAGGGCTAATGGAGAAACTGTTAGCATTAGGGTGGAGTATCAATGGCTTCCCCCTAAGTGCTCAGAGTGCAAGGTGTTTGGCCATAAGTGCCTTCCTAAACCTGGCCCTACTCCTACCAATCCGGTGGAGCCTTGGCAAGCAGTTGGTAATAGAGTCCACATATCCAACAAGGATCCAATTATTCAGCATCAGGTTCATAAGGCAATGGATTTGGGAGGTAGCACAGCACTGGATGTTGTTACCAGTGGAGTGGTATCTTCTCTAACCTCTCCAAAACCACCAAAACCTAGTAGTACCAGAGGTTCAGTGAAGGCAGATCACGGAATTATGGGCAAAAGGAATGCTATCTCTGTATCCCATTCCCATCATCCGCTGAACTCCACTAAGCCACCATCAATTACTACTCAGACTACTCCCAAACCCTCAACTATACTCCTCCAATCAGTCTCAGTGACTCCTTTTAGAACCACTCCATCCCTGGTGGTTCAAGGTTCATCTGTACATCCAAAGCTCTCCAAGGTCTATGCTCGAGCAGCCCAAACCATTTTGGTTCAAGAAGACCAAGGTCCATGTTCAAACTTCATATTTGATTCAAGAAGACCAAGGTCCTGCTATGTTTTTTGATCTAGCCCCATTTATCATGTTCTAGCTTCTTGTTTTCTGTTAATGTTCTTGTTCATGTTTCTAGCATCAAGTCCTAAATTGTAGTGCTACTCTATCCTCATTTTGTGAGGTGTTTCTCTCTCCTCTATTAGATGGGAGGGAAACATCTCTACAATGTTGTTTTTATTTCCTTTTTCTTTGTTTTTTGTTTTTTGTCCTCCCTGGGGTATGCCCCTTGTAGGCTGTATATTCTTCTGCCCCTTTTATTTTCAAGCTTATTTACCCAAAAAAAAAAAACTCCTGCCCCAATTGACTCTTATGTCCAAGTTGTTGCCCCATCCCTTCACTCTAAATCCAATGCTTCTAAACCCAACATTGACTCTTCTATGTTACACAAGCTCAGCTCCAATTCTTACCACGTTTTGGAGGAGGTCACCCCTCCTGATAAGGAGAACCAAGAGGAGGATGCTCAATTATTGGATCATCCTATACCGCCAGATAAGGACCCCTTTTCTGATTGCATCAATGATTTTAAGTTTGAAGATGAAGCCGACTACCTAAGTCCTTCCTCTCCAATCATAAGTCCCTTTGAGTGCTACTCGAGGGACTTACCAACGTCCGGAAGATCAAAAAAACAACTAAAAAAGGCTAAGAAAATTGCCAGGCAAAAATCCTCCTCGAACCACTAAGGGGAGTTTTCTTTCTTGCTGTGGCTCTGAATGTTGGTACTGTTTATCTGATTATGCATGGTTCTGCTACTGAATGTTCTACTGCTGTTTGCTACTGTTAGCTTCATTGCTGTTACGGTTCTGCTGCTGTTTCTTTGTGCTACTGTAGCTGTAAATACATTAGTATTCTGGGCAGTTAAACTGCTGCTGTCCCTGCTGCACTTATTGCTGCTGCAGTTCCCGTTAACTGCTGCTGTCCCTTCTGCATTTACTGCTGCTACATTTGTGTAACTGCTGGTTGTTAGATGCACAAGCACTTGTCCCTATATGCATGATCCTCAATACTTCATTTTCTGGAATATCTGATCCTGTGGGCTGCCCCTGCTGCACTTATTGTGTGCCTGCTCTTCATTGCTTACTGCTGCTGCTGTTTAGCTACCCATTCGGGTTGTGCTATTGCTGCTGCTGGTCCCACTTTGCACTAGCATATGGCACAAGCACTTGGTTCTATATGCATGATACTTGCAACCATATGCTTGATACTTGATACTTGCCACCAGACTAGATTCTTAATACTACATCTTCTGGAATATTTGATCATGTGGACTGCCATTGTGTTGGGCAGTGACATGGTTTTGCTATGCTATCATTGCTACAGGATATCTTTGTTTCTGGGCTGCCCATTTTACAAACAAAACTCTGCCCAAATTTTCATGTTCAAGGTCCAAGTTCAAGGCAAGTAAGAGTAGTTCATTCTCCTTTTGTAGATGTGTTATTTTCCCCAATTACCCTCATGTTGCCCCTGTGGCCTTCCCTTTTAATTCACGCAATTTTTTTCTTTTCTTTTCTTTTCTTTGTCCTCCCTGGGGTATGCCCCTTGTAGGCTGTACATTCGCTTAGCCTTTTTTAATTTCAAGCTTTTTTACCCAAAAAAAAAAAAACATCCTCAAAATAGGGTTTCATCACCCTACTCCATCCCACCTACCCCCGATTACTCCTACTGGAAAACCCCTAAACGTACCTGACATTACTGCCCAACCCACAGAGCAGGCCACACAGCAACCTAAAACTAAGGAATGGGCCTCCCTTTTCCACTCTCAAGGTCGATCTAATGTCATGAAATTGAGTCATTTTCCTGATTTACAACAAGAGGAGGAAGCTGTTGTTGACTTGGATGACTCCCACTTTGATGATAGATCTTGGAACAACTGCCTCATTGGCTACTTCTTGGATGGGAAAATGGCCTTTCCCCTTCTTAGCTCCACAGCTAGGAAAATTTGGAAAGATTATGGTCGAATCAAGATTAAACAAGTGGGGGCCTGTTACTTTTTTGAATTCCAGGATGAAGAGGCTAAACTGAAAGTGTTGGAGGGGGGTCCCTATTTTTTCTCAAGAAGATATCTAGTGCTTAAAGATTGGCACAGAATGTTAGTCCCAAATACTGACCACCCAACAACTATCCCTGCATGGGTAAAGATTCATAAACTTCCCTTAGAGTGTTGGACTGAGGAGGGGCTCAGTCGCATTACCAGCACCATTGGCAGACCGCTACATGTGGATATTGCTACTGCACAGCAACAGAGGCTAGATTTTGCAAGGGTTTGTGTAGAAGTTTCAGCTAGCTCAGATCTTCCTAAAACCATCCAAATCAGACATGGGCTTGAGTCAGTCACTGTTTTTTTTTTTTTGGGTAAATAAGCGTGAAATAAAAAGAGGCTAATCGAAAATACAGCCTACAAGGGGCATACCCCAGGAGGACAAAGCAAAACAAGGAAAGAAAGAAAAGAAAAACAAAAAGGAAATGGGGAAGGCCAAATGGCTACAATAAGGGAGGGATAGAGTGTTTCCCTTTCATCTGTAAGATGAAGGAGAAACACCCCATTGTGGGATACAGAAGGGGACAACCCCCATAAAGGATGCTAATACAATAGAGCTAATTTGGAGTACCAATGGCTTCCTTCAAAATGTGAGCGGTGTAAAGTTTTTGGTCATGCCTGCAAACCCAAAGTGGAAGCACAAGACACTAACAATGAGGCAACTTGGAAACAAATTGGTAAGGCTTTGGGGGGTGGTGGGGGAGTCTTGGAAGCACTCACCAAGAAGGTTCCCAACAACCCCATAGGTGCTGCCTTTGTTATGCAACCTGATAAGGAAGATGTGGTCATTGATGACTTGGGTGAGGATGATCAGAGTGAAGATGTTGAGGAGTTAGGAATTGAGACCTTTGCCAGCTCTTCTACTAATCTTTCTTTGGTGAATCAAGGGTCACAATCTGTTGTGGATGGCAGTAGTGAGATGGGTCAATCCACTCAGAATCTTTCCTTGCCTTCTGGTAAAGGTTCCTTGGAGTCATTGGCTAGTCCTGACCCCCCTGATGGATACACCAAAGTGGGACCTGCCAAGAGGAGCAACAAGAAAAATCACAAGAAGGCATACACTAGTAGCCAGGGGGGTGGCTCTGCTGCCTCAAAAAACAGCAGGTAACCCTTATCTCTTTCTTTTGACTTGGCAGCTTGCTAATTCTGTCCATTATCTGCCACTTTTGATATATTACTTTATGTCTATGTCTACAAACCCTCTACAATTTGGTTTTTGGAATATGAGGGGTCTTAATGACCCGCTCAAACAAAGAGAGGTCAGGTCCTTTATCAATAAAAACAAATTGTCCATCATTGGCCTGGTAGAACATAAAATAAAGGAATCTAACTTCAACAAGATTTTTTGCTCCTTGATTCCCTTTTGGTCTTTTGTGCACAATTACTCTCACTCTCCTAATGGGAGGATTTGTGTTGGCTGGGATCCCTCTGTTGTGAACGTCAATGTCTTGGGCCATTCTAGTCAGGCCATACATTGTCATGTTAATTCTGTCTCTGACAATTTACAATTTGTTGCCACCTTTGTCTATGGCTCCAATTTGTATTCTGAGAGGAATGCCCTTTGGCAGGACCTTAATATGTGGAACTACATCGGCCCCTGGGTTATCTTAGGTGACTTCAATGCCTTAAGATATCCCTTTGATAAAGTGGGTGGTGATCCTCATTGGCCTCCCTATATGGATAATTTTGGCAAATGTATTGATATCAATGAACTTGAAGACCTTAAGTACTCAGGTTGCCACTTCACTTGGTCTAACAAGCAGGACCCTACCCATGTTGTCACTACTAAAATTGATAGAGTCCTTGTGAATGAGCAATGGATCAAAACGTTTGTCCACTCTAATGCTCATTTCCACACTCCTGGCATTTCGGATCACTCCCCTGCTGTGATATTCATTAATCCCTTATCTGAGAAATCTAACAAACCCTTCAAATTCTTCAATTTTCTAGCCGAACATAAAGATTTCTCTTCTGTTGTTCAGGAAGTTTGGAGAAGGGTTGTTATAGGAAATCCTATGTTTGTCACGTGTGAAAAGCTTAGACTCCTCCAAAAGGAGCTCAAGAAGCTTAACACTAAAGAGTACAGTGATATTTCTTCCAGGGCCCTTGCTGCCAAACAGCATTTAGATGTTGTCCAATCTTATCTAGGGGCTGATCCTAATAATGTCACAAACCAACTTCAAGAAAGAGTTCTTTGCAGGCAATATATGTTGTTGGCTAGAGCTGAGGAAAGCTTTGCAAAGCAAAAATCTAGAATCCAATGGCTCAAGCTAGGGGATCAATGCACTTCCTATTTTTTCAAATCCATATCCCACAATAGGAATAGAAGTAAAATCACTAGTCTTGTACTTAGTGATAACAGCCTCACACATGATGCTGGACTGATTAAATCTACCTTTGTTGAGTACTATACTCAACTGTTAGGCACCCCCCACTCCACTCAGTTCCATGGTGGATCCAGAATCAATCAACTTGTTAGTTCCAAGCTCTCTGATGTCCAAAGGAATTCAATGATTTCTGATATATCTGATTCAGAGATAAAGGATACCTTTATGTCACTAAATCCCAATAAAGCCCCTGGTCCTGATGGTTACAATGCTAGTTTTTTTCAAAAAGCATGGACTATTGTGGGGCATGATGTGACTTCCGCTGTAAGGAATTTTTTCAGGTCTGGCAAACTCCTTACCAAAGCCAACTCTACCAGTGTTGCACTTGTCCCTAAAATCCCCAACCCCTCAAAACTCTCACTCATCTACTAAATAGTCTCTGTTCGTGATGCCACGACCACTGATGGAGGCTATCCACCATCACCGACTTGTTTGAGGCGTCTTCATCATCTGATGGGGGTTGTCTTCCCAACTCCGATGGGCTCCAAACTCCAGAAACCCCTAATTGCTCAAGCGGCACACAACCGAGATGGGTGAAAATCGATTGGGCCTGCAAGGATTCGATCTGGGTTCGTCCTCTTCTCAAAACCACAAAATCGGATGGGGTAATACCATCTGGGCTTGTCCTCGTTTGGGTGAGCACTCACAAAACAGATAGGGCTCGTCCTTCTATCTCTTAACCATACAAAACCCATCTTTGATGGTGTTCGCAAAATTCAGCCGTGGTTTCTTTTTTTTTTTTTTTTTTTTTTTTTTTTTGGGTAAATAAGCGTGAAATAAAACGAGGCTAACCGAATTTACAGCCTACAAGGGGCATACCCCAGGAGGACAAAACAAAAGAAAGAAAAGAAAAAGAAGAAATAAAATAGGGGAAGGCCAAATGGCAACATAGGGGGAGTAATGTGTTTCACACTCATCTAAAAGATGAAGGGGAAACACACAAAATGGGAACTTAGACTAAGTACAACATGGATCCACTCCACAAAGGGAGTTACAAAAGGTAGTAAGAAGGAGGACCACTGGAGTTGGGATACATCACTGGTAGTTGGACTTCAATGCAGATTTGGCAGCTCTTTTGCTCTAAGCAGTCATGGTTTCTCATTTCAGCTCAAATTGGGAGGACGCCCCCTCCCCAAGGGGAACAAACATGCCAAGGGACATCCCCCCAAGGCTAGGACAAAAGATTATGGGGACAACCCCCCATGGAGAAATCAAAATATGAGGTGCATGGAACACATGAAGGACATTTTTTAAAAAATTTGCCATGACCCGTTCGTAATTGGAGCACCCTCAAGGTGCCAGCCACTGCATATACAACAGCAGTAGCTGAAAAGAAAAAGAAAAGAAAGAGGAAGAGATAGGGGTATAATCAGCAGAACTCAGCAGACACTGCCCAAGGGCAGCAATAGCAATACTGCACTCTGTGTGTGAGTGCCCAGGAGCACCAAGTACAAACAGCAGCAGCAGCAGCAACATCCAATCATGAATTACAGCCTTTGAGCTCAATGTACGCATGAAATTTGACCTGGAACATGGCAGCAGCTGCAGTGCAACAGCAGCAGTACAGCAGTGGAAGCATCAACCACATATGTACTACCAATTGAGCTCTGGACAGTGACTGCCCAGATTGGACAACAATAATCCCAGTTTGCTCACAGCCCAGACAGATTTAAGTCAGTGTAAACAAAGCTATATCAGAATACCACATCTCTGTATATGTATGCAATCTATAGTACATGAAGTTCAGAATAGCATACTGTTTGAATATGAAGAATTCATAACCCATAAGCTCA
Organism: Vaccinium myrtillus; assembly: GCA_016920895.1. Classification (NCBI taxonomy): domain Eukaryota; kingdom Viridiplantae; phylum Streptophyta; class Magnoliopsida; order Ericales; family Ericaceae; genus Vaccinium; species Vaccinium myrtillus. Next base: position 18,732,499 of record CM029271.1, read on the forward strand.
ATGCAGCAGTATATAACAATAAGCTCAAAAAGATTGCAACAACCCTTTTTTTTTGGATAATTAAACAACCCTTGCAACCCACATAACAGATTGTAATAACAAATTGTAGCGCAGTAGAAAAGTTTATGCAATGACTCATAAAGGTATATAACAATAAGCTCAAATAAGGTTGCAACAACCCTTGCAACCTACATAATATCAATAGATGCAGCCTTAATGCAAGCAGTAGCAGAATGCAACAGCCCTTGCAATCCACATAACAACAGTGATGTAAACCAAACTTAAAGGACATGCAATAAAACATGCAGTTGCAGCAAATACAGAAGCAGCAGCTGAACCTTGTGGGCCTGCACCACAATCTACCCAATTGGGCCATTAGAACAATTCAACCACCTTATTTGCCTACAGTTGAGGACTAAACCTGCACCACACACTACCCAAATGGGCCATTAGAGGAACCTTTGCAAATAAGAGTCAGAATTGAGAGTAAGTTAACATAACTCAATCACAAATACATTAAGTGTTAGTGTGGGATGGGATGTTCCATGATGCTCTCAATGACATTGGACCAAGTGGTATTTTGTGAAGGGACAACAATCTGTTCCTAATCTCAGTGCATATCTTAGTCACCAATGAGGATACGCTATGCTGTAGACTCTGAAATTTCCTAAGATTCCTCTCTATCCAGATATGATAGAGGGAGACAGTGAAGGTCAATTTGGTCAAAGTGCTCTTGAGACCTTTTCCCTTGGCTGTAGAAACAAGATTGGCAAGATTAGTGAGGGTTTGGGGCTGCCACATGAGCAGTGATTTAAGAGAAACAGTATCCCACACCTGTTTAGTGAATGGGCAGTTAAAGAACAGGTGGTCAATGGATTCCTCAGCAGAGCAGAAACTACAACAAGATGTGCTCTTAATACCAAACAGGACAAGTCTGTCCTCAGTGGATAATCTGTTTTGAATAGCAATCCAGCTAATCACACTACATCTGGGGATATGTGAGGGAAACCACACACTATCACTCCAACCAATTGTGGGAAATTTGGGTCTCAGCTGCTCCCACAAAGAGGAAATGGAAAAGAGTCCATCTTGAGTAAGTGTCCACCTGCAAGAGTCAGCAGGAGGAGGGGTGGAGTTATTCAGTGTAGGGAGATGGGATCGGATTTCATTTAACTCCCAAGTTTGAGTAATTGGGAAGGCCCATTGATTAGTGGTACTTAGGATGGAGGACACCAAGGTATTATCGGGCAACCCAGCATCGTATATCACACGATTACCAAATTGCTCGACAAGAGGGCCCGAGGGGTGCCAATTGTCATACCACAATGAAATAGAAGATCCGTCGCCAACATGGAATTTAATGAAGGGTTGAACAAGGGGGCGAAGTTGGAGCAATTTTCTCCACGTCCATGAGGGACTGCAAGGGATTTTAACTTGCCAAAAACTTCTCCCCTTAAGTAAGTACGATTTTACCCATTGGCACCACATAGATTGCTCTCCGCCGGGAGACAAGGAGCCAAATGTGTTTGGCCATGGCAGCCTTGTTCCAAATTTGAAGAGATTTAAAGCCTAAACCTCCCTCTTTCCTAGGAGAGCATAGGTGATCCCAAGAAACTTTAGCTCCAGTGTGCTTAAGATCAGAGCCGGTCCAAAAGAAGGACCTGAGTATTGCTTCAATTTCCTTAACCACCTTCTTAGGTAGGATAAATATGGAGGACCAATACGTTTGCATAGAGAATAGAACAGACTTAATCAGTTGAATCCTCCCAGCGTATGAGAGGTACTTATTTGCCCAAGATTTAGTACGATTTGTGATTCTATCAATGAGGGCTTGACAGTCGGAATACTTGAGCTTGGTGGAGATAAGGGGAACTCCCAGGTATCTCACAGGGAGAGAACCTTCACGAAATTGTAAAGCATCAAGTATAGCCTGTTTGAGAGTAGAAGGGACACCTGAATTAAAAGGGTTGAGAGCTTCTCTCTCTAGAAATAGAGAGAGAATGCACTCCCCTACCAAAAACCCACGACAACAAGTCTGATCCAGAGATTAAACACTCTGATTCACCAGATATTTTTGCTTCCTGCCTCAATCACTCAGATTGAAGGTGTTTCAATCTATTTTCAAGCCTCAATCGGGTACACAGTGACTCGCAAAAGGGGATCTGAAAGCATCAAAGGCCTTGGAAACCCTTATTGGATCGATTATCACAATCGTGTTCAGTTGGGTTCGATGTTCTACAAATCCACTCCATCCACTAGATCCAAAAAGGGGATCTATATCCCGTTCATTCATGGAGAGCGGTCCAAAAGGGGATTATTCCGATCACCCAAAAGGGGGTCTTATATCCTGCTATTTGACAACTTCATCAACCACAAGTCAGCAAGCAAAGCTTAATCCATGGTCAGCGACCAAACTATCCAGTATCTTTGACTCCAATGGAGTTCATCTTCAGCCTTCATAATGGCTTCATCCTATGTTTGAAATAGAAGTGCTCTACTATCACTAGATTCTTTTCGACATCACTTTTCAAGTTCCATTCTCGCTAAGTGAAGATGGTGTCACGGCAATGGATGGGAGCAATTTCCCGTTTGGGGACTTGATTTGCTGAGGTCTTTCATAGAATATGTGGGGTGGTTGCTCTCCTTTTTGAACAAACCGGTGTAGTCCATCGTTCAATAGTTGTTTGCAGTGGAGTTCTCCTATGGGATTTAGACTCATTCACTGCAGCAACATCCAAACACGTTTGTCCGAAAGTTAACTCAGTTTGCCCGAGTTTGTTTAGCTAAGTTGTTCTTCACGTGATGGAGAAGAAGGAAGTGGGGCCCACGCCCTTTCAACAATGCTGTGGTTAGGTCTGATGTGCCTTTAGACCCACCATTTTTGAAATATTCGACAGCTAGTTTGGTTCTATGTGCCAGCTACACCATTTTTTACATCACACGCGACCCTATCCCGAGTATATGGAAAAGTAGAGAGCTCATCACACATGGCATAGCAAAATCACAAAGGTTTCGGTGGTAATAACAGATTTGATGCAAAAGTTGGCCTTTTGGTCCAACAGATGGCCATTCGGTCAAATCAACCCAATTTCTTATTTTGCACGAAAATGGAAAGTGAACAAGACATTGACCAATGGGCCTTTATGTGTTAATTGTTTATTTGGGCAAAGATTTCACAGATGTGAACATTCATTATGAGGGAAAGTCTACTGGGTCCCACGCTAATCTTCTAGTCTTTTGCATATGCATCTGATGGTACACACCAAGAGGGATACAATTTTGGTATACACTTGTATTTCAGAATTTTATTGTAATTGCTTTATGCTTATTATACCTATCCCAGCGGGTTGTGCTGGACATCCTATTTTCCCACCCCGACGGGTTGTGTCGGGGAGTACGCAATTTTCTTTTCTTTTCTTTTCTTTATTTTTGTTTTGTCCTCCCTGGGGTATGCCCCTTGTAGGCTGTACATTCGCTTAACCCCTTTTAATTTCAAGCTAAATTATCCAAAAAAAAAGGGACACCTGAAAAGAATATGTTACTCTTTCCCGGGCTAGGAGAGAGGCCAGACAAGGCCTCAAACTCGGAGAGAGCCTCCTGGATGCAGATAATGGAATTGAGCTCTCCTTTGCAAAAGATCATAAGATCGTCAGCAAAACACAGATTAATTATCTTTGTTTCCTCACATCTCCAATGAAAATGAAAATTAGGACTTTGAGATTTTTCTTTAAGGAGTTGTGTGAGGACCTCCATGACAATAACGAATAGGTAGGAAGACAGAGGATCACCTTGCCTAAGACCTTTCTTACCCATAATGGAGCCCGTGGCTTCTCCATTAATGCTCAGAGTGTAGTTGGCAGTGGTGATACAGGCCTTGATCCATTTTATCATTTGAGGATGGAAATTCATAGAGACAAGAGTGTCCCATAAGAATTCCCATCTAACATTATCGTAGGCCTTCATAATATCTACTTTAAGAGCACATTTAGGAGAAGTGGAGGCATTATGATAACCTCTCATGATTTCTTGGGTAAGGAAGATGTTGTCAATATGCAATTCTCCTACCTTTAACAAACCCTGATTGAACAAATGAGATGGGGTAAAACAGGTTGAATTCTCTTTGCAAGGATTTTAGCAATGCATTTGTAAATAGTGTTGCAATGATGAGATGGGTCTAAAATCCCCAACCTTAGTGGGATTGGGAATCTTAGGGACAAGAGCTATGCTAGTAGAGTTTGCCTTAGTGAGGAGTCTACCAGATCCAAGAAATTCCTCACCCATGTGTGTTGTTGTCACCGAACCCGTGGGCCCCAAGTGACCTCATTTTTTTTTTCGGTAAAACTGAAGTGACCTCATTGCCAACAACACTCCAAGATTTCTGGAAAAACCCAGCATTGTACCCGTCAGGACCAGGGGCTTTGTTGGGATTAAGAGACATGAATGTCTCTTTGATTTCTTGGTTGGAGATCTCGAAATCATGGCATCTCTATGGGAATCCGATAGTCTGGTGGATATCAACTGATTGACCCTAGAAGTTCCAGAATAACCCGAGGCATGGACAGTACCCAACAGGGAGGTATAATAATCAACAAAGGTAGATTTAACCTCGATAGGATCATGTGTGATAGTACCATTTGGAAGGACCAGACTAGTGATTTTGTTCCTGTTCCTATTGTGAGATATAGATTTAAAGAAATAGGAGGTACATTGATCCCCCAACCTAAGCCATTGAATCCTAGATTTCTATTTAGCAAAACTTTCCTCAGCCCTAGCCAAGACAAGATACTGCTTACAACAAATCAAGTAAAAAGGGTGTGGAACATAAGTCTCTCTCAAGTGCTTGCTTAGATGGGTTGGAGGGATCAACACCAAGATCAATCTGAACCCATCAAGCTGTTGCCTAGCCGCCAATGTTCTCTTAGTAATATCACTGTACTCCCTAGTGTTAAGATTCTTAAGTTCCATTTGGAGACGCCACGAGTTTCTCGCAGCAACATACATAGGATTACCAATGATAACACCCTCCAAACTTTTTGAACAAAGGATAAGAAATCGGGGTGTTCACCAAAGTTAAAGAATTTGAAAGGTTTATGAGCCTTCCTAGGAGAGTCGGATTCCCCATTGGGATTAAGATACACAATAGCAAAGTGATCGAGATTCCAGGAGGGGAGAAATGGGCATTAGAACAAGTATGAGTCTTGATCCAATGCTCATTAACTAAAACCCTGTCAATCTTGGTAGCAATGTATTGAGTGCAAGTTTGTTTGTTAGACCATGTGAATTGACAGCCAGAGTATCTAAGGTCTGCAAGCTCAGTGGTATCAATACACTTATTGAAATCCTCCATGTGTGAAGGCCAACTCTGATCACCACCGATCTTCTCAGATTGGTATCTAATAGCATTGAAGTCACCTAATATAATCCAAGGATCAGAACAAGTCCAATTAATCAAGTCATGCCAGAGCTCTTCTCTCTCCAGATAGAGATTAGAACCATAGACAAAAGTAGCAGAGAATTGGAGATCCCCATTCAGAGTCTGGACTTTACAATGTATGGCTTGGGAAGACTGACCAAGGATACTCAGATTAAGAACAGTAGGGTCCCAAACCACACAAATTCTACCACTTGGAGCAATAACTGAGTTGTGTGCAAATGACCAAAAGGGAAACATAGATTGAAAAGTCCTAGCACAATTAACCTCCTTTATTTTATGTTCAATGAGCCCAAAAAGTGATAATTTATTTGTTTTGACAAAAGAAACAACCTCCTTTTGTTTAATAGGGTCATTAAGACCCCTCATGTTCCAGAACCCAAAATGAAGAGGTGTTTTAGACATCAAAAAGGCAATAGATAGGAAGCATTAACATACTGCCAATAAAGGAAGGTAAGATTACCTCTTTTGGAGGGGGGTAGTCTTCTTCCCTCCTTGATTGCTCCCGTGAGTATACTTCTTATTGGTCCTGTTCTTTTTGCTGCTGTTAGAAGGTTTGAAGGATTGGGAAGATTCAGCCCATTTACCATCCTCCTGGTTAGTGCCAACAACCTTGTTTAAACCTGGATCATCCACCCAAGTGCTGTCCACTTCATCAGAATTTGGAGGCTGAGGAGTTCTAGAACCTTCTTTTGACATGGCTGTAACCGGCTCAGAGGTGACAGGGGGGGATCATCTGCCATAAATTCTTCATCTAGATCCTCACTGTCATTATCCGAGAGAGGAGCATCTGATTTAATAACTCCAAGAGATGTATCATTGGTGATGGGAACAAACTTAGTGACAGCTTCTAGAGCTGATATCCCTCCTTTATTCAAGGCAGCTGCTCTTCCTATGACTTGCCATTCCTCCCTCCTTTGTACAGGGACTTCTTTCGGGCGACACTTGTGACCAAATACCTTACATTCAGGGCACTTGGGGGGAAGCCATTGATACTCCACTCTGATTGCCGCAGTCTCCCCGTTAGCTCTCACCACTATTTCCTCAGGCAATTCATCTTTGGCAGAGATCTCAACACAAACTCTAGCGAAGTCCAGTCTTTTCCTCCCTGCTGTAGCCTCATCCACGTGTATGGGCTTGCCAATCGAGCTGGCAATACGACTGAAACTTGACTCAGTCCAACATTCCAATGGCAGCTTATGTAGCTTAACCCATGCCGGTATTGTGGGGGGATGCTCGGTTGTAGGAACCAGCATTCTTCTCCAATCAGTTAGGACTAGATACCGCCTGGAAAAGAAGTAAGGTCCTCCTTCAAGGACCTGCAATTTACATGCCTCATCTCTGAATTCAAAGAAATAACAGGTACCGATTTGTTTGATAGACATGGGGGCATTTTCTTTCCAGACTGAACGTGCAGTAGCACACAATAGGTTGTATGGCATTTTACCATCTAAGAAGTATCCAAGAAGACAGTTATCCCAAGAGTTTGTATCAACATCAGAGTCCTCCAAATCTATAACAGCATCCTTGCCCTTTTGCAATTCAGGGAAATGTTGTAATCGCATGGATTTTGAGGGGGCTTGGGCTTTGAATAGAGAAGCCCAGTTGTGTGGCTTGGTCTGAGCTGTGATTTTTGGTTCCACTGGATGCTCATGGAGGGGAGAGTTACAGCCGACATCAACAAACACACCCTCTAAATTAGGTTTAACGCCAGAAGAAGAAATCTCTGGGTTAGAATGTACCTCTCGTACTTGCAGAATGTGGGATTTGAGCTGGGATAGATTAACGTTGACCCCTGATTTATGCATCTCATCCTCAATCGACTGGACCAGTGAAGAAATGCGATCCTCACAACCATGGTTCATCTCCTCCTGCTGTAAATGAGCAGAACTAGTACTCGTTCGGATGGGGCTGAGATGCTTAGGCTGGATAGGAGTGGTGTTGATAGGCGAAATGGAGTGCGGGTTGCCGTTTGCATCATGCAGAGAAAGTTGTTCTTCACCAACGAGAGAAATGGGGGTAACTTCTCCACAGACGGAGGATTTCTGGATGTTTGGAGTTTGAACCCGATCTGTGCTTGGGGTAGAGGGTATTTTATAGCTAGGGTATAGATGGAGTGGTTTGAATGGGCTAAACTTGGTGGGTACAGTGTACGTAGTACCTGGAACGAATAGTTTGCTTTGAATCGGTTTCCCTTCCACAGTAAAGCTTGTGTTGTGAGTAGATGTTGAGAGCCCTAGGTGTTTCTTGCTGAGGATGTTGGAGTCCAGTGTTTGGGAGCCCAGATCTGCCATAGCCGCAAGATTTGAATCCCCCATGGCTAGGGTTTTTTCCATGGGAACTCCTGGAGTCGAGTGGGTAGAAGCCACTAGCTTCCTACGTGCAGCGTAGGACTCCTTGACATCGAAGCCAAGAGCATCCGTAGAAGAAATCGGATCATCTACCATGATTAGGGTTTAGTCGCCAGAATCATCTACCTAGAACGCGAGACTCGAGAGTTTAGTCGCCTGAAAATCGCCTGGAATCGCCATGAGAGAGAAGCTCTGACACATCACAACGGCACTTTTTTGCATTTCCAGGTGTTGTGTTTTGTTATATTGGGGAGTGATTTTCACAATTCAGCCGTGGGTTTCACGCCACTTAGGGCTCATTTTTTCTGGTAAGTTCCCCTCAGAAACGTGCTAGATCTGGGGTCCATCTTTTCTGGCCTTCCTCTGCGTTTCAGTTCTCTCCGTTATGTGTCGTTGGTGTCACGGCGGTGGAGGTAATACCATATGGGTTCTGGTTCTGCTATGGTGTGCCTATAAAAAAGATGGTCCTCGTGGTTCTAGGTGTTTATGGGATGAAGAACAACTTTGGGAGTCTCTGGGATGAAGAACAATTCTGGGATTTGTTCATTCATGTTTCTTGGTTCAGATGAGTTTGGAAGAGAGGAGAGTATCTCACGCTCTACTTTCGACTGCATTTCATTTGGGCCGGAAACATGACTATGGCAAGAATTTCTCTAGGTCTTAACTGGAAAATCATTTGGGGGAAGAAGAGAGTGTGAGCCACTCTCTTCTTTGCAAGTGGGCTTTGCTATTTGCTCAAACAATGGTACACAGCTGTGTTACTGCAGCATACTCGAGCACATCACAAAGGGGTCCACTGCCCTATGCATTAATTTACTCACTGCCGATGTCATGCTCCTCGTGGAGCCTTTACCATACACCAAATGGGAAAGGTCCAAGTGGTGGGCCATTGTCATATTTTAAAAGCAAAATTTGTACTCGTATTTCAAGCTAGCTGTCCTTGCTCGGTTTGAGGGCCCCTATGCAATACATTACATTATTCTCGACAGCAGTCTTGGTCCAAGCGGTGACAGATTTACTCGGATGGAACATAAATAGAAATGTTGGCCTTTGTGCCATCAAGTGGGACCTCAACTAACTGGTCCTAAATGTGGTAAATAGCAGAATTTTGTAAACGTTTGTAAGCAGAATTTTGTAGGCTTGTATGCCACAATTTAATAGATTTTTGTACTGCTTTATGCATATTTACCTATCCCAGCGGGTTGTGCTGGACCTCATATTTTCCCACCCCGGCGGGTTGTGCCGGGAAGTACGCAATTTTCATTTCTTTTCTTTATTTTTATTTTGTCCTCCCTGGGGTATGCCCCTTGTAGGTTGTAAATTCGCTTAACCCTTTTTAATTTCAAGCTGGTTTATCCAAAAAAAAAGGTTAAGCGAATATACAGCCTACAAGGGGCATACCCCAGGGAGGACAAAATGAAAAAAAAAAAAAAAAATGCGTACTCCCCGGCACAACCCGCCGGGGTGGGCAATTTGGTGGTCCTACCACAACCAGCTAGGATAGGAATAAAATGGACAAAAATTAATAGGCACAAAGGACAATTGTTGATTTTCGGCGCAAAGGCCACCACTTGGGTTTTGACGTGAGTGCCATATGCATGGGTCCCATTGGACCTGTTGAGATTTCTCGAATTGACCAAAAATTACACGGTGAGTGGCCCTCTTTCCATTGAGCTTTTAACCATTGAAATATGGGATGTTTTGATAGGACAAAGTGATGTCCTCGAGATGGTTTGAAATGATGAACCAAAGGCAGCAACTTTACTTGTGGGCCCAAAGCTCATTATGCGTGATTTGCAAAGGACATTTGAGTTGAATTAGAGTATTTGACCGAGTAGCTGTTGCAAAAAGCCACAGTTGTACATCTGCCACAACCTCTTAACATGCTTACCTAGGACCCGTTGTGTATCTACATGGGCCCACCACAAATCACGTGTAGCACCACGTTTTTTTTTTTTGGGTAAAAAAGCTTGAAATTAAAAGGGGCTAAGCGAATGTACAGCCTACAAGGGGCATACCCCAGGGAGGACAAAACAAAAAGAAAAGAAAAGAAAGAAAAGAAAAGAAAAAGAAAAATTGCGTACCCCCCGACACAACGGCCGGGGGAAAAGAAATCCAGCACAACCCGCTGCAATAGGGAAACAAATGTTTTTAAGTCAAATTAAAATGCATGCCATAAGAGATGTGCAATCTCTACTGGAAGGGAGAAACCCACTGGATTTTATTGCTAGAAAAGCCCACTGCCTTGAACAATTTAAGATCTTGTGGATAAACACAAGCTATAGCCTATGTTCGAAGGAGAATGCCCCAAAATGGCTAGACCCCTGATGCAATCTGAATACCAAAGCTCCATAAGATATAGCCTGAGCTGAAAATCCACCGACGCGACCATAGCACAGGGCCCAAATCTGCGAAAATTTGGACAGCATAACGGCTGTATTTTGACAACCCAGAAAACGCAGACGTCTGCCCAGAAATGGCAGCCCATAAACAACACCACGTTAGTCTTCCAGCACATGGCTTTGATCGGTGTGAGAAAACCCCTTTACAGTTGTAACAACGCTGCCCACTTGCAAATTTGCGTGTAAATGGACCATTCTCGATTTGACCAAAAGAGCTGAATAGACTGCTGCAAACCTCTAGCAGCAGTACCACCTTTTTGAACGGAGTAATGCCTACTCGCATAGAAGAGAGTGGGCTAACTCTCTTCTTCTCAAACTCTTCAACACAAAATGAAATTCAGATATAGACTGGAAAATGAACAAGCACGAGAGACTCAAAGCACTCCACGACTTGCTGTATGAATGAGGAAATCGGGACTATGCCCCTGGGATTTTTGCTCCTTGCTATTCACATCCCAAATGCCACAACCCAGAATTTCTTTTTGGGGTTATCATACCCCATTGATAGATTGGGAACAAAATAAAATCACAGCTCTCAACCCAAACAACTGAAAATCAAGAGAATATTAATCACAAGAAAGCTTAACCATTGGAATACCTGCGTACCAACCCGCATTAGTACCATCAGTCCAGCACTGGATCAACAATCCCTTGAGAGCACAGCTTCTAGGGTCTTAGAACTGTTGATTTACCTTTGCTCATGTCCCTTTTTTTCTATCGAATAACTCCATTGATGGAGTTTCAATAACACCTAGGGACTACTTGTGTGAACACCATCTAGGATGGGTCGTTTTTTGAGAAGGATGAAGAATGATCCTCATCTTCATATACTTGGACTCCACGAATAGCCCAGCTCTGGTTTCCATTATTCTTGCTAACATCTTCTGGCAGCAAAAGATGGAGTTTCGGTGGGCTGGGAGGACCATCACCCATGTGATTTTGTTAGTTACTCATTGCAGTGGGTTTTGATAGTTACCCAGAGAAAGAACAGACCCACATACGATCTGAACCCCTTTGGGTTTTGATGGTAAGAGAAGAACCAGATCCCATGATAAAACCAAACAAAAGTTTGGTAGATTTTGTAAAAATTTGATTGAGGAAGAAGGGGAGTGCACTCTCTCTCTCTCTAGTTTCTAGAGAGAGAGGCTCTCAACCCCATGTCTAGGGACTACCATAAACAGTCCCCCTCTCCTAGATGTGCATTGAAGGTGGACATTATGAAAGCCTATGATAATGTTAGATGGGATTTTTTGTGGGTTGCCCTTGAAGCCATGAACTTTCACCCACAAATGATTAAGTGGATCAAAACTTGTGTCTCTACTGCTAATTACTCTCTAAGCATTAATGGAGAGCCCACTGGTTTCATTATGGGCAAGAAAGGTTTGAGGCAAGGTGATCCTTTGTCTTCCTATCTTTTTGTTATTGTTATGGAAGTCTTTACCCAGTTACTGAAGGAAAAGTCTCTCAATCCCAATTTCCACTTCCACTGGAGGTGTGAAAAAACTAGAATCATCAATCTTTGCTTTGCTGATGATCTCATGATCTTCTGCAAAGGGGAGTTGAGTTCTATCCAATGCATCCAATCTGCACTTGCTGAATTTGAGGCCCTCTCTGGTCTGTCTCCTAGTCCAGGTAAGAGTAATGTATTCTTCTCTGGAGTTCCCTCCACAATAAAGTCTGCCATTCTTGAATCTTTAGGGTTTCAGGAGGGCTCTCTCCCTGTTAGATACCTGGGTGTTCCCCTCATTTCCACCAAACTTAAGTACTCTGATTGTAAGACCCTCATTGACAAAATTACAAATCGTACCAAATCCTGGGCTAATAAGTATTTATCCTATGCTGGGAGGGTTCAATTGGTGAAATCTGTTCTCTTTTCCATGCAAACCTTTTTTTTGGGTAATTTAGCTTGAAATAAAAGGAGGCAAAAGAATATACAGCCTACAAGGGGCATACCCCAGGGAGGACAAAAGGAAGAAAAAAACAAAAAAAATTGCGTGGAATGGAAAGAAATGGGGAGGCCAAACTTGGCAACATGGGGGACCTAAAAGTAGGGGATATCTTCACAAGAAGATATAATGAGAATATAATAAGAGTGTTTCTTAGCCATCAAGGGAGATGGGTGAGAAACACCCAAAATGATCTTGATGATTGACATTGGAGCTTGACACTGGAGCTTGACACTGAGGCAAGAAGCTTGTACTTGGACTGGTTGAACTTAGAACATGGAGCTTGAAGCTCAAACATGGGAAGAAAATTTTGGAAATTTCGCCATGACCCATTCGTAATTGGAGCACCCTCAAAGGTGCCAGCCACTGCGTATACAACAGCAGCAGCTGAAAAGAGAAAAGAAAGGAGATAGAGGAAGAATGCAAAGCATTGGTAGTATCAGTAGCAGCAGAATGCAATGGTAGTATGCAGTAGTAACATGGTGGCAGTAGCAGCATGCCTTCATCAGCAGGAGGACTTCATCAGTCTATCTTAGTTGCATCATCAGTGAAAATCATGGTTCAGCAGCTTTAACAGAGGTGAAGTGTGCAAAGGCACCTCAAATGGGAGGACGCCCCCTCCCCAAGGGGATCAAACAGGCCTAGGGACAACCCCCCAAGGCTAGGTTAAATCACATCTGAATTAACAAACTCCTGTACTAACAAATCTCAGCTGAAGTAAAAATTCTCAGGATTCAAAGGTAATGTAAAACATAACAGGAATCTACAGCAGCTCTGCCCATGGAATTGGCAGTCCACAACATAGAGAGACAAAGCAACTCTGGACAAATTAAGGCCGAGCCCAGCAATACCGAAAACTGGGGCAGTAGCAGCAGTTTGGGACAATGCAGTTTGCCCATAAATACAGCAACCTAAAGCAAATTGATAGCAACTTAAGGAGCTTCCCATAGAAGCCCCACTAACATGATCCAGACCTGCAAACACAAACTACCCAAGTGGGCTGTTAGATTATAGGTAGACCACACCACTTGCCTTCCACTTGTCTGGATTATCTGGGACAACCTGCCACTGGACAACAATTCGCACAAATATAATGGACCCTCAGGAATTTTGTTAAGAGACAGGAGTCTACTCCTAATATCCGAACATACCCTATTCACCACAAATGGGATTGTGTGATGGGTATTCTGAAATTTCCTAAGGTTCCTTTCAATCCATATGTGATAGAGTGTGACAGTGAAGGATAGTTTGATGATAGTGCTCCTAAGCCCTCTCCCACGATACACAGATAGGAAAGAAACCAACTGTTGGAGAGACTGGGACTGCCATGTGAGATGTGATTTGAGAGAGACCTCATCCCAAACCTTTTGGGTAAAGGAACAGTTAAAAAAGAGGTGATTGTGATCCTCTTCCTCAGGACAGAAGCTGCAGCAAGATCTGTCCTTTATGCCAAAAAGTACTAATCTGTCCTCCGTGGACAGTCTATTTTGGATGGCAAGCCAACTAATCAGGCTGCATTTGGGTATGTGAAAAGGAAACCAGACAAGGTGGCTCCAACCAACATTCGGATAATGGGTTCTAAGTTGCTCCCATAGAGAGGATACAGTAAATGAACCATTATTGCTAAGGGTCCATCTACAAGTATCTTCTATAGTGGAGGGGTGATTGAGCATTGGAAGGGCAGCCCTGATTTCATTTAGTTCCCAAGTTTGGGTGATAGGGAACTTCCAAAGATTTGTCCTGTTGAGAATGGTGGAAACTTTGGCATCCTCAGATAAACCAGAGTCATAAATGATGCGATTACCCAAATCTCACAACCAGTGGACCCAAGGGATGCCAATTGTCGTGCCATAGAAAAGTGGAACCTCCATTTCCAATTTGATAAAGGATGAATGGTTGAATGAGAGGACGCAATTGAAGGAGTTTCCTCCAAGTCCAAGAAGGGCTACTAGGAATTTTGGTTATCCAGAAGCTCTTACCTTTAAGTAAGTACGACTTCACCCATTGGCACCACATCGACTGCTCACCACCAGAGACGAGGTACCAAATATGCTTAGCCATGGCAGCCTTGTTCCATACTTGGAGGGATTTAAACCCAAGTCCACCTTCCTTTTTAGGAGAGCACAAGTGTTCCCATGAAACCTTAGCACCAGTGTGCTTAAGGTCAGGGCCAGTCCAGAAAAAAGCTCTTAAAATTGATTCTACTTCCTTAAGTATCTTTTTGGGCAATATAAATATAGAAGACCAGTAAGTTTGCATTGAAAACAACACAGACTTAATCAACTGGACTCTACCTGCATAAGAAAGGTACTTGTTCGCCCAAGACTTGGTACGACTTGTGATTCTGTCTATGAGAATTTGGCAATCATGTGGTGTAGCATACTGCATTCAAGCTACCCTGCCTCTGGTGGTGCAAAGTTCTTCGGTACAAGAGAATGACGTCATCTTCATCTCTGGCGATTCTGGCGATTCACGCGATTCTGACCGAGGTGAAACCCTAAGATGGAGATCCCATCTGGTGCAGCCATGGTTGGAAACGTAGGATTCAAAGCTGTTGACTCCAATGAAGTACGCAAGAATCAGAGGTTCACTGCTAACCCACAACTCAAAGTAAGTCCTGTACAGATCTCTAACTCGGGAGCATCCTTGTCTCCCATAGCCACTCCTCAAACCTATGCAGAACTGTGTCCTGAGATTCGAGATACTCCTCCGGATGCTACTACTCTTCAATACACACCGAAACCCAGAGCTGTGCAATCCAACGTGTACCCGCAAAGAGTGAAACCGAGTTCGATCCTCATCGAGTCAAATCCGGTTAACTCACAAATCCCCCATTCTGGTAGCCATACTTTTAACCCTAGCCCTTCATCTGGACTCCATAGCCCGACCAAATCCCCCAAATCCACTGAGAAACTCAACATCTCCTCTCTAAATCGACCCCAATCACCAAGCCCTAATCGGTTAGGTAACAGTCCTGCGAGCAAATTGCAAGGTATCTTCCAGAAGGAGGGGGAGAATCAAGCATGCAAGGATCGCATATCCTCGCTTGTGCAGTCGTTAGAGAAAGAAATGCATAATTCCGGTGTTAACATCAATTTCTCTCGTCTCGAGTCCCATATCCTTCAGGTACGTGAGGATTTTTCTAATCCTACTATTGCATCCTCAAGTATCGATGCAAGTTTTGATGGTGAGTTTATTGCTGAGGATAATTCCCATCAGAAAGAGCATAATACTGATCCCAAGGTCACCTCTAAACCGGCACAAAAATGGTCAGCGCTGTTCAAAGCACAGGCACCCTCAAAAATCATGAAACTAGAGCACTTTCCTGATATGCAGCAAGGAAAAGAACCTGTAATTGATCTAGAAGACGCTGATGTTGACACGAGTTCTTGGGATCATTGTCTAATTGGATACTTCCTTGATGGGAAAATGCCCTACAACCTGTTGTGTGCCACAGCACGTGCAATTTGGAAGGAAAATGCTCCCAAATCTATCAAGCAAGTAGGAGCATGTTTCTACTTCGAATTTAGGGATGAGGCCACTAAACTGCAGATTTTGTCCTTCCTGGGGTATGCCCCTTGTAGGCTGTATATTCGCTTAACCCCTTTTAATTTCAAGCTGATTTACCCAAAAAAAAACTGCAGATTTTTGAAGGGGGGCCCTATTTCTTCTCTAGGCGTTACCTCGTACTTACTGATTGGAAGAGGATGTTAGTCCCTACTACTAAACATCCCTCTTCTATTCCTGCATGGGTGAAGCTACACAGACTCCCACTTGAATGTTGGACAGAGTCAGCCTTCAGCCGTATCGCTAGTTCTATTGGTAGGCCCATCCATGTTGATGAGGCTACAGCAGGTAAGAAACGATTGGATTTTGCCAGAATATGTGTTGAAATATCTGCTGGGGATGAGCTACCAAGTGAGGTGATAGTGAGAGCCAATGGTGAATCAGTTAGTATCAGGGTGGAGTACCAATGGCTCCCACCCCAGTGTTCTGGGTGTAAAGTTTTTGGGCACAAATGTGTCCCAAAGACAGCCCCAACTCCAACCCCTGCCGTATCAGAAGATATTTGGAGGACTGTTGGAAAGCAGCCACATATCTCCAATAAAGATCCATTCATTCAACATCAGGTACAATTGGCATTGGAGAAGGGAGGAAGTTTTGCTCTAGATACTGTCACCTCTGGAGTAGATGCCTCCACATCAACGCCTCCAACTGGTATAGCATCAACTCCCATCCTACTGGGAGTAGCTGATACTGAAGAAGCAGATGACTCCTCTGGGGAAATGGAAGAAATTTTTGCTGATATCTGCCCTCCTAAAGAAGCCACTAGCACAAAGGCACTTGAAGGGCAGATTAGTGCTGCCAATAAGTTGGGCAGTCCTACAGTCTCACACTCAGTTGCAGCTATCTCCTCTCCACCCTCCTGCCCTCAATCTTCAGGCAGCATCACTAGAAAGAACAAAAACAAGAAGAAGGGGAGCAGATATGGATCTGCTAAATGATTGTACCACAGTATCCTTTTTGGGCAGATTTACTTCTTCCTATATCTTGCCATTTTGTTTCTTGCTTTCAATAATTTCCCATGCTTAGTACACAACCACAATTGCATTTTGGGTTTTGGAACTTGAGGGGTCTGAATAACCCTCTCAAGCAAAAGGCAGCCAAATTATTTTTGAAAAACAATGAATTATCTCTGATGGGTTTGATTGAACATAAAGTCAAAGAACCTAACATTAAGAAGATTGTGAGAACCATTTGCCCCCACTGGCAACATACACATAATTCTACTCACGCCCCTATTGGGAGAATTCTAGTATGCTGGAACCCCCTCATATTAAATGTGAAGGTTCTGCACATGACCAGTCAACTTATCCACTGTGAGGTGCTGTCCATTCCTAATGGGATTGGTTTTTTGATTACTTTTGTCTATGGAGCCAATGACCATGCTGACAGAGTGGATCTATGGA
The DNA here is from genome assembly GCA_016920895.1 of Vaccinium myrtillus. Classification (NCBI taxonomy): domain Eukaryota; kingdom Viridiplantae; phylum Streptophyta; class Magnoliopsida; order Ericales; family Ericaceae; genus Vaccinium; species Vaccinium myrtillus. The sequence goes on from CM029271.1 coordinate 18,749,599, forward strand.
ATAACTTATGCAAATTGAAGAATAGTGAGTCTTGGGTGATTATGGGTGACTTTAATGCCATTAGGGACCCCAAAGAAAAATCTGGTGGGACCATTCTTTGGCCCCCTCACATGGATGACCTTAATCACTGCCTCTACTCCTGTGAGGTTGATGATCTTAGATACTCTGGTTGCCTCTTTACTTGGTCCAATAGGCAAGATCCACCCAACCACATCTCTACCAAGCTTGACAGAGTTTTGGTCAATGACTGTTGGCTGAGAACACACACTTCCTCCTCTGCCTATTTCCCAACTCCTGGGATCTCTGACCATTCACCTGCTGTTGTGCATGTTACACCTCCACCTATTCCTATTAGAAGACCTTTTAGGTTTTTTGACTTTCTAGCTGATCATCCTTCCTTTTTATCCACTGTTCAAAAGGTTTGGAGACAAATAATTCTGGGGAACCCAATGTTTTGTCTTACTGAAAAACTTAGAAGGTTGCAAGGTGAGCTTAAAAAGCTGAATCAAAAAGAGTACAGTGCAATCTCTGATAGGGTGGCTAATACTAAAAACCAACTGGAAATCCTACAGACTACCCTAGGTATGGATCCTACTAACCCTGCTATTCAGTTGGAGGAGAAAAATGTCTACAAGCATTTTCTTGCTCTTTCTAGAGCTGAGGAAAGCTTAGCTAGACAAAAATCTAGGATTCAGTATACAAGGTTGTGCTTCTGAAATTTTGGTACTCTGTGTTTCTTGAGTTCACATCTCCATTGGGAGAGATGAGCGTGAGATTCACGGGCGGCCTGCCGCCTGAAAGCGAAAATCATATACCTGGTTTGAGAAAATTGTGGACTTTAAAACCGGTTTTGATTAATGCGTACATCTGCTATTTCGGTTGCTTTATACATGGTTTGTAGTTCTCTTTGGGTTTGACGGGCGTAGGAATTGGATGAAGCTATGGGGAGTTGGTGATAGATTAGGCATGTGTTTAACCCTTAATTGGGTCTGGCCGAAATGTCCTGGCTTTTCTCGCTTGGTCCGTGTTGCTATGATGTTGGACCCACATGGGACAGTCCTTCTATGTATGGGTAAACCATAAATTTGTGATTTCGGTTGCTTTATACGTGATTTGTAGTTCTCTTTGGGTTTGACGGGCGTAGGAATTGGACGAAGTTGTGGGGAGTTGGTGATAGATTAGGCATGTGTTTAACCCTTGATTGGGTCTGGCCGAAATGTCAGGGGCTTTCTCGCTTGGTCCGTGTTGCTATGATGTTGGACCCTCATGGGACAATCATTCTATGTATGAGTAAACCATAAATGAGGGAAATGATATAACAAGAAAAATGACGTCACCATCTCTCTGGATTCTAAGGCGATTAGGGCGATTTCGAAGAAACCCTAAGTGATGGCCGACAAACCCTCATTCCCCATGGAAGACGACTTCCCGAGCCTCAAAATCAAAGACTCCAATGAAGTTAGGAAGAAACAACTGGCACATCTTGCCACTCCTCAACGCTACTCAGAGCTGGGTTCTGAGGTTCGCGACACACCACACAGTGAACCAAAGTCGGGCACACCGATTTACAGCAAACTATTGAAGCCAGGTACGGTGTTCTCTACACCCCCCAAGTTCACACCATTCAAGCCTCTCGATCTTTATCCTCAAGGTCAGATATCTTCAGATGGTGGATTAGCCCTGACCATCCCCAACTCCAATCGTGAAGAAAACGCATCCAATACCAACAGTGGTGGAATCCAACAAACGATGAGCGTTTCTCGCAGTCACTCGTCGTCCGAACCAAGCAAAAATCAAGATCTTTCAGAATCTCAATCGTATGGCCCTCATAGCCCTAAATCTAATCGTAATATCCAAGAGGTTACCAGGCATCAACCCGATGGTGAGGAGAGGATAGCTGTCATAGTTCAAGCTTTGGAAGAAGAAATGCAAAATTCTGGAACTAAGGTTGATTGTTCAGAACTCAGAAATCAGCTCATTCATCTCAGAGCAAAGGATATCAATCATGAGGGTCCATCTTCTAGCAAGGTAGAAGGTAATACCTTGAAAATTGATTTCCACTACCCTAATACCCATAACTCGGCAGTACCCCACAATGATTCTAACTCCAAGCCTCAACCCGTGGAACAAAACACCAAGCCACAACCCATAGCAAAGGATTGGGTTTCCCTTTTCCAGTCTCAGGGTCGTTCGATGGTCATGAAGCTTAATCATTACCCAGAGCTACAACAAGAAGAGGATCCTGTTGTTGATTTGGATGACTCCCACTTCAATGATAGGGCCTGGAATAACTGTCTAATTGGGCATTTCCTGGATGGGAAAATGGCTTTTCCCCTTCTTAGCTCAACAGCCAGGAAAATTTGGAAAGATCACGGAAGGATTAAAATTAAACAAGTGGGAGCTTGCTATTTTTTTGAATTCCAAGATGAAGAGACCAAGCTTCGAGTTCTGGAGGGTGGCCCCTATTTCTTCTCCAGAAGATATTTAGTCCTCAAAGATTGGCACAGAATGCTAATCCCTTCCACGGAACACCCCTCAACCATTCCTGCGTGGATTAAAATCCATAAACTTCCTCTGGAATGTTGGACAGAGGAGGGACTGAGTCGTATTACAAGCACCATAGGTAAGCCTCTCCACGTGGATATTGCTACTGCTCAACAACAGAGGCTTGACTTTGCTAGAGTCTGTGTGGAAATCTCAGCTAACTCAAGCCTCCCAAATCATATCCAAATCAGGAATGGTGATGTATCAGTCACTGTTAATTTAGAATATCAGTGGCTCCCCCAAGATGTGGATTATGTAAAGTTTTTGGGCATACCTGCAAGCCCAAAGCTGAAGCTCAAGCTTCAGATGATACTTGGCAACAAATGGGTAAGGCTTTGGGGGGAGGTGGGGGAGTTCTGGAAGCTCTCACTAAGGAAGTACACAATACCACCTCAGGTGCCAGATTTGTAATGAAACCTGACAAGGAAGAAGTGGAAATTGAAGACTTGGGGAATGACATCCAAAGTGACACTGCAGAGGATCATGGTGAAGTATACCCCACCATTAGTAGCACTTGCTCTGATCCTCCTATGCAAACACCACAATCTGCTGTTGCCCAAGTTCCATATGCTGCAAGCTCTAGTTCTGACCCACGTACGCAGCCTGCTGTGGATGATTGTAGAGAGCTGGAGCAGCTACCACAGAGACTGAAACATGAACTATTGGTGACAGGAAGCAACAACCCTCCAGAGCCCCCTGACAGTAAGGGAGGGAATGGCACTAGGAGCAATCAGAAAAAACAAAAACAAAAGAAGGGAAGCAATGGCAGCAAAGGGGGTGCCTCTGGACCCCATAACAAAGGCAGGTAAGCCGCTGTACCTCACTTTTTGATTTGGCAGTATGCTTCTATGACTATTATCTGCCACCTTTTGTTTATCTTATGTCTATGCCTACACCCCCTCTACAATTTGGGTTTTGGAATATGAGGGGTCTTAATGACCCTCTCAAGCAGAAAGAGGTCAGGTCTTTTGTTAATAAAAATAAATTGTCAATCATCGGCTTGGTTGAGCATAAAATAAAGGAATCGAACTTTAATAGGATTTTTTGCTCCATGATTCCCTTTTGGTCCTTTGTCCACAACTATGCTCATTCCCCTAATGGCAGAATTTGCATTGGCTGGGACCCCTCTATGGTAAATGTCACTGTGCTTGGACAATCTAGTCAAGCCATCCACTGTCAGGTCCATTCCATTACTGGTGATATACAATTTGTAGCCACCTTTGTATATGGCTCCAATATGTATAATGAGAGGAATGAGCTGTGGCAGGACTTGAACTCCTGGAATAACACTGCCCCTTGGGTTATCTTGGGTGACTTCAATGCCTTGAGATATCCCACTGATAAAGTTGGGGGTGACAATCTTTGGTCTCCCCATATGGACAGCTTTGGTATGTGTATAGATCACAATGAACTTGATGACCTTAAGTACACTGGTTGCCACTTCACTTGGTCTAACAAGCAGGATCCTTCCCATGTTGTCACCACCAAAATTGATAGAGTTCTTGTGAATGAGATGTGGATAAAAGCATTTGTTCATTCTAATGCTCATTTCCACACTCCTGGGATTTCAGATCACTCCCCTGCAGTGGTTTATCTGAATCCCACCTTTGAGAAATCCAACAAACCTTTTAAATTCTTCAACTTTCTTGCTGACCACCCAAATTTCCTATCTGTTGTTCAGCAAGTGTGGAGGAACATTATCATTGGCAATCCTATGTTTGTCACTTGTGAGAAGCTTAAGCTCCTCCAAAAGGAGCTTAAGAAGCTTAATGCTAAGGAGTTCAGTGATATCTCCTCTAGAGCACTTGCTGCCAAGCAGCATTTAGATGATGTCCAAAAGGATTTGGGGACAGATCCTACCAATGTCACTAACCAATTGCTTGAAAGAGTCCTCTGTCGACAATACATGCTGTTGGCTAGAGCAGAGGAAAGCTTTGCTAAGCAAAAATCTAGAATCCAATGGCTGAAACTTGGGGACCAATGCACCTCCTATTTTTTTAAGTCCATTTCTCACAATAGAAATAGGGGCAGAATCACTAGTCTTATAATTGGTGATAATAATCTCACTCAGGATCCTGGAGTGATCAAATCTACTTTTGTTGAGTATTATACTCAATTGCTAGGTACCCCTCACTCCACACAGTATCATGGTGGTCCTAGAATTAATCAACTCATTAGCACCAAACTTTCTAATACCCAAAGGGATTCTATGATATCTGAGGTCTCTAATCGTGCTATTTTGCGTGTTTCTCCGCCCTCTTTCCTAGATGGTCTAGAAACACCTAGAGTAATGTAAGTTATATGTTTGCATTTAGTTATCCCTCCCCAAATGTTGCCAATGTGGCCTTCCCTTTAAATTTCCTTTTCTTTGTCTTCTTTTCTTTTCTTTTGTCCTCCCTGGGGTATGCCCCTTGTAGGCTGTATATTCTGTTGTCTTCTTTTTATTTCAAGCTTATTTACCCAAAAAAAAAAAAAAAAAAACCATAAATGAGTGATGTTTATTCGGTGTGCTATATGCACGGATTGTACCACTCGTTTGGGATTGAATGAATTTGGAATCTGGATTAGGCATGTGGAGCGGGCGACAGATTAGGCATGTGTCCCTTGGGTACTAGGTGGAGTTCCCTTGCGTGTACTGATTGCCGAATAGTCAGAGGCTCCTAGTTTGGTTCAGGTTGCTTTGTTGTTGGTCCCATGAGAGTTGGTCATCCTTTGCATTAGCTACCATATATTGTGACGTTCAGTAGCATATTTCAACTCTGGTTGGATGATGATGTTGGAGCTTGGATAAGAGATGTTGAGCATTTGGTAGACTAGGCGTGTTTGCTCGCCGAAATATTGGTGGCCCATTTCCTCTGGTTCGAGTTCTATATTGTTGTGCTCCATTGTTGAGATTGGAAACCGTTGTGAGGTTATACATGGTTTCGGCCATCATCTTATTGCTTTTATATTCTCCCACCTCGGCAGGTTGTGCCGGGAATTACGCATGACTTTATTTTCCTTAATTATCCCTATCCTTGCGGGTTGTGCAAGGGCACCATATCTTTGTCTTTCCATCTCCGGCAAGTTGTGTCGAAGTTTTGCAATTTGTATCTGTTATGTTTATTGCATTTTGGCTAGTTTATACCTATGCTGGCAGGATGTGCCAGTACTCTCATTTTTCATCCCCGGCGGGCTGTGCCGGGGACCACACACTTTTTCTTTCTTTCTTTTCCTTATTTTGTCCTCCCTGGGGTATGCCCCTTGTAGGCTGTACATTCGCTTAACCTCTTTTAATTTCAAGCTTGGTTTTACCGAAAAAAATCTAGGATTCAGTGGTTGAAGCTTGGCGACCAGTGCACATCCTTCTTTTTCTAATCAATCAATAACAATAGGAATAGAAGTAAGATTACTAGTCTTGTCTTGAGTGATTCCACCATTACCCATGACATGACTGTAATTAAAGACACCTTTGTTAACTTCTATTCTAATCTGCTTGGTAAACCACACTCCACTTCTTATGCAGGTTATGATAGGATTAACCAACTCATTAATCAGAGACTCACCAATGACCAGAGTCTAAGTATGGTCCAGGATGTTACCAACTCTGAGATCAAGGAAATTGTCATGAGTCTTAACCCCCAAAAGGCCCCTGGCCCGGACGGGTATAATGCTAGGTTTTTTCAGAAAGCCTGGAGCATAGTTGGACATGAGGTCACTGCTGCAATTAGGAACTTTTTCAAATCTGGGAAACTTTTGCATAGAGCTAATGCCACCATTGTCGCTCTTGTTCCCAAAGTACCTAATCCTTCCAAAGTCGGTGAATTTAGACCAATCTCTTGTTGCAACACTGTTTACAAGTGCATTGCCAAGATCTTGGCCAAGAGACTTCAAAGTGTTCTCCCTACTCTTATTGATCCTGTGCAATCTGGGTTTGTTAAGGGTAGGAGAATTGCAGATAACATATTCATCACACAGGAAATTATGCATGGATATCACAAATCCACTTCCTCTCCCAAATGTGCCATGAAAGTGGACATTATGAAAGCCTATGACAATGTCAGATGGGACTTCCTTTGGGATACACTTGCCTGCATGAATTTTCACCCCAAAATGATTAGTTGGTTAAAAGCTTGTGTCACCACAGCAAATTATACCTTGAATGTCAATGGTGAGCCCACTGGCAACATTAAGGGTGAGAGAGGTCTCAGACAAGGGGATCCTCTATCCTCTTACCTCTTTGTAATTGTTATGGAGGTGCTCACTTGTATCTTAAAAGAGAGGTCTGGTAGACCCGACTTTAAGTTCCATTGGAGATGCAGTAAACCCAAAATCATTAACTTGTGTTTTGCTGATGACCTTATGCTTTTTTGCAAAGGTGAAGTAAGCTCAGTGAAACATATTTAAGACTCCCTGTATGAATTTGAATTTCTATCTGGCTTATCCCCAAGTCCTGCGAAAAGCAATGTCTTCTTTTCTGGAGTCCAACACTCTGTCAGAGAAGAAATTCTCCAGTTGTTGGGTTTCCGTGAAGGTAATTTACCTGTTAGATATCTTGGTGTACCTTTATTGTCCACCAAATTAAAACACATTGATTGCAAATCCATGATTGATAGAATCATTTCAAGAACCAAAACTTGGACCAACAGGGATCTTACTTATGCGGGAAGGGTCCAATTGATTAAGAATGTACTTTTTTCAATGCAAACTTATTGGTCTTCCCTCTTTTTTTTCGGTAAACCAAGCTTGAAATAAAAAGAGGCAAAAGAATATACAGCCTACAAGGGGCATACCCCAGGGAGGACAAAGAGAAAAAACAAAAGAAAAGGGAAATGGGAGGGCCAAGTTGCCTCAAAGAGAGACTAAGGTGGAATAAAAGTAATTACTACATATTGACTTGTAAAACATGCCCTTGATATGACTTGTGATAACAATGGAATAGAGCACCTGTGATATGGTTAGAAGCATGGACCTTGATCAGAGGAGATGAACCTTGTTTGCTGCAACAGGAACAATGCTTCCAACTGCTGATGTTGTTGCTGTTGTTGCTGCACAGAGCTGCTGATGCTGCTGTTGTTGCTGCACAGAGCACTTGAGCCTTGGAATTCTTGGACCAAAGGAGACTTGGACCGGTCTAATCTGCTGTCACATTGTGCATGGACTTGTCACTTGGAGGCTAACTACTGCTGCTGCTTTGCCTGCAGGTGCTTTGCAACCTAGAACCTCGCTTGCTCACTGCTTGGAGGAAAAGCAACAACACAAAAGAGTTTGATGCTTGAACTTCTGATGTAGCTTGAACTTTGGACTGTTGCTACTTGGACATATTGCTGCTGCAAACTGCTGCTGCTCAGCACTGCTTCAAGACATCTGATGAGCTGGACCTCAAGGGCTTCTGCTGCTGCTGCCACAATCTGCAGAATGAGCTGCAGCCACTAAGGACTGCAGCAGCTGGAACTTGATCAGTAGTTTGATGCTTGAACTTCTGTTATAGCTTGAAGTATGGACTGCTGCTCCTCAAGCTGCTAGTGCCACAACTGCAGAACTGAGCTGCAGCCACTAAGGACTGCAGCAGCTGGAGCTAGCAATATGGAGATCAAGATATGGGGAAATTTGGGCAGCATAACAGCTGTTTTTTTTTAACCCAGAAAACAGATGTCTGCCCAGATATGGCAGCCCATAACTACAATTAACTATGATCTAATGAACCACAAATCAGCATGATATTACATGTAATAGTTGAACAGACCATAGGAAGGATAAAACATGATAATAATGAGCTATAACAGGTAGAATCAAAGGTAGTGCAGTGCATGACAACAATGGAATAGCAATGGAATAATAGTGTGAATTGCAGATACTTAAATTTGAGGCTCACCCTTCAGCTCCCTCAAACCTTTCCACTTCAATTCTCTCTCTAAAAGGTCCAATCTCCCTCAACTAAACCTCACAATGTGCCCCCACTAACTATTACCTCCACTCAAAAGGAAAAACAGAGGCTCAAGCACACAACTCACAAGGGTTTCACACTTTTAAGTAGATCACACAACTCAAAACAAGCATCAAACATACACATCAAGGAGCTGAGCAATAGCATTAATGGTAGATTCCCTTAAAATCTTGGGCCAACTCCCAAAAAGAGTCAAATACCTGCATGCACAACTACCCAATTGGGTCATCAGCACATAGAACAATACCCTTATACATTGCAAAACCACCTTGAGCAACCTGTCACCTGTCACTGGAAGAATCAGTTAGTAGGGTCAATGGAACAAGGGTGCTAGGGTATTAGGCAGCATGCTTAGCTTTCAAATCAACATGAAGTGAGTAAGTTAAACTTAGACATTTGAGATGTTCCATGCTTCCAGAAGTGAGCTAGCTCCTGATGGTATTTTGTGCAGGGATAACAATCTATACCTAATTTCAGAGCAGATCTTGTGAACCAAGGAGGGCACAGTGAGGTGGATGTTTTGGAACTTCCTATTGTTTCTCTCGATCCATATGTGGTATAGAGAGACAGTAAAAGTCAATTAGATTAAACTGCTCTTCAAATCTTTCTTCTTATTGGAAGAGAGGAGATTAACAAGGTTTAAGAGGGGTTGGGGCTGCCAAGTAAGGTGAGATTTGAGGGAGACCGTATCCCAGATTTGCTTGGTAAAGGGGCAATTAAAAAACAGATGATCATGGTCCTCCTCACCTGGGCAAAAACTGCAACAAGAAGTGGTCTTGATGCCAAATAGAACAAGCCTATGCTCAGTAGATAGCCTATTCTGAATGGCAAGCCAACTAATGAGGCTGCATTTAGGAATGTGGGAAGGGAACCATACTACATTGTTCCACCCAATAGTAGGAAACTTGACTCTAATATGATTCCACAGTGAAGAGATGGAGAAGACTCCATTCTGAGTGAGAGTCCAGACACATGAGTCGGGACTAGTGGAATTTTGACTAGTGAGAGCAGGTAAATGAGATCTTATCTCATTCAGTTCCCAAGTCTGTGTGATTGGAAAATTCCATCGATTAGGTGCATGGAGATTGGTGGAGACCTTGGCATCATCTGATAGGCCAGTATCATAAACAATACGATTGCCAAATTGCTCAATTAATGGGCCAGAGGGATGCCAATTGTCATACCAAAGAAAGGTAGTTTTGCCATCGCCAATCCTATACTTGATAAAAGATTGGATGATAGGACGGAGTTGAAGTAGTTTTCTCCAAGTCCAAGATGGACTACTTGGTATTTTCACTTTCCAGAAGCTTTTACCCTTAAGCAAGTAGGATTTAACCCACTAACACCACATTGATTGCTCCCCCCCGAAGATGATAAACCAAATGTGCTTGGCCATGGCCGCTTGATTCCAAATTTGTAAGGATTTAAACCCTAATCCTCCTTCTTTTCTGGGGGAACAGAGGTGTTCCCAGGAGACTTTGGCACCAGAGTGCCTCAGATCTGGACCAGTCCAGAAAAAGGATCTAAGGATAGCCTCAACTTCTTTGACAACTTTCTTGGGGAGCAAGAAGATGGAGGACCAATAGGTCTGCATGGAGAATAACACAGACTTAATGAGTTGGGCTCTCCCAGCATATGAGAGATACTTGTTTGCCCAAGACTTGGTACGGCTAGTGATTTTGTCAATGAGTATCCTACAGTCGGAGTATTTAAGCTTAGTGGATATAAGAGGAACACCAAGATATCTGATCGGGAGAGAGCCCTATTGGAAACCCAGTTTCTCAAGAATTGCCTGTTTATGGGTAGTGGAGACACCAGAGAAGAAGATGTTGCTCTTGCCAGGACTAGGAGATAGACCAGACAAGGCCTCAAATTCAGAAAGTGAATCTTGAATGCATTGAATGGAGCCTATGTCACCTTTGCAAAAGATCATGAGATCATCAGCAAAGCACAGGTCAATAATTTTTGTTTTCTCACATCTCCAGTGGAAATGGAAGTTGGGACTCAGAGATTTCTCTTTAAGAATTTGGGTGAGCATTTCCATGATAATGACAAAGAGATATGAGGACAGGGGATCACCTTGTCTTAATCCTCTTTGCCCTTTAATGGAGCCAACGGCCTCACCATTGATGCTCAAAGTGTAACTAGCAGTGGTAATACAAGCTTTGATCCATTGGATCATTTGGGGGTGAAAGTTCATTGAAAGTAAAATGTCCCAAAGGAAATCCCACCTGACATAATCATAGGCTTTCATTATATCAACTTTCAAAGCGCATTTGGGAGAAGAAGAATGCTTATGATAATCTCTCATAAGTTCTTGAGTCAGAAAAATGTTATCAGCAATTCTTCTTCCCTTAACAAAACCTGATTGGACAGGGTCAATGAGATGAGGCAGCACAGCTTGAATCCTTTTAGCAAGGATTTTAGCTATGCACTTATAAATAGTATTGCAACAAGAAATGGGCCTATAGTCCCCCACTTTGGAGGGATTAGGGATTTTAGGGACAAGGGCAACTATGGTTGAATTAGCCTTAGTGAGAAGTTTGCCAGATCTGAAGAAATTCCTAACTGCAGAAATGACCTCATGCCCAATCACATCCCAAGTTTTTTGGAAAAAACCGGCATTGTAACCGTCAGGGCCAGGTGCTTTGTTTGGATTCAGAGACAAAAAGGTATCCTTGATCTCAAGATTAGAGACCTCAACAACCATAGCATCCCTCTGGGCATCACCAAGTCTGGATGAAATTAGTTGATTGACTCTTGAAGTACCACTGTAGGAGGTGGAATGATCTGACCCCAAGAGATTGGTGTAAAATGTAACAAATGCGGATTTAATCTCACTAGGATCATGAGTGGTGGTATTATCAGTAAGGACCAGACTAGTGATTCTCCTCCTATTTCTATTGTTTGAAATGGATTTAAAGAAATAGGAGGTGCATTGGTCTCCAGACTTAAGCCAAAGGATCCTAGATTTCTGCTTAGCAAAGCTTTCTTCAGCTCTAGCAAGTGTAAAGTATTGCTTACAAAGAATCCTCTCCTGGGCCCGTTTGACAGAGTCAGTGGGATCATGACTCAGGTCTCTCTGGATATTGTCCAGCTCAAGCCTAGCAGCAGCAGTTCTTTTGGATATGTCACTGAAATCTCTATTATTTAGCTTTTTAAGTTCTGATTGAAGGATTCTGAGTTTTTCACAGACAACAAACATCGGATTACCAAGAATAATCCTGCTCCAAACTTTCTGAACAGTGAATAGAAAATCAGGATGATGAGCAAGAAAATTAAAGAACTTAAAAGGTTTCTTGGTTCTCCTGGGGTCAGGGTTCACAAAGACCACAGCTGGGGAGTGGTCAGAGATCCCAGGGGAGGGGAAATGAGCATTGGAGCAAGAGAAACTATTGATCCATTGCTCATTGACCAGAACCCTATCAATCTTAGAAGAGATATACTGTGTGGACTCCTGTTTGTTAGACCAAGTGAAGAAACACCCAGAGTACCTAAGATCCTCAAGCTCATTTGTAACCATGCAATTATGAAGATCCTCCATATGGGGAGGCCAATGAAGATCACCACCAAACTTATCAGAAGCGAATCTAGGGGCATTAAAATCACCTACGATAATCCAAGGTTCACAAGAATTACAAACAGTCAATTCATTCCAGAGGTCCTTTCTCTCCATGTAGAGATTGGACCCATACACAAAAGTGGACATGAATTTAGTATCACCAGAAACAGACTGAATACTACAGTGAATGGATTGACTTGACTGTCTCTCAACAATTAAATTAAGCATAGAAGGATCCCAAACAACACAGATTCTACCATTAGGAGCAATAGCAGAGTTATGAACAAAAGACCAGGATGGGAACATGGAGTTAATGATCTTAGAACACTTAGCATCTTTAATTTTATGCTCTAAGAGACCAAAAAGTGACAAGTTATTTATTCTTACAAAAGATGCAACTTCTTTTTGCTTAATAGGGTCATTTAGACCCCTCATGTTCCAACACCCAAAATGCAGAGGTAATTTATTCATGACAAAAAGGCAGAGATTAGGAAGATAAGAATGCTGCCCAAAAAGTACTTAAGCATGCTTTAGTGCTTACCTGCCAAGGAGGGGGTATATGGAGTGCCCCTGTTTTGCTTTTTGCTCTTCTTCTTACTAGATGAGCTCCTGGAATTTGAAGCAACTTCTGCTACCTCATTTTTCCCTTTTGCAGGATTTATATTAGGTGGTTTTGGTTGAGGATCAGGGGAAGGACTGACCCCCAAAGCAGATTTGCCCCCTTTACAGTTCTCCCCATTCTCTGGAGACTGTGTAGTAGCTGAAAAGATATTGTTACTGGCTGGAGTTGTTAGTACTGCAGAAGTAGCACTAGAATGGGTATTCCTGGGAGAGGAGAGAGAAGGCTTAATGTTCTCATGGACCTCTGACCCTTCACTAAGGGAGTCATCCTCCACATCCTCCACATCACCATCAGGAATTACAGTGAAAGCAGGACCCGTGGCATTTGGGACAGTTTTTGAAACTGCCTCAAGAACACCTCCACCTCCTCCAAGAGCCTTCCCAATCAGCTTCCATTCTTCATCATCAATAGAGGGCTGGGGATCTGGCTTGGGTTTACAAACATGTCCGAAAACTTTACACACTCCACACTTAGGGGGTAACCACTGGTATTCGACCCCCACCTTGACAGAGTGACACCCATCAGTGATTTGGATAGTCTTGGGAAGATCAGACTTGGCTGAAATCTCAACACAGACCCTAGCATAGTCTATTCTCTGCTGGGTAGCTGTAGCGATGTCCACATTGAGAGGCTTACCAATGGTACTAGCAACCCGGCTAAAACCTTCTTCTGTCCAACATTCCAAAGGGAGTTTGTGGATCTTAACCCACGCTGGAATGGTGGAGGGGTGCTCAGTAGATGGCTCCATCATTCTGTGCCAATTTTTAAGGACCAAGTATCTTCGGGAAAAGAAATAAGGTCCACCTTCTAACACCTTGTGTTTAGTTTCTTCATCTTGAAACTCAAAAAAGTAGCATGCCCCAATCTGTTTGATTTTAATCCTACCATGCTCTTTCCAAACACTTCTGGCCGTGGCACTCAGTAAGGGGAATGGCATTTTGCCATCTAAAAAATACCCCACAAGGCAGTTACTCCAATTTCCATCATCGATGTCAGTTTCTTCCATTTTAACCACAGGATCATCCCCTTGTTGTAATTCTGGGTAGTGACAAAGATTCATCACCTTGGAGGGACCTTGGGTTTGGAAAAGAGAAGCCCAAACTTTAGGTTTTGGTTGTTGGGTGTTATTGGGTTTTGAGGAATTGGGGTCAGGATTGTCTGTGGATTGAGGGTGGATAGGTGGGTCTGTGGATGTAGAAGGGAAGTGAAAACTTACCTTGAGAAGATCATTTGTGTTTGATGTGGAGGAGGGTTGACTATCAGAAGGGATTTGTTTCGTCTGGAGATGAATGAGTTGAGTTTTGAGGTCTGAGCAGTCCACACGGGTTCCTGATCTCTGCATCTCAGCTTCAATTGATTGGACTAGGGTTGCTAGCCTTTTTTCTCCTTCCAATTGCTCCTCTGTTTGCTGGAAAACATCCTTCAAATCCAGAGCAGAGTTAGGGCTAGCTCTTGTCGGGCTATGGAAGACCTCTTGCAGTTTACTTGTAGACTTAGGGATGGCAGCTGGACTACGAGGGCCAGTGACAGGTTTTGATCCATTAGGGCTATTTGTAGGGCAATGAAGGCTAGAAGTAGGTGTAGTAACAAGAGGAAGGTGGGTATTGGGTTCACTCAAGGAGCGAAGATCTCCATCAACATTGAGAATGGATGGATTTTCAACACGATTAGGGTTTTTGAGGTTCTGTGGGTATAGGTCTAGGGGTTTGAAAGGCGTGAATTTGGTGGGTGTAGTGTAAGCCACACCAGGTAACAACAACTTGCTGTGGATCGCATCCCCAAGAGTTGTTGCACTGTGAGGAGTGTCTCGTGCATCAGAACCGAGATCTGGGAACCGCTGAGGAGTGGCTATATGCACCATATGCTTCCTCCTTACTTCATTTGAGTCATTAGCTTTGTGACCTAGATCATCGGTCATGGAAGAAGATGACATGCTCGCCGGTCTAGGGTTCTTTTCAGAGATCGCGAAAATCACCTGAATCGCCAGAGAGAATTGATGACGTCATGTGTTTGCAAGTTTTTGTTGAGCGTACTTTACCGATCTTGCTAAAGCTTCTTCCCTCTTTATACTTCCCAAGAAAGTAATCAAGGAGGTTGAGACCATCCTGAGATCCTTCCTATGGTCTGGACCTGACCTAAAAAAAACTGGGGCCAAAGTATCTTGGGAACATCTATGTTGCCCCAAACAAGAAGGTGGTTTGGGTTTCAAGTCCATAATTATTTGGAACAAAGCTGCTATTGCTAAACACATTTGGTTCCTCATCTCTGGTGGGGAACAATCAATGTGGTGTCAGTGGGTTAAGTCATACTTACTCAAGGGGAAGAGTTTCTGGGAAGTTAGGATGCCCAGCTCACCATCTTGGGTGTGGAGAAAGCTTCTCAACCATTTACCCAAAAAAAAAGCTTCTCAACCTTAGGCCCATTGTACAATCACACATTAAAGTTATTATTGGTAATGGCAATCACACTTCATTGTGGCATGACAATTGGCACCCCCTTGGCCCTATTGCTAAAACCTTTGGTCCTAGAGTTATTTACGACTGGGCTTACTAAAGATGCCACTGTGGCTGCCATTATAAGAGGCACTATGTGGTGCCTCCCCATTACGCAAACCCTTGAGCTCAATGAAATTAGAGATACCTTGAACTCTCTACCTAATCCAAATCAAGAGATGGAGGACCAACATAGATGGAGCCTTAGTTCTAATGGTGAATTCACCATCTCTTCCCTCTGGGATGAACTCAGAACACAATACCCAAAGGTTCCCTGGCATAAAAGCATATGGTTCCCTGGCCATATCCCTAGGTGTAGTCTGATTACTTGGCTTGCTATTCGCAACAGACTCTATACTGGAGACAGGTTAGTCTTATTTGGCACCATTCCTGTCTCTTGTTGTAGTTTTTGCTCTGGAGTGGATACTTTTTTTTTTCTTTTTCGGTAAAACAAGCTTGAAATAAAAAGAAGGCAAGAGAATATACAGCCTACAAGGGGCATACCCCAGGGAGGACAAAACAAAAAAGGAAATGGGGAGGCCAAAAGGCTACAACGGAGGGACAACTACAAAAAGGTATAAAACCGAGATGCTGGAGGACATCCCCCACCCAGCTAGGAGCCCATTTTCAAAATTTCGGCATGACCCGTTCGTAAGTGGAGCACCCTCAGAGGTGCCAGCCACTGCATATACAACAGTAGCTGAAAAAAGGAAAAGAAAGAGGGAGAGATAGAGGTAGAATAAGCAGTACTCAACAGCAACCGCAATCGGCAGTACTCAGACAGTGAGAAATGTAACACAATTGAAATGGTAGCAAAGAGCATCAGAAAACAACAATCTCAGCAGTAATCACAGCAACTCTGTCTCCAGTGGACAACAAGTGAACAATGCCTGAGCTTGATGGAGCTTGGAGATGTTGAGAAGTTCAGCAACCGTGAGATGGAAATTTGACATGATCATTGGGCAAAAAGAACCATAACAGCAGCAGTAACATGGTAACCATAACGTGGGAAATGCAGCTATGCAGTAGCAGCTCAATGCTACATTACAAACTCTGTCTATGAGCAGCAGCAATAACAAGTATGCTAATGTATCGTTGCAGCAGCAGCTAAATAACAAGTATGCAGCAGTCAATAGCATGAAAACTTGACAGCCAATAGCATGAAAACCTAGAATTTACGGGCTCACACTTCAACTCCCTCGAAGGCTCACCACTTCAACCACTCTCTAAGGGTCCGAACTCCCTCAGCTTTCCTTACAAGATTCCCCCTCTCACTATTACCTCCACTCACAAAGAAAAGGTAGCAGATCAAGCACGCACCTCACTAGGCACACACATATTGGAGTAGGTCACACAACTCACAGTAACATACCCCCTCGGGTCAGCTCTGCCCATGTAAAGGCAGTCCACAAATCAATCAACAAATGTATTATAAATCAAGTTGTTCTTGGTAACCAGTCATGTACTAATAAAGCACACCTGCTAAGGATTGTGAACCTTGGAAACCTGCAAACAAACTGCCCTAATTGGGCTGTCAGAGATAATCAAGTTATTCTTCATATAGGCTGTGGTGCCTTACGCCCTCAGAACTCACACAACTCCATTCACTAAATATTACCCCTCACAAGAAGAAGGATCAAGCACTCATCTCTCTGGGAAACTCAAAGTATATTTAGGGAGAAAAGCAGGCCAAGCATAAAGCTGTCGCACAATGAGATCATCTCCTGGAATTAAAGAGCACAATGGAGCACCTGCAAAATATGCTGCCCAAACTGGGCTGACAGAGATACATAAAACTCTTTGATCCTCATTCACTCCCATGGAAGAACCTGTTTCATTGAGTCACGTCAGAGAGATAACTACAAGGCAGTATACTGAGTAAATCAATTCAATTTAACTTAATTTAATTTAACTACTTGATATGTTCCATGCCTCAAGAAGTGATTGATCTCCTGCTGGAATTTTGTGGAGGGATAATATTCTACACCTAATGTCAGTGCTGATCTTAGACACCAAGGTGGGAACACTTTGATGGACACTTTGGAATTTCCTGAGGTTTCTCTCAATCCATATGCGATATATAGAGACTGTGAAGGTTAATTTAGTCAGTGTGGTTTTCAAGTCTTTTCTCTTAAGGGAAGAGAGGATATTGACCAAATCAGACAATGGTTGGGGTTGCCAAGTAAGTTGTGACCTATTAGAAACATCATCCCACACTTGCTTAGTAAAGGGACAATTAAAGAACAGGTGGTCATGACTTTCCTCACTAGAACAGAAGCTGCAGCAAGAAGTGGACTTAATACCAAAGAGAACTAACCTATCTTCAGTAGAAAGTCTGTTCTGTATGGCAAGCCAACTAATTAGACTCTCATTAATGTTTACTGGCCCTCAAGGTCTTGGGCTGAATGGATCAATCAAATTTCAAATCTCAGAGGCAAAAATCTTAAAAATTTGATCGCCAAACTGATATTCACTGCCACAGTTTACCTAATTTGGCTGGAAAGAAATGTCTGTAAATTTCAAAATGCAATTTGCTCTGTACCTACTCTAGTGAGTAAAATCCACTCACTTGTGAGGTACAGGTTGTTGTCCTTGGATTTGCCTCAAGGGCCACAATCTCAGGAGTTGTTGGATAAGTGGGGAATTCTTTGAACTAACTTCATCACTTTACCTTTACCTTTACCTATACTTCTGCTTTTACTCTTACATGTACATGTACACAAGTGCCAATTGGGCAAGATTTGTATGCAGTTTGTATTGGTTCTATGGACAGGAACTATCAATCAGGGCATCCTAAAGGAATCAAGTGTTGATCTCTTAGAGGTGGTTGCAGCACTAAGAAGAGTACAGGAGACCTTTGAGTGGAGGTTATAACAGAATGCAACTGCCAGTTGCATTTAGGAAAACATGCTTCAGTTATCTTACAACCAACACTTTGGAACACTTTGGAGGCCTTTGTGGAGAGTAAGACAGACCAACTTAATACTTCTAAGTATATGTGGGGGCATCTTGTGAGGCTAAGGTGAGGGAGTTCGGACCCATTAGTGAGAGTTCAGAAGCGGTGAGGTTCCAAGGGTGGTGAAGGGTGAGACACTAAACTTAGGAATATGCCTTTCATATGCTAGGCATTTATTTTGATTGGTTGCCTCTCTGACGTACTACTGCCCAGTTCTAGTTTCTGTGCTACACCCAGATTATGAGTTACTTTGTGTCCTATACTTGTTACAATGGTTGAATACATTTTTTTTTTTGGGTAAAATAGCTTGAAATTAAAAGAGGTTAAGCGAATGTACAGCCTACAAGGGGCATACCCCAGGAAGGACAAAATAAAAATAAAGAAAAGAAAAGAAAAGAAAATTGCATGATCCCCGGCACAACCCGCCGGGGTGGGAAAATAAGAGATACTGGCACATCCCACCAGTATAGATGGAAATAAGTAAAATGTAATAATCATAGCAGATATTTGCATAATGCCGTGCACAACCCGCAAGGCTAGGATAAAATCAAAAGCATACATAAATGAATACCATGTAATGAGTCCTATAAAGGCCCCATTGTAAGGAAAGTGATTTGCCCGTGCTCGCGTCCTATTAGCCTACCTATCCAAGAGGGAAGAGAGGCATCAAGGACATGAGTGTGGGCAATGCAGAAGAACCATAACTGAGTAGTGATAGTGTCAAATGCCTCACCGAAGTAAGGAAAATGCGAAGTGAGATAATATACCGCTGCACAAGAACTCCGTCCCGGTTGAGCCAAGATGGAAGGAATCCTAGCTCCGTGAATAGTCGGAAGGAGGCAAGACAGCCCCAGAGAAAACTCCGGCTCGAAGTAAGTCTAGGCCAACACGTGCAAATACACCTCCAGACAGACCCGCCATCGGCCTCGCCACATCCAACTAAAACTGCTGAAGCAACAGACAGCCCCTGGACTAAGGAATCACATGTACAACAGAACATATCAACTCATATGCTGAAGTAAAATAGTAGCCCATGGTGTATCAAACAATCAAGGATAGGGCTAGGGATAGGTGAGCTCCCCAACCAAGCTGAAGATCATGATAGACAGAGCCAGCCCCAAGGAAAACCCCGGATCAAAGAAAACCTAGTCACCTCAATGTATAGCACATCTAATGGTAATCTCTGCCATCGGGCTCCGTGCCCTTCGGAGAACCCTAGCCCGCAGAAACTTGGCCCATCAACCAAAGTAACCACGCCTCCGGACCTAAGTCAAATTCCACCAAACGCCGAAAACGGCCACAACCAAACTCCAATAGCACAACCACTACCAAGCAGGAGAAAATCCCACACCCGGTAAAAAGTAACAGTGCCCCCTGTAATGAGAGTAGTACATGCAAAAGGAACTCGGGGTCAGAGGTGGATGAGACCTCCGAACCGTGTTATGGTAGAACCATGACTATGGTCAGCCCTAGAGTAGACTCCGTGCCATGATTGAATACATTGTTGTGTACAGAATCAGAGTACAATGGTTGAATACTTGTTACCTGATACAATAGTTGAATACTCTGCACTGTGGAGTATTATGATCAGAATTGACTCATTACTGCTGAAAGTGTGGACTGCCATCACGTGGGCAGAGCTGCTTTTTCTAATTCCTTTACATAACTACTGTTGTTTGTTGTGTTATTCAGTTGTTATGGCCAATGTAATCAGGGCCATTTTGAATTAACCTAGCCTTGGGGGGTTGTCCCTAGGCATGTATGATCCCCTTGGGGAGGGGGCGTCCTCCCATTTGAGGTGCCTTTGCACCTGTATTGATGTGCCTAGCTACGGGTACATATCTGAACAGCACATAGCACCTCTGTCACTGCTGCTGCACTCTGATTCTGCACTCCTTGTTTCTGATTCTGCCACACTTGTTATTGCTGATGTTCATGTTATTATCTGTTGTCTTCTGCTGATGAAGTCATGCTCACTGTTTCTGCTGCATGCTGCTGCTACTGAGTTCTACGTACTACCACTGCATACTGTTGCTACATATTTGGTTCACTATTCCTGCTGCTACATTCTGCCTCTACCTCTTTCTTTTCTTTTCTCTTTTCAGCTGCTGCTGTTGTATACGCAGTAGCTGGCACCTTGAGGGTGCAACAATTACGAATGGGTCATGGCGAAATTTTCAAGAATTTCTTCAATGATTCCAAGTTATTTCAAGATCGTAATTGTGATTAAAGTCTACTTCATGTTGGCTATTGGATCTAATCCTCAAGTCTAGTACTAAACCCAAGGTTCCCTAGTGTGGGCTGTTTGTTTGGTCTTTTGTACCACTTGTATGGTGTTTCTCTCCTCTCTACTTGATAAGAGAGGAACACCCCGTAGTTAGGATTTTTCTACATTGCTGTACGCTGCCTTATGGCCATCTTTTTTGCACCTTTTCTTTTTTTCTTTTCCTTTTGTCCTCCCTGGGGTATGCCCCTTGTAGGCTGTATATTCTGTTGCCTTCTTTTTTATTTCAAGCTTATTTACCCAAAAAAAAAAATCCATGTGGTGTCAATGGATGACGTCATCAATTCTCTCTGGCGATTCAGGCGATTTTCGCGATCTCTGTAAAGAACCCTAGACCGGCGAGCATGTCATCTTCTTCCATGACCGATGATCTAGGTCACAAAGCTAATGACTCAAATGAAGTAAGGAGGAACCATATGGTGCATATAGCCACTCCTCAGCGGTTCCCAGATCTCGGTTCTGATGCACGAGACACTCCTCACAGTGCAACAACTCTTGGGGATGCGATCCACAGCAAGTTGTTGTTACCTGGTGTGGCTAACACTACACCCACCAAATTCACGCCTTTCAAACCCCTAGACCTATACCCACAGAACCTCAAAAACCCTAATCGTGTTGAAAATCCATCCATTCTCAATGTTGATGGAGATTTTCGCTCCTTGAGTGAACCCAATACCCACCTTCCTCTTGTTACTACACCTACTTCTAGCCTTCATTGCCCTACAAATAGCCCTAATGGATCAAAACCTGTCTCTGGCCCTCGTAGTCCAACTGCCATCCCTAAGTCTACAAGTAAACTGCAAGAGGTCTTCCATAGCCCGACAAGAGCTAGCCCTAACTCTGCTCTGGATTTGAAGGATGTTTTCCAGCAAATAGAGGAGCAATTGGAAGGAGAAAAAAGGCTAGCAACCCTAGTCCAATCAATTGAAGCTGAGATGCAGAGATCAGGAACCCGTGTGGACTGCTCAGACCTCAAAACTCAACTCATTCGTCTCCAGACGAAACAAATCCCTTCTAATAGTCAACCCTCCTCCACATCAAACACAAATGATCTTCTCAAGGTAAGTTTTCACTTCCCTTCTACATCCACAGACCCACCTATCCACCCTCAATCCACAGACAATCCTGACCCCAATTCCTCAAAACCCAATAACACCCAACAACCAAAACCTAAAGTTTGGGCTTCTCTTTTCCAAACCCAAGGTCCCTCCAAGGTGATGAATCTTTGTCACTACCCAGAATTACAACAAGGGGATGATCCTTACTGAGTGCCACGGCCAGAAGTGTTTGGAAAGAGCATGGTAGGATTAAAATCAAACAGATTGGGGCATGCTACTTTTTTGAGTTTCAAGATGAAGAAACTAAACACAAGGTGTTAGAAGGTGGACCTTATTTCTTTTCCCGAAGATACTTGGTCCTTAAAAATTGGCACAGAATGCTGGAGCCATCTACTGAACACCCCTCCACCATTCCAGCGTGGGTTAAGATCCACAAACTCCCTTTGGAATGTTGGACAGAAGAAGGTTTTAGCCGGGTTGCTAGTACCATTGGTAAGCCTCTCAATGTGGACATCGCTACAGCTACCCAGCAGAGAATAGACTATGCTAGGGTCTGTGTTGAGATTTCAGCCAAGGCTGATCTTCCCAAGACTATCCAAATCACTGATGGGTGTCACTCTGTCAAGGTGGGGGTCGAATACCAATGGTTACCCCCTAAGTGTGGAGTGTGTAAAGTTTTCGGACATGTTTGTAAGCCCAAGCCAGATCCCCAGCCCTCTATTGATGATGAAGAATGGAAGCTGAATGGGAAGGCTCTTGGAGGAGGTGGAGGTGTTCTTGAGGCAGTTTCAAAAACTGTCCCAAATGCCACGGGTCCTGCTTTCACTGTAATTCCTGATGGTGATGTGGAGGATGTGGAGGATGACTCCCTTAGTGAAGGGTCAGAGGTCCATGAGAACATTAAGCCTTCTCTCTCCTCTCCCAGGAATACCCATTCTAGTGCTACTTCTGCAGTACTAACAACTCCAGCCAGTAACAATATCTTTTCAGCTACTACACAGTCTCCAGAGAATGGGGAGAACTGTAAAGGGGGCAAATCTGCTTTGGGGGTCAGTCCTTCCCCTGATCCTCAACCAAAACCACCTAATATAAATCCTGCAAAAGGGAAAAATGAGGTAGCAGAAGTTGCTTCAAATTCCAGGAGCTCATCTAGTAAGAAGAAGAGCAAAAAGCAAAACAGGGGCACTCCATATACCCCCTCCTTGGCAGGTAAGCACTAAAGCATGCTTAAGTACTTTTTGGGCAGCATTCTTATCTTCCTAATCTCTGCCTTTTTGTCATGAATAAATTACCTCTGCATTTTGGGTGTTGGAACATGAGGGGTCTAAATGACCCTATTAAGCAAAAAGAAGTTGCATCTTTTGTAAGAATAAATAACTTGTCACTTTTTGGTCTCTTAGAGCATAAAATTAAAGATGCTAAGTGTTCTAAGATCATTAACTCCATGTTCCCATCCTGGTCTTTTGTTCATAACTCTGCTATTGCTCCTAATGGTAGAATCTGTGTTGTTTGGGATCCTTCTATGCTTAATTTAATTGTTGAGAGACAGTCAAGTCAATCCATTCACTGTAGTATTCAGTCTGTTTCTGGTGATACTAAATTCATGTCCACTTTTGTGTATGGGTCCAATCTCTACATGGAGAGAAAGGACCTCTGGAATGAATTGACTGTTTGTAATTCTTGTGAACCTTGGATTATCGTAGGTGATTTTAATGCCCCTAGATTCGCTTCTGATAAGTTTGGTGGTGATCTTCATTGGCCTCCCCATATGGAGGATCTTCATAATTGCATGGTTACAAATGAGCTTGAGGATCTTAGGTACTCTGGGTGTTTCTTCACTTGGTCTAACAAACAGGAGTCCACACAGTATATCTCTTCTAAGATTGATAGGGTTCTGGTCAATGAGCAATGGATCAATAGTTTCTCTTGCTCCAATGCTCATTTCCCCTCCCCTGGGATCTCTGACCACTCCCCAGCTGTGGTCTTTGTGAACCCTGACCCCAGGAGAACCAAGAAACCTTTTAAGTTCTTTAATTTTCTTGCTCATCATCCTGATTTTCTATTCACTGTTCAGAAAGTTTGGAGCAGGATTATTCTTGGTAATCCGATGTTTGTTGTCTGTGAAAAACTCAGAATCCTTCAATCAGAACTTAAAAAGCTAAATAATAGAGATTTCAGTGACATATCCAAAAGAACTGCTGCTGCTAGGCTTGAGCTGGACAATATCCAGAGAGACCTGAGTCATGATCCCACTGACTGCGATAAACCACATTCACCAGTTTGGTTAAAAGAGTGATGACGTCATCATCTCTCTAGCGACTCCAGCGATTCCCATCTCCGTAAAAACCCTAGCCAGATTCCATCCATGGCCGACGGCACCACTACCCCCTTGGGTGATCTAGGTAAACAAACAGCTAATTCACAAGGTTTGGGGGTTCGAGCAGTCGATTCTCAGGAGCTTCGTAAGAAACAAAGAAATGTTACTCAATCACAAATCAGTTCGCGTTCTAAGGGATCTTCAAAAACAGGGGGTTCGATGAGTTTCGATTACTCCTCAGTTGATGCAGGTACTCCACAAGCATATGCCGATCTATACCCTAGCCTTACCCAGTCAAAGGATTATCCACAGAAATCCAAATCACAACCTCACAACACCAGTTCAACACCTATTCAATCTCAGGTGAAATCTAACCAACCTATGCTCTTTCAACCCCGTCGCGGTGCTCAAATCGCTAGTCAAGTGGGGGATACACAGCCTCCCACCAGCGACCAACAACCAAATTCTGCGGCAACTGACTCTCAAATCACTGACTCGTCTGAGCCCCGGTATGGTCCTCACAGTCGTACTGAGCCTAAGCCTGCAGGGACCTCAGGTGTGCAAGCTAGGAGATGGACTTCCCTCTTTCAAGCACAAGCTCCAGCCAAATCCATGAGGTTAGCTCACTATCCCGAATTCCAGAAAGGGAAATCAGCGCACATTAATTTTGTTGAGTCTCTGTTAGACATTGATGTGGGTAAAAACTGTTTGGTCGGGCATTTTTTGGATGGGAAAATGCCTTTGCCCCTTCTCAGCGCAACAGCCCACGCCGTGTGGAAAGATCATGGCAAGTTTTCCGTCAGACAAATGGGAATGTGCTATCTATTTGAGTTTGAAGATGAGCCAGCCAAGCTAGCAGTTCTTGAAGGGGGACCATACTTCTTCTCTCGCAGATACCTGGTGTTAAAGGAGTGGACCAGGTTGTTGGTTCCGGGGAAAATTCATCCCTCCACCATTCCTGTGTGGATTAAGTTACACAGACTTCCTCTGGAATTCTGGACTCATGTTGGATTTAGTATGATTGCAAGTGCTATTGGGAAGCCAATCTGTGTGGATGAGGCCACAGCTAACAAGAAGCGTCTGGACTATGCTCGTATCTGCGTTGAGATAGATGCAGGGGACGAGCTTCCCAATGACATCACTTTATCAATTGATGCTGAATCAGTTATGGTGGGGGTGGAGTACCAATGGGTTCCTACAAGGTGTGAAAGCTGCAAAGTCTTTGGCCATTCGTAGCCCGAAAGTGTTCCCAAACCAGCAACCAATGAGGGGGATTGGCATGTGGTGGGCAAGTGCTAAACTCACATCAAACACTTCATTAGGGGCTGATGAACAGAGATGTCTATTAGCAAGAGTCTGCCCCTTCTCTTGAAAGAAATGTATTCATCTCCATCTTTGGTGTGGCTCCTAATAATCCTACTATTCCAACTCCCCTTTAACAGAATTTAATGGTCAAGTTGCTTTGCCCATCCTTGCCTATAAATCTGGGCTGCTAAGGTTAAGGGTTCTAACCTTAACCGTGATACTACTCCCAAACCGGCCTCTTCTATGTTGCTCAAGCTACGGTCAATTCTTTCCATGTGTTGGAGGAGGAATCCACTCTGATGTGGAGATCCAAGAGGTAGGTTCCCATTTGCGGGATGCTTTGCAATACCTCTTGATAAGGACCCGGATCTTGAAGGCATCAATGATCTCATTGTTGAGGATGAAGTGACTACCTAAGTCCCACCTCCCCTGTCACAAACCTCATTGAGTCCTATCCGAGTGACCTATCATCGTCCGAGAGATCAAAAAAACAACGAAGAAAGCTAGGAAAATTGCTAGGCGAAGTTTTCCTCAAACAAAAGGGGAATTTGTTAGCATGGCAAGGGTCTTCATCAAATGCCACCCACAAAAGGGGAGTTCTCACCTCTTTCCTCTTTCCATGCAATTACATACGTTAAGTATTTTAGATATACTATGCATTGTCATCTTGGAGCCTTAAGTGGTTTAATTCTCATGCTAGCTGTGTGTTTACTTGCTGCCCTCGTAGGCATCTGATTGCTTTCTTTGGTTCATGCTTTACATTTTGTTTGCTTTGCTTTGGGTAGGTCTACTTTGCTCCATAGTGTGCCATTATGGCGATTAGTATGCTACTTTGCGGCTGTTTTTGGGCTTTCTATTGTATAATAGTCTGTTTATGGGCTGCCATTTCTGGGCAGACTCCTGCGGTTCTAGGGCTGTCACAAAACAGTCGTTATGCTGTCCAATTTTCCTCAGATGTTGGCCAAGTGCTTTGGTCTAGCAAGCTTCTGAAGCCATGGTCTTCTTAAGGGTTTTCAGTTGCCCTACTTCATCATTGGTTCTAGGCTGAGGGCTATTTTCTAGCAGCATATCCAGTGGGTTTCTCCTTCTGGAAGTGTTTGCTCATCTATTTAGGCTTGCTTTTAATGTGTCTTAAAGCTTTTGTTCCCTATGTCAACGGGTTGTGCTGGATTTCATTTTCCCCCGGCCGTTGTTCCGGGGGGTACGCAATTTTTTCTTTTTCTTTTTCTTTCTTTCCTTTCTTTTTGTTTTGTCCTCCCTGGGGTATGCCCCTTGTAGGCTGTACATTCGCTTAGCCCCTTTTAATTTCAAGCTATTTTACCCAAAAAATGATCCCACTGACTCTGTCAAACGGGCCCAGGAGAGGATTCTTTGTAAGCAATACTTTACACTTGCTAGAGCTGAAGAAAGCTTTGCTAAGCAGAAATCTAGGATCCTTTGGCTTAAGTCTGGAGACCAATGCACCTCCTATTTCTTTAAATCCATTTCAAACAATAGAAATAGGAGGAGAATCACTAGTCTGGTCCTTACTGATAATACCACCACTCATGATCCTAGTGAGATTAAATCCGCATTTGTTACATTTTACACCAATCTCTTGGGGTCAGATCATTCCACCTCCTACAGTGGTACTTCAAGAGTCAATCAACTAATTTCATCCAGACTTGGTGATGCAGAGGGATGCTATGGTTGTTGAGGTCTCTAATCTTGAGATCAAGGATACCTTTTTGTCTCTGAATCCAAACAAAGCACCTGGCCCTGACGGTTACAATGCCAGTTTTTTTCCAAAAAACTTGGGATGTGATTGGGCATGAGGTCATTTCTGCAGTTAGGAATTTCTTCAGACCTGGCAAACTTCTCACTAAGGCTAATTCAACCATAGTTGCCCTTGTCCCTAAAATCCCTAATCCCTCCAAGGTGGGGGACTATAGGCCCATTTCTTGTTGCAATACTATTTATAAGTGCATAGCTAAAATCCTTGCTAAAAGGATTCAAGCTGTGCTGCCTCATCTCATTGACCCTGTCCAATCAGGTTTTGTTAAGGGAAGAAGAATTGCTGATAACATTTTTCTGACTCAAGAACTTATGAGAGATTATCATAAGCATTCTTCTTCTCCCAAATGCGCTTTGAAAGTTGATATAATGAAAGCCTATGATAATGTCAGGTGGGATTTCCTTTGGGACATTTTACTTTCAATGAACTTTCACCCCCAAATGATCCAATGGATCAAAGCTTGTATTACCACTGCTAGTTACACTTTGAGCATCAATGGTGAGGCCGTTGGCTCCATTAAAGGGCAAAGAGGATTAAGACAAGGTGATCCCCTGTCCTCATATCTCTTTGTCATTATCATGGAAATGCTCACCCAAATTCTTAAAGAGAAATCTCTGAGTCCCAACTTCCATTTCCACTGGAGATGTGAGAAAACAAAAATTATTAACCTGTGCTTTGCTGATGATCTCATGATCTTTTGCAAAGGTGACATAGGCTCCATTCAATGCATTCAAGATGCACTTTCTGAATTTGAGGCCTTGTCTGGTCTATCTCCTAGTCCTAGCAAGAGCAACATCTTCTTCTCTGGTGTCTCCACTACCCATAAACAGGCAATTCTTGAGAAATTGGGTTTCCAAGAGGGCTCTCTCCCGGTCAGATATCTTGGTGTTCCTCTTATATCCACTAAGCTTAAATACTCCAACTGTAGGATACTCATTGACAAAATCACTAGCCGTACCAAGTCTTGGGCAAACAAGTATCTCTCATATGCTGGGAGAGCCCAACTCATTAAGTCTGTGTTATTCTCCATGCAGACCTATTGGTCCTCCATCTTCTTGCTCCCCAAGAAAGTTGTCAAAGAAGTTGAGGCTATCCTTAGATCCTTTTTCTGGACTGGTCCAGATCTGAGGCACTCTGGTGCCAAAGTCTCCTGGGAACACCTCTGTTCCCCCAGAAAAGAAGGAGGATTAGGGTTTAAATCCTTACAAATTTGGAATCAAGCGGCCATGGCCAAGCACATTTGGTTTATCATCTCCGGGGGGGAGCAATCAATGTGGTGTCAGTGGGTTAAATCCTACTTGTTTAAGGGTAAAAACTTCTGGAAAGTGAAAATACCAAGTAGTCCATCTTGGACTTGGAGAAAACTACTTCAACTCCGTCCTATCAAGTATAGGATTGGCGATGGCAAAACTACCTTTCTTTGGTATGACAATTAGCATCCCTCTGGCCCATTAATTGAGCAATTTGGCAATCGTATTGTTTATGATACTGGCCTATCAGATGATGCCAAGGTCTCCACCATTCTCCATGCACCTAATCGATGGAATTTTCCAATCACACAGACTTGGGAACTGAATGAGATAAGATCTCATTTACCTCCTCTCACTAGTCAAAATTCCACTAGTCCCGACTCATGTGTCTGGACTCTCACTCAGAATGGAGTCTTCTCCATCTCTTCACTGTGGAATCATATTAGAGTCAAGTTTCCTACTATTGGGTGGAACAATGTAGTATGGTTCCCTTCCCACATTCCTAAATGCAGCCTCATTAGTTGGCCTGCCATTCAGAATAGGCTATCTACTGAGGATAGGCTTGTTCTATTTGGCATCAAGACCACTTCTTGTTGCAGTTTTTGCCCAGGTGAGGAGGACCATGATCATCTGTTTTTTAATTGCCCCTTTACCAAGCAAATCTGGGATACGGTCTCCCTCAAATCTCACCTTACTTGGCAGCCCCAACCCCTCTTAAACCTTGTTTTTTTTTTTTTTTTTTTTTTTTTTTTTTGGATAAATAAGCTTGAAATAAAAAGAGGGCTAACCGAATATACAGCCTACAAGGGGCATACCCCAGGAGGAAAGAGAGTACAAAAAAAAAAAATCTGAAAACCTTACGCCAAAAGGCTACAAGAAGCTACGAGTAAATAACCAAATGTTTCCTAACCTTCTAAAAGAAGATGATCAAAAAACATCCGACAAAATAGAGTAAATACTATGAGATCACAATCTGATGTAGAGTTGAGCTTGATCGTGGCAGCCACCTAGACAATGGTATGGAAATGAGAGTGCACTAGCATACTACTACAAGTAACTAGAACCAAACCAACAAACAGAATGGGAGGACAACCCCCTACCCTAGGGAATGGAATGGAAGCCAAGGGACAACCCCCCAAGGTTAGGTGCGGGAGGAAGCCCCCTCCCAAAGGGGATCATACTTGCCAAGGGACAGCCCCCCTAGGCTAGGCCCAATTCTCCACTATTAAGGTCACTCCAATTCTAGCAGAATTTGTACATCACCTTGTTTCAAAATGTGGCATAAGCAAATCACTAGCAATGAAAATTTCGCCATGACCCGTTCGTAAATGGAGCACCCTCAAGGTGCCAGCCACTGCGAATAACCGCAGCAGCTGAAAAGGCAGTGGTTCCATATGCTGGAATCAACATCAGAGTCATCGAGCTCAGCCACGGCATCTTTGCCTTGTTGCATATCAGGGAAGTGCCCCAGCTTCATAGATTTTGATGGTGCTTGTGCTTTGAAAAGTGAAGCCAATTCTGTGCTTTGCCTGAATTACCCCTGACTACCTTAGGGTAATCCTGACTAGGAAGTTTATTTCCAACCTCAACAAACTCCCCTTCCAGATTAACAGGAGAACTAGAAGTAGCTATCCCAGAGTTAGAGTGTGTCTCCTGTACCTGAAGAATGTGAGACTTGAATTGAGAGAGGCTGACATTGGCCCCTGACTTGAGCAACTCATCCTCTATTGACTGTACCAAAGATGTAATACGATCTTCAGACGCTAGCCTCTCCCCTTCCTTCTGCAAAATAGCTTGTAGCTTACGGGAAGGGCTAGTACCATATCGCGTGGGGCTAGGAGGGTTAGGGTTTTTTGGAATTGAAATTTGAGAGGCCTTGAAAGTAGTAGGCACCGAGGGATCTCGGGATAGGAGGTTAGGGTTTGGGTTTGTTGAAAAATCAGAGGAGTTCAGCCCAAATGGGTAGTTATCGAGAGGAGTGAAGGGAGCACCTTGGGTAGGAACTGATTTGCTGTCCGAATCTTGATTAGGGTTTAGGATGTGCGAAGATGAACTGGCAATTTGACGATCCGGTTTGAATCTCTGCGAGTATACGCTTGATTGGTTAAAACTAGGTTTGGGTGAAGCTTCTTTGTTGAGAGGGGAGTCTCGAACCTTAGGATCAAGATCTGAGAAGGATTGAGGGGTGGCCATGCCCGACTCTTGGATTCCCGAATGTGGATCTTGGGGATAGCGAATATTGGTTTGGAGATGAGAACCTCTCCTTTGTTTCATACGTAGTTCGTTGGAATCAATTGCTCGTGACAGAGATCCCTCCGCATTAACCGCTGCGGGTGAATCCTCCATGGAAGTGCTCGAAAGAGAATCAACGGGAAGAAAACTCCCAAAACGCCCAACTCGCTAGAGAACTCTGACAGAATCGCCTAGAGAGAGGAGCTCTGACATTTCAACGGCTAATTTGCCAGAGCACTTTGATCTTCTTAAACCTTGTTAATCTCCTCTCTTCCAATAAGAAGAAAGATTTGAAGAGCACTTTAATCAAATTGACTTTTACTGTCTCTCTATACCACATATGGATCGAGAGAAACCATAGGAAGTTCCAAAACATCCACCTCACTGTGCCCTCCTTGGTTCACAAGATCTGCTCTGAAATTAGGTATAGATTGTTATCCCTGCACAAAATACCATCAGGAGCTAGCTCACTTCTGGAAGCATGGAACATCTCAAATGTCTAAGTTTAACTCACTCACTTCATGTTGATTTGAAAGCTAAGCATGCTGCCTAGTACCCTAGCACCCTTGTTCCATTGACCCTACTAACTGATTCTTCCAGTGACAGGTGACAGGTTGCTCAAGGTGGTTTTGCAATGTATAAGGGTATTGTTCTATGTGCTGATGACCCAATTGGGTAGTTGTGCATGCAGGTATTTGACTCTTTTTGGGAGTTGGCCCAAGATTTTAAGCGAATCTACCATTAATGCTATTGCTCAGCTCCTTGATGTGTATGTTTGATGCTTGTTTTGAGTTGTGTGATCTACTTAAAAGTGTGAAACCCTTGTGAGTTGTGTGCTTGAGCCTCTGTTTTTCCTTTTGAGTGGAGGTAATAGTTAGTGGGGGCACATTGTGAGGTTTAGTTGAGGGAGATTGGACCTTTTAGAGAGAGAATTGAAGTGGTAAGGTTTGAGGGAGTTGAAGGGTGAGCCTCAAATTTAAGTATCTGCAATTCACACTATTATTCCATTGCTATTCCATTGTTGTCATGCACTGCACTACCTTTGATTCTACCTGTTATAGCTCATTATTATCATGTTTTATCCTTCCTATGGTCTGTTCAACTATTACATGTAATGTCATGCTGATTTGTGGTTCATTAGATCATAGTTAATTGTAGTTATGGGCTGCCATATCTGGCGGACATCATTTTCTCAGGTTGATAAAAACAGCATTGTTATCCCAAATTTCCCCATATCTTGATCTCCATATTGCTAGCTCCAGTGCTGCGATCCTTAGTGGTCAGGCTCGATTCTGCGATTGTGGCACTAGCGGCTTGAGGAGCGGCATCCATACTTCAAGCTATAACAAAAGTTCAAGCATCAAACTACCGATCAAGTTCCAGTGCTGCGAGCCTTAGTAGTGGTCGGCTCATTCTCTGCAGATGTGCGGCGGCGAAAGCCCTTGAGGTCCACTCATCGATGTCTTGAAGCGATCTTTGAGCAAAGCAGCGCCGGTTTGCAAGACAATATGTCCAAGTAGCAAAGAGTCAAAGTTCAAGCTACATCGAAGTTCAAGCATCAAACTACTTGGCTTTGTTGCTTTTCCTCTAGCAAAGACAAGCGTTCTAGGTTGCAAAGCACCTGCAAAGCGGCGGCGCAGTTAGCCTCCAAGTGACAAGTCCATGCACCAAAGAGCATTAGACCAGTCCAAGTCTCCTTTGGTCCAAGAATTCCAAGGCTCAAGTGCTCAGGCAAAGAACAACAACAAGATCGCATCGGCGGCTGCGGCGTAAGAACAACAAAGAAACAGCATCAGCAGTTGGAAGCATTGTTCCTGTTGCAGCAAACAAGGTTCATCTCCTCTGATCAAGGTCCATGCTTCTAACCATATCACAGGTGTTCTATTCCATTGTTATCACAAGTCATATCACAAGTCAAGGGCATGTTTTACAAGTCAATATGTAGTAATTACTTTTATTCCACCTTAGTCTCTCTTTGAGGCAACTTGGCCCTCCCATTTCCCTTTTCTTTTGTTTTTTCTCTTTGTCCTCCCTGGGGTATGCCCCTTGTAGGCTGTATATTCTTTTGCCTCTTTTTATTTCAAGCTTGGTTTACCGGAAAAAAAAATGTGGTGTCAATGAGTGAAATCCTATTTACTCAAAGGGAAGAGTTTTTGGAAAATCAAAGTCCCCAGCAGTCCCTCATGGACTTGGAGGAAGTTGCTTCAGCTTCGCCCTCTCATTCAATCTTTCATACAATATCATATAGGGTGTGGTTCCACTACATCTTTATGGTACGACAATTGGCATCCTCTTGGCCCTTTGGCGTTGAAATTTGGTAACCGTATAATCTATGACTCTGGCATCTCTGATGATGCCACTGTGTCTGCAATTCTCAACAATAATAATCAATGGAATTTCCCTGTCACCCAAACCTGGGAATTAAATGAGATTAGGGATGCTCTTCCCCCCTTGCAGGGGTCTACTTCCCAGGTTGATACCTGTAGGTGGAACCTCAATCAATCCGGGCTATTCACTATATCATCACTTTGGGACCAAATCAGAACCCATCTCCCTATTGTGAATTGGAGTCCCATCATTTGGTTCCCTGCACATATTCCTAAGTGCAGCTTAATCAGTTGGATTGCCATTCAGAACAGACTGTCTACTGGTGACAGGTTAGTTCAGTTTGGTGTCATTGACTCCCCTAGATGTAGCTTTTGCACAGATGATGAGTCACATGATCACCTATTCTTTAATTGCCCATTCACCAAACAGGTTTGGGAGACTGTATCCCTTAAGTCCCATCTCACTTGGCATGTGCAATCCTTAACTGGTCTGGTTTCTCATCTTACCAATTTTAAGGGGAAAGGATTGAGGAGCACCCTTGCCAAACTTTCCTTCACTGTTACTCTCTATCATGTCTGGATTGAGAGGAACAATAGGAAGTTTCAAAATTTGCACCACCCTATCCCATGTGTGGTGGCCAAAATTTGTAATGATATCAGAAACAAGCTAATGTCCCTACCTAAACTACCAACTGGCCCAGTTGATTTGCTGGATTCTTGGAGCATTTCTACTGGCAGATAATGGACTTGTCTTTGCATGTCTATTTGCTTATATTTCCTGAGGATAATTACTAATGACTGTTTCCAGTGGCAGGTTCCAATCAGGTTCCAATTGGGAAGTGTGCTTGCAGGTTTCTCTACTAGGATCACAAGAGCTCCTTTATACTCTAACACCCATTTGGGATATCTGCTGCAGGTATTACATTATCTATCTGGTGGTTATGCATGTGTGAGTGGCTTACATAAAATGTGTGATCCTGTGAGCTGTGTGTATTGAGCCCCAGAAATTCTTCTTGAGTGGAGAGTGATAAGAGGTTGGTGAATCATCAGGTGAGTTCTGAGGGAGTTTGGAGCCTTAGAAAGTGATATAGAAGTTGTGAGGATCCAAGGGAGTTGAAGGGTGAGACACCATAACTAGGATTCTGTATATTAATGCCAACTGCTTATGGCTATGGTGTTATTTGTATGCAAGTGGTGCTTCTCCAATTAATCCTCTTGCATGATACTTTGAGTATGTGATATTTGTATGAATAGCTCACACCTTCTGGCTCTTACTGCATGTGTGGCTCATACCCCACTTGTGTGGTTCATACCTTGTGCTGCAGTGAGCTAGTTGCATTCTGAGCTACTAGTGCTTTCATTTTCTAGAATGTTTGAATTTGTGGGCTGCCAACGTTTGGGCAGAGCTGCTGGACTTAGTACATTTAGTACCTTTACATTACTCCTGTTGTGAATCTTATTTGTTAAATTCATGCTTGCTGAGCAGTGGATGATTTTATGTATTGATTAGTTACTTGTGGACTGCCACTCTATGGGCAGAGCTGTAGTATTCACTGTGATTTTAGCTTATGCTGTTCTTCACTTTGGTGAAGTTTTTGGAATTCTAGCCTAGCTTAGGGGGGGCTGTCCCTTAGCCTCTAAGAATCTCAATCTGGCCAGAAGTCCGCTACAGCAGCAGTCCCAACAGTCTGCAGTAGCAGTAAACAACATCAGAGGCTATTCATATTTTGCTGAAGCCCATCACCACACCAGCAGCTGCAGTAGCTGGTGGCTATCCAAGCCCCTTCTGCCTCCAACTCCAAGGTTCAAAGTTTGCTCCCAGCCAGCTCAAGTGTCATCCCAAGCAATTTGCTGCTCCATCTCTCCCTCTTCCTCCTTTTCTTTTTCCTTTTCAGCTGCTGCTGTTGTTCAAGCAGTAGTTGGCACCTTGAGGGTGCTCCATTTTCGAACGGGTCATGTCAAAATTTTCTAAAGGCTCGTGCTATTTTGCGTGTTTCTCCGCCCTCTTTCCAAGATGGTCTAGAAACACCTAGAGTAATTTATGTTATATGTTTGCATTTAGTTACCCCTCCCCAAATGTTGCCTTTGTGGCCATCCCTTTTAATTTCCTTTCCTTGTTTTCTTTTTTTCTTTTGTCCTCCCTGGGGTATGCCCCTTGTAGGCTGTATATTCTGTTGTCTTCTTTTTATTTCAAGCTTATTTACCCAAAAAAAAAAAAAAAAAAAATCAGTCTATTGGTGGGCCATCGAATAAAGGAGCAAAGAGCACTCCTATTTCATTTCTGCCAATTTACGTAAAGTCTATTGGTGGGCCATTGTGTCCTTTATTTGGACCACTACACGTAATCAAGAAGTCTGGTGAACAGGTGGGGACCATTGTCTTTTCTTGTTCAATTACACCGCATGGCTAGCTGTCCAAATTCTTGGATCTCTATGCACAAAGTGGGTTTTTTCCCCCACAAAATTGAAAATATGGCAGTGATACAAAACTGTGGGCTGGTGCTCCTTGGGGCCCACGCACATGGGTTGAGTTGGTACACTCAAAATCAAATCTTGAATGTTTCAAATCTGGTGCTTTAACTGACCACCATACCACATGCTATACCGTGTGCAGAGAGAAAGTGGCCATGTACTTGGGACCCACGTACATTGGTTGCATTGCTGTATAGCTATTCCCAATTTTTGTAATGTAAACGTAATTGCTGGGGCATTGTGCCCGCATTTTTCTTTCTTTTCTTTATTTTCATTTTGTCCTCCCTGGGGTATGCCCCTTGTAGGCTGTACATTCGCTTAATCCCTTTTAATTTCAAGCTGAATTATCCAAAAAAATAAAAATAAAAAAAAACAACAACAATGGCCCTTTGAGAGAAGATGTCCTCTTGTGATGCTTGTTTCAAGGAGTTCTAGTCTGATGTGCTAATTCAGTATTTATATTACATTTTGTCTAGTGTTTCTTGCCCATCTTGCATAGATGGTTAAGAAACACTTGTTAAGTACGCGTAGTTCGTTGTAGCCATTTGGCGTAAGATTTCCCAATTTTCCTTTTCTTTTTTTCCTCCTGGGGTATGCCCCTTGTAGGCTGTATATTCGGTTAGCCTTTTTCTATTTCAAGCTCATTTACCCAAAAAAAAAAAAGAGTGTTTTCATAGTTTTGCCTTTGATTGTTGCAAGGAGAACCACCCAATTATTCCAAGTTCTAGGAGACCAATGCACATTAATCCTAGCCAATAATTGAGCCCAAACTTGTGAGGTATAAGAACAATTAAAAAACAAATGATCATGTGACTCACAACCAGGACAGAAGCTGCAGTTAGACTGGGCCTTTGAGCCAAACAAAACTAGTCTGTCCTCAGTGTATAGTCTATCCTGAATTGCCACCCAGGTGATAAAGCTACACTTGGGGATATGACCAGGAAACCAGATACTACTGCTCCAAGGAACCTTTGGAAAGGGGGTCCTGAGATTGTTCCACAATGAGCTAATAGTAAAATCACCAGAAGCAATGAGGCTCCATCTGTGGAGATCATTTTTATCAACATCAGGATCAGGAAGAGTACTGAGTCCTTCTCTCACTTCATTAATCTCCCAAGTTTAGGTGATAGGGAGAGCCCACATGGAAGACCTGATGATTGAGGAGACCTTAGTGTCCTGGGGAAGCCCCATGTCATAAATGATCCTGACACCAAATCTATTGGCCAGAGGACCCAAAGGGTGCCAGTTGTCATACCATAATGAAGTGTGTTGTCCATCACCAACAACAACCTTTATATAGGGGACGTACCATGCAATGCAACCCAAACCAAGGGGGGTTGAGAGCTTCTCTCTCTAACAGAGAGAATGCACTCCCCTTCCCGAAAATCTGCCCTAATTTTTACATCAAACCTCTCAATCTGTTGGATTATGTTCGTGTTTTCCATTGATTGAAGGGTATATTCATCTCTCCTTTGAGAGGGCCAGTAACAGCAAATCCAACATCAAAAGGGGATCTGGAGCATTTCATTCAGAAACCCTCATAACACTCCCCTTCTTCCTCTTTCATGTCCACAAAAATCACAAAACAGTATGTTTGGTCCTATCACCGAGCAGATCTTGGGCTTTCTTCTTCTTCCCATATGGCTCGTTTTCTCTACCTATCACAACAAATTAAGCGGGTTCTTCCCAAAAGGGGTTCGTCCTATCACATGGAGCTCGTCCTCAAAAGGGGTTCGTTCTTCCCCATCCATTTAGCAGACCGTGAGGTCGAACACTCCCAATCGACATGGGGGTTAGCATCTACAGCAGGGCCTGGGTTCTGTTGGCCATTAACCAGATCTTTGGTTTGGTAACCCAACAAGGGGTTCTCGTCACTGGGGTTCCAGTTTGAGCAAACCGACATTTCAAACATGGAGTTTGATTCCTTGTTCGAACATCATTTTCCAGAAAAAACTTCACGCAGTCGCATTTTGGGATCTGGGTTCCATTTTCCGGGAATGGGCTTTACCTTTGCAGTTCAGTTCTTCCCCGTTAGGTGTCGATGGTGTCACGGCGGTGGGAGGTAATACCACCATGGGTTTCTGAATTTGATAAGGTGAGCTAATGGTGAAATTGGTCCTTAGTTCTTTGATCTTTGATGCGCCTGTTTTAGAGTTTTATCTGGAAATACTCAAATCGAAAGAATAAATTTTGTTTATTCTAAACCACACTATGTCCAGTTATCTCATACTATTCATGTTCTGGAAATTCTGGGTGGCCGTGTATCTAGAAAATCTGGGTTGATGTTGTAGATTCTGGGTTGATTCTAAACCACACTGATTATTCTCACGCGCTGGTAATGCGCCTGGTGTAATGCCCCACTTGGGATTTGTACCAATCCCCAACTGCACGGCTATTTTGTTCAAATTAGTGATACAGCTGCACGCCTATTCTGCAGCAGGCTATTCGGTGGTAATAATTTATGGGGGAGTGGGCTACTGCTGGCATATTACGAGATATCGAAAGGGAGCATGGCCTACTTGGGCCCACAACAAAAAGGCTGTATGCCTTTGTTTTACACACAACAAAAAGGCACTTAATTTTGTCTTGGTTCATGGGTAACATGAAAGCACATGGGTGGCAGCATGTGTATGCATGGGTCTTGGTGCTCTCACCTCCCCCAGTAAACAAGAACTCCAAATCGAGATTGTCAAAGTAAGGGGGGTCCACGGTCCTTTTCCTTTACTATTACAAACATGGGGTATTATTCGGTTCAAAGGGTGTCATTGATTTCAACCAAGTGAGGGTGGTCCCCACCCCACAAATTTTAATTTTGTTTGAACATATGTATCCGTTTCCCTATCCCAGCGGGTTGTGCTGGATTTCATATCCCCCGGCGGATTGTGCCGGGGGTACGCAATTTTTTGTTTTTCTTTATTTTGTTTTGTCCTCCCTGGGGTATGCCCCTTGTAGGCTGTACATTCGCTTAACCCTTTTTATTTTCAAGCTAAATTACCCAAAAAAAAAAAAAAAAAAACCTTTATATACGGATGGACAACAAACCTAAGATTAAGAAGTTTCCTCCAATTCCATGTGGGACTACTGGGCATCTTAATTTGCCAGAAGCTCTTTTTTTTTTGGATAAACCAGCTTGAAATTAAAAAGGGTTAAACGAATGTACAACCTACAAGGGGCATACCCCAGGGAGGACAAAACAAAAATAAAGAAAAGAAATGAAAAATTGCGTACTCCCCGGCACAACCCGCCGGGGTGGGAAAATATGAGGTCCAGCACAACCCGTCGGGTGGGTATAATAAGCATAAAGCAGTAAAATTAGATCTATTAGCCACAACCAAAATGAGACTCACAAAATGTGTTAGAAGGGCCCCACGAAGAGGCATACTAGCATACTACGGCAGCATGAATTTTTAGCCTTTTGAATACATGGGAACAGCTGGCCCCAGATTGGACCTAGTGATGTACGAATTGACCAAGAGATGGGTTGAAAATTTGGACCGAAACTTGCTGTAAAGTAATCTCCTTTTGCTGTGCACCTTTTTTGAACAAGTAGTGAGGCCTACTCGCATAGGAGAGAGTGACCCTCACTCTCTCCTTCTCAAATCGATTTCCAGGTAGAACCTGGTAAGAACACGGGCCAACCTCTAAGACCAGCTCCACGCAGACGAATAGAAGACATGAGGACCTACATCACCGAGCTCACCTTAGCTACCAGAACCGATTGTGGTATTACCCCACCACCGTGACACCGGAGACACTTAGCGGGAGGAACTGGGTCGCCGCGGAATAGCCAGTTTCAGGACCTCGGGGTCTCACATACCTCCGTGAGAATCAAGTTCTTGGTGTTGGTTACGGTTGTTGAACCTCCGGTGTGGTGATTCGCGGTAAGGACCTGGCTCATTTGGAGCTTGAAAGCTCAACGTAAACCAGGGGTCCTTGTGAACAATGCCCAATTTGTGAAATCCTCCACCCCATGGGTAGTGCCCTGCGGTTTTCCATCATCTGCAGAACCCCTATTGGACCGCTGTTGTGGGTTCACATGTGCAGATGCAGTTTCCAATCAGGTAACCCAGTAAAGGGTTTGTATCGGCTGGGATTGAACAAAGAATCGAAATCCCATTTCTTTGTGGAGTAGATCTCCATAGGGTAAATGAGCACGATCAGACAGAAATGGACCCGTGCTAGCTCCAAATCGTGTTCCTGCTTGAAGAAGAATCAACCCATGAAATTGTGGCTCTCTATGAAACCCATCTGGTTTTACTCGCTATGTTGTAGCTAGACCGCAAACCGACGGCCCATTATCAATCGACCGAAAGAGGGTTTCCCCTTTTGATTTTGTTGCTGCCTTTTGAAGGGCTTGAACGAACTTGGACTTGCGTTTTGCTGTAAGGCACATAACTAGAGATGGTGAACCCCATGGATCTGTAAAACAAATGTTGGGGAAGATAAAAAATATCAGTCGATTTTTGGGTTTTGGGTTTTGGGTTTTGGGTGGGGGGATTGTTTCTCTCTAGAGAGAGAAGCTCTCAACCCCCACCTTTTTTTTTTTTTTTTGCCAGAAGCTCTTTCCCTTGAGTAAATAGGACTTTACCCACTGGCACCACATTGATTGTTCACCCCCTGAGATTAGATACCAAATGTGTTTAGATATAGCAGCCTTATTCCATATCAGCATGGATTTGAAACCAAGGCCACCTTCATCTTTGGGAGCACATAGATGCTCCCAATATACTTTTAGCACATGATTTTTTAAGGTCAGGACCAGACCAAAGGAAGGCTCTCAACACAGACTCAGCCTCCTTAATGACCTTATTAGGAAGAATGAACAAGGAGGTCCAGTAGGTTTGCATGGAAAATAATACATTTTTTATCAGCTGGACTCTCCCTGCATAAGTCAGATCTCTGTTGGTCCAGGACTTAGTTTTGGATACAATCCTATCCACCATAGGGTTACAGTCCAAATGAGTTAGTTTGGTAGATAGAAGTGGAACACCCAAGTATTTAACAGGTAATAACCTTCTGTGAATCCAAGTACATTAAGTATACCCCTTCTAGAGGATGCATCAACCCCAGAGAAGAAGAATTGGCTTTTGTTAGGACTAGGTTTCAACCCCACCCCCCCTTTGTTCAGTTCTACCTGCTGCTGCGTCTAACCGTATGGTACATTATGCTGCTGCTGTTATTGATTTCTACTCGATCAGATCTGCTATTGTTTGCCTCTGATGCATTTTGCTGCATTCTGCTGCTGTTCTCATGCATTACTGCAATTTGCTTCTTCTATACTGTGTTTGTGATCCTGTGATGTTACTGGGATCATCAAATTTCAAACGGGACCTGGCAAAATTTTCCCAGATTATGGTGGCTCATGTGCCTATTCCAGGCAATTTTCTAGATTGTTGTGCCAAGCAAGTTTTTGCTGCTGAACTGCATAATATTCTCCCATTTGCTGCACGATATTGTCTAATTGCGTATCTTGTAGTTTTTTTTTTTTTTTTTTTGGGTAAATAAGCTTGAAAATAAAAGGGGCTAAGCGAATGTACAGCCTACAAGGGGCATACCCCAGGGAGGACAAAGAAAAAGAAAAGAAGAGAAAATTGCATGAAATAAGGGGTGGTCACTCCAGAGAAAAATATATTACTCTTACTAGGGCTGGGAGCAAGTCCAGAAAGAGATTCAAACTCATGGAGGAGCCAACTACTCTCTGAGAAATCGACAAGCCCCGGGCTGCAGGACAATGTCTGACGTCAGCATCTTCTCTGGCGATTAGGCGATTTTCGCGACTCCTGGCTAAACCCTAGAAATGTCGATCAAACCCCCTTCTCCCATGGCTGATGATCTTGGTCTCAGGGTAACTGATTCAAATGAAGTAAGAAGGAAGCAACTGGTGCATTTAATCACTCCCCAGCGGTAGTCAGACCTAGGTTCTGAAGTACGGGACACTCCTATCAGTGCTACAACTCAAGGGGATCCGATCCACAGTAAGTTGTTGATTCCTGGTATGGCTTACACCACGCCCACCAAATTCACTCCTTTCAAACCCTTAGACTTATACCCACAGACCCTAAAAATCCCTAATCGTGTAGAAACTCCTCCCAGTCTCAATGTTGGAGGAGACCTACGCTCTTCGAGCGAATCCAAAACTCATCCTTTTCCTGAGATTATTCCGAATTCGGGCCTCCACAGATCTACAGAAAGCCCTAATTTTGCAAGTAAACTCCAAGAAAGTTTCCAGCTAGAGGGAGATCGGTTGGATAGTCACGACAGAATAGAAACCCTGGTTCACTCTATCGAAGTGGAGATGCAGAGATCAGGGGTTAAGGTTGATTGTTCAGAGCTACAATCTCAACTCACCCGTCTTAGGACGGAGAAAAGTTCCCCCAGCGCTACCACAAAGGACTACTTAAAGGTAGGGTTTCAATATCCTAGTGCTTCTTCTCAAAAGCCTACTGATGAGGATTCTCAATCTAAACCTGATATCAAGCCTCAAACCACAAACCCTCCACAACCACCCAAGTCCAAAGATTGGGCCTCGCTTTTCCATACCCAAGGTCCTTCCAATGTTATGAAGTTCAGTCACTATCCAGAGTTGCAAAGAGGGGATACTGCTAGTGTGGATTTGGAAGAATCGGATGTGAATGTCAAGACCTGGTTTAACTGTCTTATTGGCTATTTTCTTGATGGAAGGATGCCTTTCCCTCTATTCAACGCTACAGCAACGAGGATTTGGAAGGATTATGGCAAGATCCACATCAAACAACTGGGGGCTTGCTTCTTCATTGAATTTCAGGATGAAGAGACTAAGCTCAAAGTATTAGAAAGTGGTCCATACTTCTTCTCTAGGAGATACCTGGTCCTCAAAGATTGGCATCGAATGCTCGTCCCCAACACAGAACATCCCTCTTCCATTCCAGTTTGGGTCAAAATTCACAAGTTACCTTTAGAGTGTTGGACAGAGGAAGCTTTAAGCCGCATAGCAAGTACAATAGGTAAACCATTTTACCAAAAAAAAAAAATAGGTAAACCACTCCATGTTGACATTGCTACAGCTAAGCAGCAAAGGATTGATTTTGCTAGAATGTGTATTGAAATTTCTGCGAAATGTTTATCCAAAAAGAAATTTCTGCGAAATCAGATCTTCCGAAGGATATACACATCACTAGTGGAGGTCAATCGGTTAATGTAACTGTGGAGTACCAATGGTTACCCCCTAAGTGCAGTGTATGCAGGGTGTTTGGGCACTCCTGTAAACCCAAACCTGAGCCCCAACCTTCTACTTTGGAGTGGAAGCAGATAGGGAAAGCTCTAGGAGGAGGAGGGGGAGTTCTAGAAGCAATTACTAAAGAGGTCCCAAATGCCACAGGGGCTGCGTTTGTGGTACAACCTGACAGTATTGTTGAGGAGGATATTCATAGTGATGATTCAGACCTTCTCACACATGAGTGCACACCGTCAAGAACAAATTCTGAAGCTCTCAAGGTCAGGTCATACCCTCCAGACCCTTCCAGTAGTAATACTGCTGTTGATAACTCAAAGGATCTATTAAATTGCATTGATAACAACGTGGGGAGCAAGGGCACCATTCCTCCCATTGAACCTCAACCTAAACCTCCAAATATAACTTCTGTGGAAGGTGATTCAAGGGCATCAGAAGCTGCAGGAAAATCCAGAAGTGGTTCTAACAAGAAAAAGGGGAGGAAGTCTTCAACTCCTACCCATTCAGGTAAGCATTGATACTTGCTTATATAATTTTTGGGCAGCATACTTATCTTTCCATTTCCATTTCCTGCCATCTTTGATATGTCAAATATGCCTTTACATTTTGGGTCCTGGAACATGAGGGGTCTTAATGACCCTATTAAGCAAAAAGAGGTTGCTTCTCTTGTTAGAACAAATAAAATGTCTTTTTTTGGGCTTATAGAACATAAAATAAGAGAAAACAATTGCTCTAGGATCATTAACTCCATGTTCCCTTTTTGGTCGTTTATTCATAACTCAGCAATGGCTCCTGTTGGTAGAATTTGTGTTGTCTGGGACTCTTCTATACTTAATCTCAGCGTTATTAGTCAGTCTAGCCAAGCCATTCATTGTAGTATTCAGACTATTAATGGGGATATTAAATTCGTTGCTACTTTTGTCTATGGGTCCAATCTTTACTCTGAAAGAAAGGACCTTTGGAATGACTTGATGGCCTGTGATTTTAATGAACCATGGATCATTCTTGGGGATTTTAATGCGCTTAGGTACCTTACTGATAAAATTGGGGGTGATATTCATTGGCCCCCCCATATGGAGGATTTCAACAATTGCATTGTTGCAAAGGACCTTGAAGACCTTAGGTACTCGGGATGTCATTTCACATGGTCTAATAAGCAGGACCCCACTCACTACATCTCCACTAAAATTGATAGGGTTTTG
Source organism: Vaccinium myrtillus (assembly GCA_016920895.1). Taxonomy (NCBI): domain Eukaryota; kingdom Viridiplantae; phylum Streptophyta; class Magnoliopsida; order Ericales; family Ericaceae; genus Vaccinium; species Vaccinium myrtillus. The sequence goes on from CM029271.1 coordinate 18,793,131, forward strand.
ATCAATGAGCAGTGGATCAAATCATTTATCTGTTCTAATGCTCATTTTCCTCCCCCTGGGATCTCTGATCATTCCCCTGCTCTGGTCTTCATTAATCCTGATCTCAAGAAGGCCAAGAAACCTTTTAAGTTCTTTAACTTTTTGGCTCATCACCCTGAATTCCTATCTACTGTTCAGAAAGTGTGGAGAAGGGTTATCATTGGTAACCCTATGTATGTAGTTTGTGAAAAGCTCATATTCCTTCAAGAGGATCTTAAGAAACTAAATTCTAGGGAATTCAGTGATATATCCAAAAGGACTCTTGCTGCGAAGTATGAACTGGACAAAATCCAGAGTGACTTAGGTCATGATCCCACTAATCCAGTCAAACAAGCCCAAGAGAGACTTATGTGCAAGCAATACATTACGCTTGCTAGAGCTGAAGAAAGCTTTGCTAAACAGAAATCTAGGATCTCTTGGCTTAAGTTTGGGGATCAATGCACTTCATACTTTTTTAAGGCCATCTCAATCAATAGGAATAGGAGGAGTATCACCAATTTGGTTCTCCCTGATGGCGCTATTACTCATGATCCCAATGAGATTAAATCCACATTTGTTACCTTTTACACTAATCTCTTGGGTTCTATCCATGATACTGATTATTCTGGCTCTTCTAGAGTTAGTCAACTCATCACTTCCAGACTTGAGAACTCTCAGAGAGAGGCCATGGTCTCAGAGGTTTCTAATCTTGAGATTAAGGAAACCTTCATGTCACTTAACCCCAGTAAAGCTCCTGGCCCTGATGGGTACAATGCAGGTTTTTTTCATAAATCTTGGGATGTGGTTGGTCATGATGTCGTTTCTGCTGTTAGAAATTTTTTCAGATCTGGCAGACTTCTTACTAAAGCTAACTCAACCAGTGTGGCCCTTGTTCCTAAAGTCCCTAACCCCTCCAAGGTGGGTGACTATAGGCCTATCTCCTGCTGTAACACAATTTATAAATGCATTGCTAAAATCCTTTTTTTTTTTTGGGTAATTTAGCGTGAAATTAAAAGAGGTTAATCGAATATACAGCCTACAAGGGGCATACCCCAGGAAGGACAAAAGAAAATAAAAACATAAAAGAAAATTGCGTACTCCCCGGCACAACCCGCCGGGGTGGGAAAATAGGAATACCAGCACAACCCGCTGGGATAGGCACAATGAGCATAAAGCAAAAATATAATGGGTTTCCCCGGGTATAATTGTTCATAAGGTAGTGTGGGCCCCTATGTGGTGATTTTTTCATTGAAGCCATGCGTACACTATAGCCTATTTGTGTGGTAATTTTACACAACATCTTCCTTTCCGAGATAAAATGTGGGCCCAAGAGCTCACACTTTTGCATTTTGAAATTTTGGTGATGTTCACCCATCTACTTTTCCCAACGCACAGCTGTCTATAGCTGGCACCTATTGGCCAAAATTGTCACCTCTTGGACCGTGTAATAACTTCTCAACAGTAGATGGGTGAAGCCACAACAGCTTTTCTTTGCTTTGATGCGTGTACCTTCCTCAGCTAGGCGTGGGAAATCAAACAGACTTGAGAACCTCCTAGGTGGGCCATGCCCCTTTGCACACTGCCACATGTCGAATAACAGCATGTGCAGACCCATATTTGTGAACATCATCGTAAAGTGGCCCAAGAATTGCCATATAAATATTATATATATTGGAGTAAGTTGGGAAGGAATCTGAAGCCAACCCCTTTCGTGTACTCTACACTGTCACTTGCACACTGCCAATTGCTTCCGTGTACTTGACCTTGGCCCCAGTCTTTTCCCCTCCAAAATAAATGACTCTTTGAACGCATAAGAGAAAAGGTGGGGCAGCTATTTGATGTAGCCTGCACCGAATGGACAGGGCTTGGAGCCCGTGAAACACAACCCACTTGCTAAGGGAGAGTGAGTCTCACTCGCCTCTTCTTCACCAGATTAACAGATTACCAATTACCATCGGAAACTTTTAGGACAGCCAAGGACGTCAACTGAATCCGGGTGAGAATAACCCACCTTAACCAGCTCCAACAGATGCATACAAGAAATGAAGACCCCCTCCTGTTAGCCCACCTTAGCAATCAGAACCAGATGTGGTATTACCCTCACCGCCGTGCCACTAACTACACTTAACGGGAGGAACTAAGCTGCCGTGGTAGAGTCTGTTCGGAGGGTGGACTCCGGAAACCCAAACGCCTCTGTGGAAGCATATCAGGTGATCACGGTGGAAGTTGTTACCTATTCCATGGTCTTCCGAAGGGAAAACACACAGACTCGAGGAAATGGAGCTCCATCCAGTGAATGAGCTCCGTGGATTTGAATGCCATCAGAAGATGGGTTGTGCTACTAAGAGAGAAGGGGACGAACCCCAGTTGTTGTTGTGGATAGATGGAAGCTCCCCATGCGTGTGGAATTAGCATCATCAGACCCATTTTAGATAGGAGTAGACGGGATCTATACTGGAAAATGTAAAACCAAACAGATTGTTTGGAGTTTTTTGTGTAAAAATTATAAAAGCCACGTCTTCTTCTCTAGTGTAGATGCATCCACTAGAAGAGGTATACTGAATGTGCTTGGTTTCATTGAAGGATATTTGCCTGTTAAGTACCTTGGTGTACCTCTTCTATCAACCAAACTTACTTATTTGGATTGTAAGCCTATGGTGGATAGGATTATATCCAAAACTAAGTCCTGGACTAATAGGGATTTGTCCTATGCTGGGAGAATTCGGTTGATAAAAAATGTACTGTTTTCCATGCAAACTTACTGGACTTCTCTGTTCATACTACCTAAAAAGGTTATTAGGGAGGTGGAGTCTGTGTTAAGAGCATTTCTCTGGACTGGTCCTGACCTTAAGACGACAGGGGCTAAAGTTTCTTGGGAGCACCTTTGTGCTCCCAAGGAGGAAGGTGGCCTTGGGTTCAAATCAATGCAAATATGGAACAAGGCTGCAATTTCTAAACACATCTGGTTTCTCATTTCGGGAGGTGAACAGTCAATGTGGTGTCAGTGGGTAAAGTCCTACTTACTCAAAGGTAAGAGCTTTTGGCAAGTTAAAGTGCCTAGCAGCCCCTCTTGGACCTGGAGGAAGCTTCTTAATCTTAGGTCTACTGTCCACCCCTATATCAAGGTTGCTATAGGGGATGGTCAAAACACCTCCCTCTGGTACGACAACTGGCACCCTTTGGGTCCTTTGGCTAATAGATTTGGGGATAGAGTCATGTATGACTTGGGTCTTCCTAAGAACACTATGGTCTCTTCAATCATCATGGCTTCCAACTGGGCATTCCCTGTCACTCAAACTTGGGAGATAAATGAAATGAGAGATGGTCTCATTACACTACCTGTCCCTGTTGTTGGTAAGGGTGATCTACAAAGTTGGACCCTCACGGCCACAGGTGAATTTACTGTGAGCTCTCTATGGAACAGACTTAGGTCCCCTTTTCCTAAGGTTCCTTGGACCTATTGTGTTTGGTTTCCAGGCCATATTCCAAAATGCAGCTTTATTACTTGGGTGGCCATCCAAGAGAGATTGTACACCGAGGACAGACTTGTTCTGTTTGGTACCAAATCCACATCTTCCTGCAGTTTCTGCTCCAGTAATGAGAACCACGATCATTTGTTCTTCAACTGTCCTTTTACATCTCAAGTCTGGACTCAACTCCTTGCTAGGATCAATGTTCACTGGCCTCCTAGAACTTGGAATAACTGGATTGCTCTCTTAACTACAATCAAAGGCAAAGCACTAAAATCAACATTAATCAAGCTAATTTTTACTTTAACTGTGTACCACATTTGGATCGAAAGAAATGCGCGTAAGTTCCAAAATGCTGCAAGCTCTATTTCAGCTGTGGTGAGCAAGATTCACTCAGTCATTAGACAAAGGTTGATGTCCCTGGATTTTTCCAATGGCCCTCAAACTGATTGTCTACTGGCTCAGTGGAATATTGTTCCTAGTTGACTATATGGCAGGAAATGGGTGTTCATTTTATCCATGCATTGTGTTATATCTTATGGTGTCTTCTGTTTAGCTCCAGTTCAGAAATGCAGGTTCATAACAGGTTCAGTCCAAGGCTTAAGCAAGGACTTAACAGGGGTTTGTTGTATCCTGTTTGGTTGCTTTGTCTCCTTGGAAGGAGGCATTCCATGGTTGATACTTTGATACTGTCTCCAAGGATGGAGGCAATCCTTGTTTATTTTTTCTGTCTCCAAGGATGGAGGCAATCCTTGTCTTTCATTTCATAACTGTTGATTGTTCTTCATTTCATAAATGCTATTTTGCATGCTTCACTGCTGTTGTCTGCTGTTTTGATACTGTTGTACACTTTGCTGCTGCACTCTGCCAATCTGGGCAGTTTCTACCGCTGGTGCCGTCACCTAGCCATGGGGGGTTGTCCCAAGGCATGTTTGTTCCCCTTGGGGAGGGGGCTTCCTCCCGCTTCCTAGCCTTGGGGGGATGTCCCTTGGCATTGCACTGTACTTACCACTAGTTTAGCTAGTCAAATGAAGGATATCTGCCTTCAACAACAGTCAAGCTCAACACCAAGTTCCAAGTCAGCATACTGCTGCTTCTTACAATTATGCTACCTGCTGCAGAGTCTGCTATTGGAATTCTGCCTCTATCTCCTTCTTTTCTTTTCTTTTTTCAGCTGCTGCTGTATTGGCAGTGGCTGGCACCTTGAGGGTGCTCCTAGTACGAACGGGTCATGGCGAAATTTTCAAAAATCCGTAATCCCAAGTCTGAATGTCTCTATGTCATGCCATGGTTTTATGCCGTGTGCCCAAGTCCTGTATTTTCAGCATCTATGCTTAGTAGATATTCCCTATTACTCCTCATGTAGCCTTTGGGCCTTCCCTCATTTTGTTGCCGGTTGGCTTAGTTTCTTCTTCTTTTTTCATTTTTTCATTTTGTCTCCTGGGGTATGCCCCTTGTAGGCTGTATATCCGTTTAGCCCCTTTTTATTTTCAAGCTTAATTATCCAAAAAAAAAAAAAACTCATGAGAGATTATCACAAACAGTCTCCCTCTCCAAAATGTGCTTTGAAGGTTGATATCATGAAAGCGTATGATAATGTTAGGTGGGATTTCTTATGGGATATACTCCTATCAATGAACTTCCACCCTCAAATGATCCAATGGATTAAAGCTTGTATAACCACTGCCAACTACACATTGAGCATCAATGGTGAAGCCACTGGGTCCATTAGAGGGCAAAAGGGGTTAAGACAAGGTGACCCATTGTCCTCTTATCTGTTTGTCATTGTCATGGAAATTCTCACCCAACTTCTCAAGGAAAAATCATGTAGTCCTAATTTCCACTTTCATTGGAGATGTGAGAAGACAAAAATAATCAATTTGTGTTTTGCAGATGATCTTATGATCTTCTGTAAAGGGGACTTGGATTCTATTAAGTGCATTCAGGATGCTCTCCTTGGGTATGAGGCTTTGTCTGGCCTATCACCTAGTCCAGGCAAAAGCAACATTTTCTTCTCTGGAGTAACCACTTCTATCAAACATGCTATTCTTGAGAAGCTTGGTTTTCAAGAAGGCACTCTCCCTGTGAGATACCTTGGTGTCCCTCTCATCTCCACTAAACTTAAGTATGCTGATTGCAAAATTCTCATCGATAAAATCACTAGTCGAACTAAATCCTGGGCTAACAAATATCTCTCATATGCTGGGAGGATTCAATTAATTAAGTCTGTGCTATTCTCAATGCAGACTTATTGGTCCTCCATATTCTTGCTTCCTAAGAAAGTTGTCAAGGAAGTTGAGGCCATTCTTAGATCATTCTTCTGGACTGGTTCAGATCTCAGGCACACAGGTGCTAAAGTCTCCTGGGAGCACCTTTGTTCCCCCAGAAAAGAAGGAGGGTTAGGGTTTAAATCTGTTCAAATCTGGAATAAGGCTGCCATGGCTAAGCACATTTGGTTTATCATCTCCGGAGGGGAGCAATCCATGTGGTGTCAGTGGGTAAAATCCTATTTACTAAAGGGTAATAGCTTTTGGAAGGTTAAAATCCCCAGTAGTCCATCTTGGACTTGGCGGAAGTTACTCCAACTTCGTCCTATCATCCAATCCTTCATTATCTATAATATTGGTGATGGAAAGTCCACTTCCCTTTGGTATGACAATTGGCATCCCATGGGTCCTTTAGTTGGGAAGTTTGGCGATCGCATTGTCTATGATGCTGGTTTACCAGTTGATGCCAAGGTCTCAACCATTTTACGTGGGACTAATCAATGGAATTTCCCAATCACCCAAACTTGGGAATTGAATGAGATCAGATCTCATTTACCTCCCCTCAATAACCAAGCTCTCACTAATGCTGACACGTGTGTCTGGACTCTCACCCAGAATGGTCTGTTCTCCATTTCTTCTTTGTGGAATCAGCTTAGAGTCAAGTTTCCCACTATTGAGTGGAACCATGTCGTATGGTTCCCCTCTCATATCCCCAGATGCAGCCTTATTAGCTGGCTTGCTATTCAGAACAGATTATCTACTGAGGATAGACTGGTTCTTTTTGGCATCAAGACATATTCTCGCTGCAGTTTTTGCCCTGGGGAGGAAGACCATGACCATCTGTTTTTTAATTGCCCATTTACTAAACAAGTTTGGGATGCTGTATCCCACAAATCTCAGCTTACTTGGCAAGCCCAATCCCTCTCCAATTTAGTCAATCTCCTTTCATCTATCAAGAGAAAGGATTTGAAGAGTACTCTAATTAAGTTGACTTTCATTGTCACCTTGTACCATATTTGGGTGGAGAGAAACATAAGGAAATTTCAAAATATTCAGCTCAGTGTGCCTACATTGGTGCATAAGATTTGCTCTGAGATTAGGTGTAGGTTGTTGTCGCTTCACAAAATCCCAACAGGAGCCGTCTCACTATTTGAGGCCTGGAATATTACAGATAACTCAACTTAATTGCCAGGTTAATTTGAAAAGCAAAGTATGCAGCCCTATGGTTATTTGTTGTCATTTCAGCAGATTCTCTGATATTCTCTTGCAACAGGTTCCTCAAAGGCCCAGCTTAGATGGATTTTGTAGTCACTAATTCCTCATTTGGGGCGGTTTGTGATGCAGGTGGTGCATTGAGGCAGTTTATAGAATGTGTGTTGTATTTGGAATACTAATCTCCCATTTGGGAAGCTTGGATGCAGGTAAACTTCATTGAAGTGCATGACTTTGAGTGATGGACATACCTGTCTATACTGTGTATGGTTCTCTATCAATATGCAGGGTGTATGGTGAATTCGAAGAGTAGATTAGATGAGTTGTGAGTACCACTATACATGAGAACCTTGTGAGATGTGTGTTTGAGCCTCAGAGACTTATTGAGAGAGGAGGTAACATGTTGCGGGGGAGTATAGTGAGGTTAAGGCGAGGGGGTTTGGTCCTTGTAGAGAGAGATTGAAGTGTGAGGTTTCAAGGGAGTTGTAGTGTGAGCCTCCATACATTCTAGACTTGATTCTTATTGATTGCAATCTGTTTCTCCCTACTTCATGAATCTGATTTAATACCCACCGAGCTGGGCAGTTTCTGTACCTACTATTATCCATTCGCAGTCAAATTCTGGGCAGTGTTCCACGGTTTCTGCCCAGTTTTCAGTGTCTGCTCTCGGCTTTTGCTTTGCTTTGATTTCTTTGTTCTTTGGCCGTTGTTTAGGCATATCTCTACTCATTTAGGCTGTTGTATTAGTGCCGGTTTACATGCTTGTACCTTGGTTTTGGTTGTTGTATTAGTGCCACTGGCTGCAATTCTGGGCGGGCAATGCTTTATTGCCTGGTTAGTCAAAAAAAGTGAAATGCTGTCCAATTTTCTCCAGGTTTTGCCTATCCTTGGGGGGGCTGTCCCTTGGAGCTTATGGTTATGGCCTTGTAATCTTTAGCAGGCTACGGTTCTATACTGTGGTTGTGATTCTGTGATGTACTGGGATCTTCAATTTTCAATCGGGACCTTGCAAAATTTTCCCAGAATCTGGTAGCTCATGTGTTTATTCCAGGCAATATTCTTGATTGCTAAGCAAAGCAAGTATGTTGCTGCTGATCTGCTTAGTATTTTCCCATTTGCTGCTTGTTATTTTCTATTTGCTTATCTTGTAGTTGATTCCTTGGTTCTCTCCTATGTACCCTCAAGTCGCCTTTTTTTTTTTTTTTTTTTTTTTTTTTTGGTAATTAAGCTTGAAATAAAAAGAAGGCAACAGAATATACAGCCTACAAGGGGCATACCCCAGGGAGGACGAAAAGAAAAGGAAAACAGAAAAGAAAAGAAAAAGGAACGGTGCGAGAAAGATGGCCATAAAGGCAAGTACAACAGTGCAAACCTAACTATTGGATGTTTCTCTCCCATCAAACAGCGAGGAAGGAAACACCACACAAGATACAGCCCTCAAAAACAGCCCACACTTGGGACAGGCTTGAACTTTCTTTAAATATCCCCTAAGTATCCCTCATGTAGTCCTAGTGACCATCCCTTATTTCTTGCAATTTTCTTTTCTTTTCTTTTTTTTTCTTTGTCCTCCCTGGGGTATGCCCCTTGTAGGCTGTACATTCGCTTAGCCCCTTTTATTTTCAAGCTTATTTACCCAAAAAAAAAAAAAGTCTACGGTTCTTTGGTTCTAAGTTCTAGTGGGCTGTGGATATTACATTCATCACATTTTCACGCTTCATGCGCATGCTCAAGCACAAGCAGGCTATGGTTCTTATCTCAAGCAAGCTATCTTCATCGTCCTTGCTTATATAATCTTCAAATGTCAAGTTACTTTTTGTCATTTTGTCACATCATTTCCCTACCTAATGTAGCCTTTTGGCCATCCCTTCAATTTTAGTCTTTCTTTCTTTTTTTCTTTTTCTTTTTTCTTTTCCTTTTGTTTTGTCCTCCCTGGGGTATGCCCCTTGTAGGCTGTACATTCCTTTTCCCCTTTTATTTTCACGCTTGGTTTACCGAAAAAAAAAAGGGGTGGTCACTAGGACTACATGAGGGAAACTTAGGGGGAAATACAAGATAAGCCAAGAGATAAGCCTCCAATAAGACTACAACAATGGCAATACCAAGGATCATAATAAAATAAAACTAACTACTGGATGCAGCAGGTAGCAGTAGCAGCATGCAGAAAAGTGCAGAAGCAGGACTCAACTCAAATAACTACAACAGCAGCAGCAGACATTGAATATCATTGCCCAGAATTGGATAATTTACTGGCAGATGCTGCAGATGCCAGCACGACAGCAGGAATACCAACAGGACGGCAGTAGACACAATGTGGCAACAATGCATAAACACCACAGAATTAGCTAAGAGCTACAAGCCTAGAGAGGTCAGCAGCACTGCCCAGACATGGCAGCCCACAAAACCAAACTAGGACTAGTGCATACACTTGATCAAGGCAACTGAACTGAAACAACCCTAGAACCAGCAGCTCTGCCCAGTAGTTGGCAGTCCAAGAATGAACTAGGCATAGGTCAATCAGAAGGAGAGCTTAACAATGTAAATCAGACAACCATAACTACAGCACTGAGCACAGAATAATCAATTGTAGAAGCAAGAGAAGAGAATCTCCCCTTTAGTGATTGGATTTTGAGGAATACCTTTGCCAATCTCTATTTCGGGATTCAATCACATACATGGCAGCAGCAAATCTGCCCGTTCATGCCGAAACAGAGGTAATTCATGCTCTGTTACAACAATGGGGCTTGGTTTTCCTCCCCCAACCAACAGACCGTGCGGTCATGTACTCCCAAGTTCTTCATGGGAGCTAACTTTCACATGAGGGCCTGGATTCCAGTGGCCATCGTCCAAACAATCTGCATCCTTACATCAAAACCCCACTTCGTGGGTATCATCTAAGGTATACGAACAATAGGGTTTTGGGTTCTGGGTCATACCCAGTTCCCATTATCAACAAACAACCACCAGCGCCAAAGAAAGGCTCCACGCACAGAACCATATGAGGTCCCGGGGTCCATCTTTCATCTGGCTCGTCATGTGCGGCTTAGTTCCTGCCGTTAAGTGTCGTCGGTGTCACAGCGGTGGGGTAATACCACAACCGGTTCTGGCTGCTAGGGAGGCCTCAGTGAAGTTGGTCCCCATCCTCTTCTATGCGTCTGTGTAGGGCTCGTTTTGGGTTAGCTCTGGAAATCAAATGGGAAGAGGAGAGTGAGATCCACTCTCCCTTATGCAAGTGGGCATATTCGGCTCAAAAGGTTGGGGCACAGCTGTATATTTGCAGCAAATTAGTGTGTCCTGACTTTGAATCCTTTACACGCAAGTGGGTCATGGTGTACGTCCACCATCTACTTTACATAAAATGTATTTTCACGTGGTCCACAGCTGTCCTTGTTGGAGGGGTTGCGGGCCACACATGTGGTACATTTATCAACTCATGTATTGATCAAGTGGAGGGCCTTTGCTCGGAACAACATTGGTCCCATGTGTGAACCAACAGGCCGGAGTGCAAAAGATCTATGACATGGTGGGTCCCTTTTTCCACTACCGAATCACTTTAACTCAAAGTCTTCGAGCGGCAATGGGTTGGAACTGTGCGTACAGTATGATAGTTGGTCACCTGCCATGGTGGGTCCCATACCGAATCACTTCAATTCAATTAGTCTTCGAGAAGCACATGGGCTAATTAGCAGTGCACCTTTTTGTATTAATCGTACGTATCCCTATTCCAGTGGGTTGTGCTGGTTTTTATATTTTCCCACCCCGGCGGGTTGTGTCGGGAACACGCAATTTTTCTTTTCTTTTTATTTTTGATTTTGTCCTCCCTGGGGTATGCCCCTTGTAGGCTGTACATTCGTTTAACCCCTTTTAATTTCAAGCTGAATTACCCAAAAAAAAAATACCTTTGCTTGGCAATTTTCTTGGCCTTCTTTAGTTGCTTTTTTGATCTTTCAGACGTTGGAAAGTCACTTTGAAAGAACTCATTGGGATTTATGACTGGAGATGAGGGACTTTCATAGTCAGCTTCCTCTACAAATTTGGAATCATTGATGCCTTCACATGGAGGATCCTTATCTGGAGGAATGGCAAAATCCAGAATTTGGACAAATTCCTCTTGATTCTCTTTACCAGGAGAGGTGACCTCCTCCAACACATGAAAGGAATTGGAGTGAAGCTCATGCAACATAGAAGATACTGTTTTGGATTGTGATTTACTATTAATATTTAAAACCTCAAAAGGTCTGCTCTTAGGTAGGAGAGGAGTAACAATTTGAGTACTAGAGGCTGTTGGGACATGAATTGGATGAGCAAGGGCACTTGGCACCACAACCAGAGGTGGGGATGAGTACTTATGCTGGATAGCTTGGGCTGCAGTTTTGTTAGTAGAAGTTGGGGTGGATCTAAAGGGAGTCACAGAGACAGAATGAGGGGGTAAAATGGGAGGCTTGGGGGTATTCTGGACAATATTTAAGGGGGGTTTAGAGGGGGTTTGATTAGGATATGGGACAAACCTGTTTCCGGTGGTCGAGGTATCGATTGAAAGCTTCTCTTGACCTGCTCCTATCTCACCAAGAGGAGAGGGTTTAGAAACAACCTTAGGTTGGCAAGTATGACCAAACACCTTACACACTTGGCAACTTGAAGGTAGCCACTGATATTCAATCCCCACCGTGACTGATTCAGTTTTAACTGCAATAGTAATGTCGTTAGGGAGTTCATCCGCTGCATCCACTTCAATGCAAATACGAGCAAAATCCAGACGTTTTTTCTTTGCTGTGGCCTCATCCACATGGAGAGGCTTCCCTATGGTACTGGCAATCTTACTAAAGCCAATTCCAGTCCAGAATTCAAATGGAAGACGATGAAATTTGACCCATACTGGAATCGTAGGAGGGTGGTTTGTGGTGGGTGCAAGCATTCTCTTCCACTCTTTGAGGACCAGGTACCTACGAGAGAAGAAGTAGGGTCCACCTTCTAAAACCTTCAATTTGGACTCCTCATCTTGAAATTCAAATAAATAACATGAGCCAACCTGTTTCACTGTAAATTTTCCATGATCCCTCCAAACTGAATGGGCTGTGGATCTGAGCAGTGGTAAGGGCATCTTCCCATCGAGGAAATGACCAACTAAGCTGTGATTCCAATCACCATCTTCCAGCTGAGTCTCATCAAACTCAACATAAGCCTCTTAGCCCTTTTGAAGCTCAGGGAAGTGGTGGAGTTTCAGGGAAGTAGAGGGAGCTTGAGTGGAAAACAGGGAAGCCCATTTGTTGGGTTTACCCTGATTTTGAACAAGATGGGTTTGGGCATTAGGATTAGTGTAGGGAATAGGGTGGGTATGAACCTCCTCGAGATTGAGACTCACCTGCTTCCTTCTTACCATATAGGAATCCAACGCCTTGGATCCGGTAACTGGCATAGATGAGTTAGGGTTAACCGATTGAGAGAGGCTTGGAAAGACATCTGGATTTTGCAAATCGGGAAGATTAGGGGGTATGAAGTTGGTGGTCGGTTGAGGAGAGACGATTGTTTTTGCTCCGAGACCATCAGCACTAGAGATTGACCCGTCGGCTATGGTGGGTTGTGGAGGTTGCACATGGTGTGGGTTGGATTGAGGATTGGCAAAGCCTTGTTTCTTACGAACTTCAATTGAATCCACTACGCGGGACCCTAACCCATCCGTTGAAGGAGGATCAGGAGTGGCCGCCATCGCTAGGGTTTTAGAGATTGTGGGTGGATCGCGAGAATCGCCAGAGGGAAGAAGATGACGTCATCCCTTTGTTTTTTTTAATGTATCTTGTAGTTGATTACCTTGTGTTTCTCCTATTTACCCACGTGTAGCCTGTGTGGCCATCCCTTTATATCTCGCAATTTTCTTTTCTTTCTTTTCTTTCTTTGTCCTCCCTGGGGTATGCCCCTTGTAGGCTGTACATTTTTTTTTGGGTAAAATAGCTTGAAATTAAAAGAGGTTAAGCGAATGTACAGCCTACAAGGGGCATACCCCAGGAAGGACAAAATAAAAATAAAGAAAAGAAAAGAAAAGAAAATTGCATGATCCCCGGCACAACCCGCCGGGGTGGGAAAATAAGAGGTACTGACACATCCCGCCAGTATAGATGGAAATAAGTAAAATGTAATAATCGTAGCAGATATTTGCATAATGCCGTGCACAACCCGCAAGGCTAGGATAAAATCAAAAGCATACATAAATGAATACCATGTAGTGAGTCCTATAAAGGCCCCACTGTAAGGAAAGTGATTTGCCCGTGCTCGCGTCCTATTAGCCTACCTATCCAAGAGGGAAGAGAGGCGTCAAGGACAAGAGCATGGGCAATGCAGAAGAACCAGAACTGAGTAGTGATAGTGTCAAATGCCTCACCGAAGTAAGGAAAATGCGTTTTACCGAAAAAAGTAAGGAAAATGCGAAGTGAGATAATAAACCGCTACACAAGTATGCCCACTCTCAAGTAGAGCAAGTGAAGCTCACTCTCTCTTCTTCCTTAGGTGATAGATAGAACAGCTCATACTTGCTCTTAATCTTTAAAATCTAAACAGAAAAATTGCTCATATATCCGAACAAAGCCCCATAAATGACTATTTAATGACTGATTAAACATACCTCTCCACAAGCTGAAGAATCAGCAAACGAAGAGACGTGCAGATTTCGAGAGCGTTGAACTCATTTTCCATGAAAATAGAACCCAGAACGAGATGTTGCCGCCAGATCTGAGTTGAGTATGTGTGAAATTTCGGGTGAATTTGAGGAAGATGAGTGGGTTTGGTCCGGCCCCTTGTAGAGGAATAATATGTGTGAATTTGCCCAGCCCCATGTGCGATCAGATACCCTTTTTGTTGTCTAAACGAAGCTAGAATCTAAGCATGAAGGAACGGTATTGCTGTAAGAGAACTTAGATGAACCCGATAGATGAACCCCGTATATCTGTGAAACAGACGTTTGGGGCGGATAAAAAAAATTATCAACAGATTTTGGGAGGAGGAGAGTGCATTCTCTAGAGAGAGAAGCTCTCAACCCTCCTGTTGGTATATCCTTGGACACACTAGTCCCAATCAATCGAATGTTTGTTGTAGGCTGTACATTCGCTTAGCCTTTTTTTAATTTCAAGCTTATTTACCCAAAAAAAAAAAAGGTTTCAACCCCGACAGGGATTCAAATTCTGAAAGGGATGTTTGGATGTGTCTAATAGACCCAATATCCCCTTTGCAAAAGATCATAGGCCTTGTTTGTTAGGGAGGCTATGGGGTGGGATGGGATTTGGATGTGGGTCCCAAAATCCATTGTTTGGTAACATTATTTGGGATGGGATTTGGTTTCCCCAGCCAATTAATATCCCCATCCGTACGGAATATAAAATCCCATGGGGGATTTGGATGGGATTTGGAGTTTTTAGTGCAAAAAACCGGATATCCCGAGCACTATCCCGTCGAACACAAACACCGGATATGAATTTTTCCCATCCATTGATATCCTGAGCAATATCCCAAGGATTTCATATCCCATCCATTTATCTCCGACCAAACAAACGAGGCCATAAGATCATCAGCAAAACAAAGATTAATGATTTTGTTTTTGCTACATTTCCAATGAAAATGGAAATCAGGCTGCAGAGATTTCTCTCTAAGTATGCATGTTAGAGTTTCCATAACAATTACAAATAGATAGGAGGAAAGAGGATCACCTTGCCTAAGGCCCCTCTTACCCTCAATGTAGCCAGTGTTCTCACCATTGATACTTAGTGTGTAATTAGCAGTGGTCACACAAGCTTGTAACCACTTGATCATGGTGGGATGAAAATTCATGCTATAAAGGACATCCCATAGGAAGTCCCATCTAATATTGTCATAAGCTTTCATAATGTCCACCTTCATAGCACACTTGGGCGTAGAAGAGGACTTATGGTAACCATGCATAATCTCTTGGGTTAGAAATATGTTGTCAGCTATCCTCCTACCCTTTACAAAACCTGATTGCTACAACATTTGGTCCTAGAGTCATTTATGATTTTGGACTCACTAAAGACGCCACTGTGGCTGCCATTATAAGAGGCACAAATCGGTGTCTCCCCATTACTCAAACGCTTGAACTCAATGAGATTAGAGATGCTATACATTCTCTACCCAAACCAGATCAGGATCTTTCTTTTTTTTGGGTAATTAAGCTTGAAAATAAAAGGGGCAAAAGAATATACAGCCTATACAGCCTACAAGGGGCATACCCCAGGGAGGACAAAACAAAAACAAAGAAAAAGGAAATAAACGACACCATTGTAGAGATGTTTCTCTCCCATCAAACAGAGGAGAGAGAAACACCTCACAAAATGAGAATAGAGTAGCCCTACAAATTAGGACATGATGTTAGAAACATAAACAAGAGACATGAAAATAAAACAATAAGGTAGAACATGATAAATGGAGCTTGACCCAAACATAGAGGGACTTTGAAGTAGCATGAACCTAAGAGTTCTTGACCAAGTGTGACTTGAAGTAGCTTGGACCTTAGATTTCTTGACATTGAAGATAGTTACAAGAAGCAATTGATGTGATCTTGTGTTGGTGAATTCCTTGTGATGGACCTTGAAGTAACTTGAACAAGTTGAATTGACTAGAGCATGGACCTTGATAAGTAGACATGAAGCTTGAACATGGACCCCACTGCTGCATTCTGCAAGCTACTGCTGCTGCTGCATGTTGCTGGTACATGTTGGTCTAACTGCTGCTGCTGGTGCATGTTGCTGGAGGAACAAGACTGCTGCATAGAACTGCTGCAATGGCCTGCTGTTTGGAGCTTTGAACCATGGACTTTGATTCAGATATGGCTTGATCTTGTAGGACTTGGGATAGAGTACTTGAAGGAACAAATGCTTGGAGTGACTTGGACTAGAGTAGAACTACAGAGATTGAGGATCACCATCGATGGATCCTTAGTTCTAATGGAAAATTCACCATTTCCTCCCTCTGGGATGAACTCAGAACACAATACCCAAAGGTACCTTGGCACAAAACCATCTGGTTCCCTGGCCACATCCCTAAATGTAGCATGCTTACTTGGCTTTTTTTTTGGGTAAAGAAAGCTTGAAATAAAAAAGAAGGCAACAGAATATACAGCCTACAAGGGGCATACCCCAGGGAGGACAAAAAGGAAAAAAATAAGACAAGATAAGGAACAAAAAAAAGGCCATAAGGCAGCGTACAGCAACGAAGATAAAATCTAACTACGGGGTGAAACTCTCCTATCAAAAGAGAGGACAGAAACACCATATAAGGGAACCTTGGGATTAGTACTAGACTTGAGGGTTAGATCCAATAGCCAACATGAAGTAGACTTTAATCACTATTCTGATGATCCAATAGCCAATATGATCAGCCATTGATCTTGATGGAACATGGCCAACTAATGAGCATGCATTGAGGAATTAGCAGATTATGCCAAAGCAAGAACAAAGATATTATGCATTGGGAAGAAATTCTTGAAAATCTTGAAAATTTCGCCATGACCCATTCGAAATTGAGCACCCTCAAGGTGCCACCATCACGTAAACAACAAAGAGAGAAATTTGAAAAGAGAAAAGAAAAGAAAGAGGTAGAGGAAGAATGTGGCAAAGCAGATGCGGTGGTAGTACGTAGAACTCAAAGAGTGAGAGATGCAACAACTGGGCATGACTTCATCAACAGAAGACAAAGATAATAACATGAACATCAGCAATGACAAGTGTGGCAAAGCAATATCAAGCGCAACATCAAATGGGAGGACGCCCCCTCCCCAAGGGGATCAAACAGCCTAGGGACAACCCCAAGGCTAGGTTAATTAAAAAAAAAAGGCCCCGATTAAGAACCAGAGGACCGTAGAATGCTAGGGATTACATGACCATAATCTCCAAGGGACAACCCCCAAGGATAGGAGAAAATCTGGAGAAAATTGGACAAGATTTCGTCTGTTTTTGACAAAACCAAGAATCGGATGTCCCCAACATTGGCAGCCCATGGAACAAGCATTTAAACTGGACATAATCACGAAATAAGCAAGTACATCAAATCGCCGATATATGGCAAGAACGATGCCCGTCGAAATGTAATTAACTAGCCTAACTTCAACCGAGGAACGTGATGATGAGCGGCAAATACATTAACAAAGGACATAATATATGCCATTTCAGCAAAGAAGGAGACAATAAGCATAATACTCCACAAAGGTCATATTCAACTAATGTATCAAGTAACAAGTAACACGCATCATGACTCATGTAGGACACAACAATGTATTTAACCATTGTAACAAGTATAGGACACAACATGCATGTATCATATAGAGGCTCACCCTTCAACTCCCTCAAGTCCTCACCCTTCTAACCGCTCAACACCCAGAACTCCCTCAACTAAACCTCACCAAATGCCCCCACTAAATAATACCTCCCCTCTCAAAAGACTCTGGGGCTCAAGCACACTCTCACGCACTCAACATTTGGTGGGACACACAACTCGCTAAGCTCCAAAGCTCCAAACTGAAAACCAAGAGGTTAGAGATAAAGCTATACCACCTGTTACTAGAAGTAATAGAAAATAGATGAGCCCTCCATCACCTGTGAATCATAGGGACACAATAGCACCACCTGCACACAACGTAGCCAGAACCAAAAGAAGTGAAAGGGAAAGACTCATTCAATTCCCCACTTAGCTAACAACCTCTGAGATTGGGGTCCTTGGGGAAGATGCTCCAATGACAACAATCTACACCTCACAAGTGAGTGGATTTTACTCACAACAGTGGGAATTGTGCAAGTTGCATTTTGGAATTTACAGGCATTTCTTTCAAGCCAAATTAGGTAAACTGATGCAGTGAACACAAGTTTGGTGATTAAGGCTTTAAGGGTTTTGCCATTGACATATGATATCTGCTTAATCCATTCAGTCCAGCTTCTAGAGGTCCAATTTATGTTAACATGGGTAAGAATTTGAGACCAGATCTGCGAGGTGAACGGGCAATTGAAAAACAAGTGGTCATGGGTCTCAATATTAGGACAAAATGCACAACATGAGACAGGAATGGTACCAAACAAGACCAACCTGTCACCTGTATAAAGCCTATTATGAATTGCCAGCCAGGAGATCATGCTACATTTGGGAATATGGCCAGGGAACCATATGCTCTTACACCAAGACACCTTAGGATAGTGAATCCTGATCTCATTCCAAAGGGAAGAGATGGAGAATTCACCATTAGAGTTGAGGGTCCATCTGTGGTGGTCATCAAGATCATACTTTGGACTGGGGAGTGAAGAAATAGGACCTCTAAGCTCATTTAGCTCCAAAGTTTGGGTAATGGGAAAACACCAATTGGATCCCCTGATAATGGAGGCCACAGTGGCCTCCTTGGTGAGACCAGAGTCATAAATGACCCTAGTACCAAATCTATTGACAATAGGACCCAGGGGATGCCAATTATCATACCAAAGTGAAGTGGATTTACCATTGCCAATACCAACCTTACAGTGAGAGTGGACAAGTGGTCTAAGGTTAAGAAGTTTCCTCCATACCCATGAGGGTGAATTGGGCATTTTAACATCCCAAAAGGACCTACCCTTGAGTAAATACGATTTAACCCATTGGCACCACATAGACTGTTCCCCACCAGAGATGAGGTACCAAATGTGCTTAGCAGGTCAATGGAAGGGAAAAACCAAAAAAGCCGTTATGCCCGCTCCTTCTCTCTCTAAGCGATTTGGGGATCGAGTACAGAAACCCTAGTTATGGAGGAATCACCGGCATCCTTGGCTGATGGTTCTTTTTCTCTTGCAATAGACTCAAATGATGTACGTCTGAAACAGAGGAATCTTTCCCACCCTCAAGCCAATCCACGATATACTCACACTCCACAATCGGGGGCTCGAATGTCCCCCATAGCTACCCCCCAAGCTTTCTCAGAGCTCTGCCCCGATAGCTCTCCTATCGGTACGGAAACATCACCAAGCCCTAAATTCAACCAGTCAAATGCCTATCCTCATAGATCCACCGGAAGTTCATCTTCTCTTCAATCTATCCAGAGCACGCTCCATGGGCTCTCGACAACACACTATGCGGGTACCCCAGCTGCTGGTAAGCCGATCCACAGTAAGCTCTTTGTACCAGGTGCAACCTACAACGCTCCCACCAAGTTCACCCCTTTTAAGCCACTCGATTTGTACCCCAATAACCAGAAGAACACTAGTACGCACACAATCGGGTAAGTAACCCAAACCCTAAAAGCCCCAACTCGGATTCCACAAAGGATGTAGGTTTTGCTGCTAACCCACTATTCCCGTTAGCCTCTCCTTCCATTGATAGCCATCCAAATCCCACAACTCAAAGCAATCTAACCCATCCAAATTACTCGATCTTTAGCCAGTCCTACACGGAAGCTACAGGCTATTTTCCAAAAGGAGGGGGATAACCAAGCCAAGAAGATCGAATATCCTCCTTGGTTCATCAATTGAAGACGAAATGCACAAGTCCGTATAAACATCAACTTCTCGGGACTCAAATCCCACATTCTTAAGGTACGTGAGGAGTATTCCAACCCCAAGCAGCTTCTACGTGTATTGATGTTAATATCGAAGGTGAATTTGTGGAGGCCGGAACAAATCCCCCCAGAGCAGGTTGCTAAACCTATTGACATTGCTAAGACAGTAATGCTCCAAAATGGTCCTCGTTGTTCAAAGCACAAGCCCCATCAAAATCCATGAAACCGGGCACATTATCCGTAAATGCAAACAAGGAAGGAATCAGGTTGAGCCGATGATGATCATGTTGATACTAACTCTTGGGATAATTGCTTAATAGGTTATTTCTTGGATGGTAGGATGCCGTATAACCTGTTGAGTGCCACTTTGCTGCTTTATGGAAGGAAAATGCCCCAAAGTCTATCAAACAAATCGGGCATGCTTCTTCTTTGAATTCAGAGATGAGGCTGCCAAGTTGCGGGTTTTGGAAGGAGGGCCCTATTTCTTTCTAAGCGCTATTTAGTGCTTACATTGGAGAAGAATGTTGGTGCCTACAACAACACCCCACCTCAATTCCAGCTTGGGTAAAGCTCCATAAGCTTCCTTGAATGCCGGGAGAATCGTTTCACGCATAGCCGCGCTATAGGAAGACCTATCCATGTAGACGAGGCTACAAATGAAAGAAAAGACTGGACTTTGCTAGGGTATGCGTTGAAATATCAGGATGAGCTTCTGATGAAGTGTTAGTCAAGTCTAATGGAGAAGTCACATTATCGGGGTGGAGTATCAATGGCTTCCTCCAAAATGCTCGAATGTAATGTATTTGGACACAAATGTATGCCAAAACCAATTCCAACACCACTAAACTTGAAGAGTCATGGCAGATTGTGGGGAAGAAGCCACATATTTCCAATCAGGACCCGATTATTCAGCACCAAGTGCAAATGGCTTTGGGGAAGGGAGGTAGTGCTGCCTTAGATGCTGTCACAAATTTAGTGGAGTCCTCTTCTAGAATTCTCAAAGAAGATGAGATTGATGACTCTACTGAGGAAATTGAGGAATTAATAGCTGATGCTTGCCCATTCATGAAGGGTCCTCCTTCTATGAAAACTTCTGAAGTACTGATCATTCCTTCCACGGATAGCAAAGCTGGCTTACCTACTGATGCAGCAGGTTCTTCCCCTCCCTCCTGCCCACAATCTTCAGGAAGTAATACTAAGAAGAATAAGAACAAGAGGAAAGGGAACCTT
Organism: Vaccinium myrtillus; assembly: GCA_016920895.1. Lineage (NCBI taxonomy): Eukaryota > Viridiplantae > Streptophyta > Magnoliopsida > Ericales > Ericaceae > Vaccinium > Vaccinium myrtillus. The sequence continues at coordinate 18,813,833 of CM029271.1, forward strand.
GGGAGATCCACCAAGGGACATTGACAATCATACCGTATCCTTTTTGGGCAGTTCTAATACTTTCTATTTATTGCCATTTTGCTTACTTTGCTTATTTTGCTTATGTCAAATAATCCCCATGCTTAGCTCACAATCACTTGTGCGTTTTGGTTTTTGGAATTTGAGAGGTTTAAACGACCCTCTCAAACAACGGGCAGCCAAACACTTTTTGAAATCTAATGACTTATCTCTTTTTGGGTTGATTGAACATAAAATTAAAGAACCCTGGCATTAGCAAGGTTGTGAGGTCTATTTGCCCTCACTGGCAGCATGCTCATAATTCTTCACATGCCCCCATAGGGAGAATCCTTGTATGCTGGAATCCTAGCATTCTAAATGTGAAGGTTCTGCATATGACTAGCCAACTCGTTCATTGTGATGTGCAATCTATTCAGGATGGGAATAATTTTTTGACTACATTTGTGTATGGGGCCAATGATCACAACGATAGACTTGTACTGTGGAGGGACCTTTGCAAACTCAAGAATCAAGATCCTTGGGTGATTCTTGGTGACCTTAATGCTATTAGAGACCCTAAGGAAAAATATGGTGGGTCCACCCATTGGCCCTCCCACATGGATGATCTCAACAAATGCCTCTACTCTTGTGAGGTTGATGATTTGAGATACTCTGGCTGCTACTTTACGTGGTCTAATAGGCAGGACCCGCCACATTATATCTCTACTAAGATTGACAGAGTTCTTGTCAACGATGTCTGGCTCAGGACTCACACTACTTCTTCAGCATACTTCCATACACCTGGGGTCTCTGACCACTCCCCTGCTGTTGTTCAAATCACCCCTCCTCCTAAACCTCCTAGAAGACCTTTTAGGTTTTTTGATTTCCTTGCTGACCATCCCTCGTTCCTTCACACTGTCCAGAAGGTTTGGAGGCAAGTCATTCTTGGAAACCCTATGTATTGTCTTACGGAAAAACTTAAGAGGTTACAAATTGAACTGAAAGAACTAAACCATAAAGAATTTAGTGCCATCTCTAACAGTGGGTCAGTGACTAAAAATCACCGGAGGTCTTACAGATTAGCCTTGGGTCCGATCCCACAAACACTTCTACTCGGATGGAAGAAAAATTGGTTTACAAGCAATTTCTCACTCTCGCTAGAGTCAAGAAAGTTTAGCTAAACAAAAATCTAGGATTCAATGGCTAAAGCTTGGTGACCAATGCACATCCTTCTTTTTCAAAACTGTTAACAACAATAGGAATAGAAGTAAGATCACAAATCTTGTTTTGAGTGACTCCACCACTACTCATGACATGAAGGTAATCAAAGACTCTTTTCTAAGTTTCTATTCTAATCTTCAGGTGAACCTCACACTACCGCATATTCGGTCTTGGTAGGATCACCAACTCATTACCAAAAGGCTCACGAGTGAACAAAGTGATGGTATGGTTCAGATGTTACCAACTCGAGAGATTAAGGATACAATCATGAGTCTTAATCCCGAAAAGCCCCCGCCCCTCGATGGGTATAATGCCAACTTCTTTCAAAAGGCTTGGCCAATTGTGGGGCACGGGTTCTCTGCAAGTTTTAGGAACTTCTTCAAGTCCTGAAAACTATTAACTAAAGCTAATGCTACCATTGTGGCTCTTGTGCCTAAAATCCCTAATCCTTCTAAAGTTGGTGACTTTAGACCAATCTCATCTTTGCAACACAATACAAATGCATTGCAAAAATATTGGCTAAAAGTTCAGTGTGTCCTTCCCATGCTTATTGATCCAGTTCGATGTTGGATTTGTTAAAGGAAGGAGAATTGCAGATAATATCTACCTAACTCGGAGAGATTATGCAAGGTTACCATAGGTCCTCATCCTCGGCCAAATGTACCATGAAAGTGGACATTATGAAAGCCTATGATAACGTTAGATGGGATTTTCTTTGGGATACTTTGTCGTGCATGAATTTTCACCCCAGGATGATCACTTGGTTAAAAGCTTGTGTCACCACTGCTAACTATACGCTTAATATCAATGGTGAACCCACGGGCAACATTAAAGGGGAGAGAGGCCTTCACAGGGGTGACCCTCTCTCTTCTTACCTTTTGTAATTGTCATGGAGGTTCTCACCGCATTTTAAGAGATAAGGCCAATGAACCTGACTTTAGGTTTCACTGGAAATGCAGTAGAACTAAGATCATTAATCTATGCTTTGCTGATGATCTTATGTTATTTTGCAATGGAGATGTGAAATCTGTCAAGCATATTCAAGACTCCCTTTGTGAGTTTGAATCCCTATCTGGTTTATCTCCTAGCCCAGGAAAAGTAATGTCTTCTTTTAGGGGTGCAACACTCTACTAGAAAGGAGATTCTCCAAATGCTAGGATTCAAAGAAGGTACTTTACCAGTGCGATACCTGGGTGTTCCACTGTTATCTACCAAATTGAAGCATATTGATTGCAAGTCCATGATAGATAGAATCACCTCTAGAACAAAAACTTGGACTAATAGGGACTTAACTTATCTTTGGTAGTAGAGTCCACTTATCAAGAATGTACTTTTCTCTATGCAAACGTATTGGTCCTCACTCTTTATTCTTCCCAAGAAAGTAATTAAAGAGGTTGAGCCTATCCTAAGATCCTTCCTTTGGTCTGGTCCCGACCTCAAGAAGGGTGGGGCTAAAGTTGCTTGGGAACACTTGTGTTGCCCTAAGCGGGAAGGTGGATTAGGTTTTAAATCCTGTATATTTGGAATAAGGCTGCCATAGCTAAGCACATATGGTTCCTTATCTCGGAGGGGAGCAATCTATGTGGTGCCAATGGGTTAAGTCTTATTTACTCAAAGGGAAAAGTTTTGGGAAGTTAAAATGCCCAGTTCACCCTCGTGGGTTTGGAGAAAGCTTCTCAACCTTAGACCTATTGTGCTCCCTCACATTAAAGTTGCTATTGGAAATGGCAAAACCACTTTTTTATGGCATGATAATCGCACCCTCTTGGCCCTATAGTAGGTAAATATGGGCGTAGAGTCATTTATGACTCGGAATTGCCAAGGATGCTACCGTATCTGCCATTATTAAGGGTTCATTTGGCATCTTCCCATTACACAAACTCGGAGCTCAATGAGCTTAGGAATACCATCACTACCCTTCCCAATCCAGATCGAATATTGAGGATCATCATGTATGGTCACTTAATTCTAATGGCGAGTTCACAATATCCTCCTTTTGGAATGAACTCGAACTCATTACCCCATTGTGACTTGGCACGAAGCATCCGGTTTTTCGGTCATATCCCCAAATGTAGCCTCGATTTCTTGGCTCGCTATCCACAATAGGCTCTATACGGGGATAGATTGGTCTTGTTTGGTACCATTTCTGTCTCTTGTTGCGTTTTACATCACGGGGTTGAGACACATAATCATTTATTCTTCAATTGCCCCTTCACTTCCCAAGTTTGGATTGGGATGCTTGCTCATGTCAATATTAATTGGCCCTCTAGGTCTTGGGCTGATTGGATCAACCTAATTTCAAATGTCAAAGGCAAAACACTCAAAACCTTAATGATTAAACTTGTGTTCACTTCTACAATTTATCACATTTGGCTCGAAAGGAATGCCCGTAAATTCCAAAATGCATCTTGCACATTGGCCACCGTGGTTAGTAAGGTTCATTCTTTGGTAAGGTGAAAAATTACCCCAAGGACACCAATCACAAGGCACTTAGCTAAGTGGGGGATTGATTGAATTAGTTGCAAATTAATAGCCCATTTGGGCAAAGGTGTGTGTTGCGGGTCTATCCTACGATTACAATCAATGCATGAATCCAGTTGGAAGGAGGTCCTAGTGCCCATGTTTAATGCATCCTATTGTCCATTGGTTGCTTTGCACCTTCGTTGCTGCACCCTCTCGGCCCAACAAGCTTAGTACCAACTCAAATACATGCTTTGGAATACATCTTGGAATACATCTTTGCTGCTGCCGCTATTTCTCTTTGTCCTGCTACTTTTTGCTATGCTTATGCTTATACTTGCTTGCTTTATGCTTATGCTTATGCTGCTCTATCTCTTCCTCCTTCTTTTCTTTTCTTTTTTCAGCTGCTGCTGTTGTATAAGCAGTGGCTGGCACCTTGAGGGTGCTCCAATTACGAACGGGTCATGGCGAAATTTTTAAAAAAAAAAAAAAAAATTTTGTTTCCCTTATGAGTGTTTCTCCTCCCTCTTTCAGATGGATTAGGAACACTCGTTCCCAATTGTGGACCGTGACCCTGTTCATAATTCTTCATGATGGTGGTATGAATGGCTAGGGCCTGCCATTTTTATGGGCAGTGGGGATACTTGGGTTGTCTGGGTTTACTAAAAAACTTGCAAAATGCTGCCAAATTTATCCTAGCCTTGGGGGGATGTCCCTTGGCATGTTTGATCCCCTTGGGGAGGGGGCGTCCTCCCGTATGGAGTGCATGTTGCTCCTCTATTGTAATACACCTACTGCTGATGCATCCCATGATTCAGATTCTGTGGAATTTATGCTCATGGTGTCATACTCCGGAGTTTGCTATGTTTCAATCTTATAGCTGGAGGTCATACTCCCTTGTTGCTGTGATTCACACTTGTACTTCAGCTGTGGAAGACGTACTCCTTGTTGCTTTGCTGTTGCAGTTCTCAACTTTCAAGAATGTGGTCCCATCACTTCAGCCAACAGCTTTTAGGCTAGTTTATTAGTTCAACTGCTTTGTTGTTTGTTTCCTGTTCTTCTATGTAGAAGATTAGGAAACATTTAGGTCATTATTATTAGCTCCTTATTGCTAGTTAGCGTATGCTCATTGTCCTTTATTTCCCTTTTCTTTTCTTTTTGTCCTCCTGGGGTATGCCCCTTGTAGGCTGTATATTCGGTTAGCCCCCTTTTATTTCAAGCTTTTTCTACCGAAAAAAAAATGTGCTTAGCAGTAGCAGCCTTGTTCCAAGTTAGAATGGATTTGAAACCAAGGCCACCCTCTTGCTTGGGACAACACAAATGCTCCCATGAGACCTTAGCTCCAGTCTTTTTTAGATCAGGTCCAGTCCACAAGAAGGATCTAAGGATGGATTCAACCTCCTTAATGACTTTCTTAGGGAGTATGAATAGGGAAGACCAATAAGTCTGCATTGAAAACAAGACATTCTTGATTAACTGGACCCTACCAGCATAATTCAAGTCCCTATTTGTCCAGGTCTTAGTTCTAGAGGTGATTTTGTCAATCATCGGCTTGCAATCAATGTACCTAAGCTTGGTGGAAAGCAGTGGAACTCCCAAGTATCTAACAGGCAAGGTGCCTTCTTTGAACTCAAGCAATTGGAGTATTGTATTCCTGGTAGTATTTTGAACCCCAGAAAAGAAGACACTACTTTTCCCAGGGCTAGGAGACAATCCAGAAAGAGCTTCAAACTCAACAAGAGAATCCTGAATATGCTTGACTGAGCTTACATCTCCTCTGCAAAAGAGCATAAGGTCATCAGCAAAACACAGGTTGATAATTTTGGGTTTATTGCATCTCCAATGGAACTTAAAGTCAGGCTTATTGGATTTCTCTTTTAAAATGCATGTGAGCACTTCCATGACAATCACAAAAAGGTAGGATGACAAAGGGTCGCCCTGTCTGAGACCTCTTTCACCTTTTATGTGGCCAGTAGGCTCACCATTAATATTCAATGTGTAGTTGGCTGTGGTAACACAGGCTTTTAACCATGTGATCATTTTGGGATGGAAGTTCATGCATGTGAGAGTGTCCCATAAAAATTCCCACCTGACATTATCATATGCTTTCATGATGTCAACTTTCATGGTGCATTTGGGAGAAGAAGTGGACTTATGGTACCCATGCATGATCTCCTGAGTGAGGAAGATATTATCTGCAATTCTCCTTCCTTTAATAAAACCAGACTGAACTGGATCAATGAGCTCAGGTAGGACACTCTGAAGTCTTTTAGCTAAGATCTTGGCAATGCATTTGTACACAACATTGCAGCAAGAAATAGGTCTGTAGTCCCCAACCTTGGAAGGGTTAGGAACCTTGGGAACAAGAGCCACAATGGTGGAATTGGCTTTACTTAGTAGCTTCCCAGACCTAAAGAAATTCCTGATGGCAGCAGTAGCCTCCTGCCCAACTATGTGCCAAGCCTTTTGGAAAAAATTAGCATTGTAGCCATCAGGGCCAGGAGCTTTTTGAGGATTGAGACTCATGAACATATCCTTGATTTCAATGTTGGATACATCCTGAACCATGTTCATGCTTTGGTCATTGGTAAGCCTCCTAGTAATAAGTTGGTTGATTCTACCATGGCCAGCATAGATGGAAATATGAGGTTTACCAAGTAATAGGTTAGTATTGTTTGGCACTATCCCTGTTTCCTGTTGTAGTTTTTATATGGGAGTGGAGACTCATGATCACCTATTCTTCAATTGCACTTTCACCTCACAAGTATGGTCTGAAATGCTTGCTCATATTAATGTTAACTGGCCCTCAAGGTCTTGGGCTGACTGGGTCAATCAAATTTCAAACTTCAAAGACAAAACCCTTAAAAATTTGATTATCAAATTAATTTTCACTGCCACAGTTCACCAAATTTGGCTTAAGAGAAATAACCGCAAATTTCAAAATGCATCATGCCCCGTACCTACAGTAGTGAGTAAAATCCACTCATTGGTGAGGTACAGATTGTTGTCCTTGGAAAAGCTTCCACATGGACCTTAGTCCCAGGACCTGTTAGACAAGTGGGGAATTCATTGAACTAACCTTTATCAATTCCATTTATACTCTTTGTTTGTGCAAAACAGATACACAAGTGCCAATTGGGCAAGATATGTATGCAGTTTGTATTGGCAGGTTAGATTCAGAAGGGTTTCTTTGTATTGCAATTGGGCAAGAGCCATATTTTCTTTTCTGGTGTCCCTCCAACTAACAAACAAGCTTTTTTTTTTTTTTTTTTTTTGGATAAATCAGCTTGAAATTAAAAAGGGTTAAGCGAATGTACAGCCTACAAGGGGCATACCCCAGGGAGGACAAAACAAAAAATAAAGAAAAGAAAAGAAAATTGCGTACTCCCCGACACAACCCGTCGGGGTGGGAAAATAGGAGGTCCAGCACACCTCGCTGGACTAGGTATAATTAGCATAACGCTATAAAATGTAATCTAGTACATTGTAGCTCGACACATATTAGCCCACAGCCAAAAATTTAGTTACTCCTAATGGGATAGAAGGGCCCCACGTGATGTTCAATGGCACAAAGCCACTGATGGTACGAGGCACAAAAAGCCGCTGCTCGGGAATATTGCGGTCAAACTGCACCGCTTAGACTAAAGTCTTGTTTTGATGTCACAATCCCCCAGGTGGGACCAAGGGAAGAGACCATTTTAATCACTTTACAGCTGCACACCCTTTTGATAATTTTGATCACTTTGCACTTCAACTTTCTTCCAAGGATTTGCGTGTAAAATACAGCAGTCGGTGGGGTAGCATTGAAACACCCACTTCCCAATGGACAAAAAAACACCCACCTCCCGTGTAATTTCCGTGTACCCATCAGTTTTTAGGAGGAAAGCCACTTGAACTTGTGGTCCCACAATATTTAAAGGCCAATTTGCTCCGGGCACAAAGGCCTACTTGGACAGACATGCAGTCTATCTGTCAATTTCGAAATAAGGATTGATTTGCAATGTAGCGCTGCAACAAATTACAGCTGTAATAGTATTTTTTGAACAAAAAACATTGCCCAGACGCAAGAGAGTGTGAGACCACTCTCCTCTCTTCCAGACACATCTGAACCAGGAACATGAATTGACAAACCCAAATACACAAATCCAGATCAAAATAAATACCCAGAGTTGAACTTCATCTCAGAAACACCTACAATCACGAGGACCATCATCTTTGATAGCACACCATAGCAGAACCAGAGACCCATATGGTATTACCCCTACCGCCGTGACACCAACGACACCTAACGGAGAGAACTGAAACGCAGAGGACGGCCAGTAACGGAAGATGGACCTCAGATCTAATTAGGTTTCTGAGAGGAACTAACCCGAAAAATGAGCCCTAGCTGGTGTGAACTCCATGGAAGCTCCAATTAGGTCTTGTACTCTTGAGAGAGATAAGTACGAGCCCATCTGTTTTGTGTTTGCCCATCCAAGGAGTTTCCAGAAATGATGAGGGGAATATGAGTTGGGAACCGATAACCTTTGGTGACCGGTGTGATGATCTTTGATAACCTTTGAGTTGCCCATCTGATGTGATGATCTTGATAACCTTCACACAAGGTGAGAGGTAACTTGTGTTCATTCTGCCCATGAAAAGGAATAGAATGTTGAGGAGTCAGACCCCTCTTTGAACCGCTGCATTTGTATCGAACCTCTCCTAGATCCCCATTTTGATTGAGCTTTGATCAGACGCAGCCCATCCAAGGATACTGCCAGAGATCAGATTTATGTAGATAACCAAACAAAAGTTCGGTTGATCCGAATAGAGCTTAAAATTACCTCTATATCAGATCTACAGGGTATAAGCATGGAGGGGAGTGCATTCTCTCTCTAAAAACTAGAGAGAGAAGCTCTCAACCCCTTTTGCTGCCTCTTTGTTTCTCTCTTCGTATTTCCCTTACTTATTAACAAACAAGCTATACTTGATGCTCTGCACTTTCAAGAAGGGTTTCTTCCTGTGAGATATCTAGGAGTTCCCCTTATCTCCACCAAGCTCAAGTATACTGATTGTCAAGCCCTAATAGATAGAATTACGAATCGTACCAAATCTTGGGCAAACAAATACCTTTCCTATGCGGGGAGGATTCAACTGGTTAAGTCTGTTTTATTCTCCATGCAGACTTACTGGTCCTCTATATTTATACTGCCCAAGAGAGTTGTGAAGGAAATTGAAAGTATCCTTAGGGCCTTTTTCTGGACTGGCTCTGATCTTAAGCACTCAGGTGCTAAAGTATCTTGGGAGCACTTGTGTTCACCTAGGAGAGAGGGGGGACTAGGTTTCAAATCACTTCAAATCTGGAACAAAGCTGCTATGGCGAAGCACATTTGGTTTCTTGTCTCCGGTGGCGAGAAGTCCATGTGGTGTCAATGGGTTAAATCCTACTTACTTAAAGGGAAGAGTTTCTGGATGGTTAGAACCCCAAGCAGTCCCTCTTGGACTTGGAGGAAACTACTCCAGCTTCGTCCTCTCGTTCAGCCATTTATTAAATGCCAAATTGGTGATGGATCCACTACCTCATTGTGGTATGACAATTGGCACCCATCTGGTCCTCTTGTTGAACAATTTGGTAGTCGTGTAGTCTATGATTCAGGATTACCCAATGATGCCTTGGTATCATCTATTTTGAATGCCACTAATCAGTGGTCTTTTCCCATAACTCAAACCTGGGAATTGATTGAGATCAGATCCCAACTTCCTGTCATTAACACCACAATACCTCCCTCTGCTGATTCTAGAAAGTGGACTCTGACAAAGGATGGCCTGTTCTCCATCTCCTCTTTGTGGGATCAGCTAAGAACAAAATTCCCCACTGTTGAATGGAGCCATAGTGTGTGGTTCCCGTCACATATTCCCAAGTGCAGTCTGATCAGCTGGATTGCCATCCAAAACAGATTATCCACTGAGGACAGACTTGTCCTATTTGGCTTAAAAAACACTTCCAATTGTAGTTTCTGCCCTGCTGAGGAATCCCATGATCACCTATTTTTTAACTGCCCATTCACCAAACAAGTTTGGGATAATGTATCCTTTAAATCTCAACTCGTGTGGGGCACAATCCCTCTCCAATCTTGCCAACCTAGTTTCTACATTTAAAGGGAAGGGTCTTAAAAGCACACTGATCAAATTGTCCTTCACTGTTTCTCTCTATCAGATTTGGATAGAGAGGAACTTAAGGAAATTCCAAGGTCAACAGAATAGTGTTCATTCTTTGGAGGTCAAAATATGCACTGAGATTAGATATAGGCTGTTGTCCCTCCACAAAGTCCCTCATGGACCAATGTCGCGATTGAATCATGGAATATTCCCACTCACCCAAACACATAGCACACTTGCCTTTTGGTTAAGTTGTTCCTGTTGTATACCGGGTCTACTGAATCACTAATCACTTGATGTTCTCTGTCAAGTTCCATTCAAGCAACAGTCTGTAAGCATGGTTTCTACTAACAACCCAATTGGGTAGTGTGTGATTGCAGGTTGCTGGTACATACTTCCATTCAATGGTGGTTGCAGGTACATACTTACTTGCTTTCACTTCATGTTATTCTATAGCAAGGGCTGTTGCTATAGTTACTTGCTTGCTTGTTTTATGCTCATTAGGTGGGTTGCAAGGGCTGTTGCAACCTACATACTTACTTGCGTGCACTCGAAATTTCATGTTAAACTGTTATGCTGTGTACTGCTGTTGGAAGTTCTACCTCTATCTCTTCCTCTTTCATTTCTTTTTCCTTTTTCAGCTGCTGCTGTTGTATAAGCAGTGGCTGGCACCTTGAGGGTTCTCCAAGGCTCATGTGATATGTGTAGCAACAAGCCTAAAGCAAGTTCCAAGTTCCAAGTTTCTGATTGGAAGTTCTACATCTATCTCTTCCTCTTTCTTTTCTATTTTTCAGCTGCTGCTGATCTATTCGCAGTGGCTGGCACCTTGAGGGTGCTCCAAATACGAACGGGTCATGGCGAAATTTCAAAAATTCCCAGCATCTGGTGTTTCATGTTATTATTGCTGCTCGGTCACACTTGCATGCCATATCACAAGTCAAGGGCCTGATTTACAAGTTCATATGTAGTAATTACTTTTATTCCACCTCAGTCTCCCTATGTTGCCATCTTGGCCTTCCCATTTCCCTTTTCTTTCTTTGTTCTTTGTTTTTGTCCTCCTTGGGGTATGCCCCTTGTAGGCTGTATATTCTTTTGCCTCTTTTTATTTTCAAGCTTGGTTTACCGGAAAAAAAAAAAAAAAAACATAGGACCTTATGTTCCTAACCAAAGTCCTATTACAATCTTCATGTTCAAGTCTCTTGTTCAAAGGTCAAGCTTTGAGCACCAAGATTTATGTTCAAGCAACCCAAGTCATATGGGCTTCAAGCATCAAGCATCACGTCTTCTCCAATGATAAGTCTCATGTCTTCAAGCCTGTTCAAGCATCAAGTTTCATGCCCCCAACGGGATGTGTCACCTTTTGCTATGCTCAAGCCTCAATATCAAGCATCAATGTCAATCATTTAGATTCATTTTGAGTGTTTCTCTTCCATCTCCCTAGATGGCCTAGAAACACTTGTATCATATTTGTCATATTTCATATTTTATTATATCTTGTTGCAAAAGATCCCTGCTTTTAAGTTCCCCCATGTAGCCAAGTTTGGCCTCCCCATTTCTTTCCATTCCGGTCTTCCGGTTCATTTTGTTTTTTTCTTCTTTTTGTCCTCCTGGGTATGCCCCTTGTAGGCTGTATATCCGGTTAGCCTTTTTTTTCTATTTCAAGCTTATTTACCCAAAATTACCCAAAAAAGCTTATTTACCCAAAAAAAAAAAAAAAAAAAAAAAAGGGCTGTTGCAATCTGCTGCTGCTAGTGTCATAGCTTTATGCTTTATGCTTAGATCATTTAACATTGATGTTATTCGGGTTGCAAGGGCTGTTGCAATCCGCTATTACTATTGCAAATTGTTGATACTTGTTGTTGTATACTGCTGCTGCTTTAGAACCCCATTGTGACACAGATAGTGCTTGTGATGGTGCTTTAGAACCCCATTGTGACTGTCTAGGTTCTGGCCTATAATCTGATAGTGTCTGTATCAAAGTTCTGTGATCGGTACATCTGTCCACAGAACCTGCCCCGATTGTTATGGACAGAGCCCAATTTCATGTCAATTTACAACCGATATGCTGCCCTATTTTCTCAGATTTTCTATTAGATCTGTTGCTCTGACTTGGTTGAGCTCAGGAGTGTTGGACTAGCCTAGGGGGGATGTCCCTTGGCATGTTTGAACCCCTTGGGGAGGGGGCGTCCTCCCATTCCCGCAATGTAGGGAAACTTTTCCCATTTAACGGGTTCCTAGCTAGATGGGGGATGTCCTCTAGCATTATTCTGGAGGGGGATGTTCCCATATTCACCTCCACCTACTTCACCCACCACGGTTCATTCCAATAGCCATTGTGAAAATCACTCATGATACTTCAAGAAGCCCGGGAAGTTCAAACAAGAAGTGAGGCAACAACAATTCAAGCTCAATCATTATAATCCCTTGAGTGCTACCCCTAATTATCTTGCTCAAGCTCCAAGTTCAAGTTGAAGCCATAAAGAAGATCATAAGTACTAGTTTTGTGGAGTTTTTTTTTTTTTTTTTTGGGTAATTTAGCTTGAAATTAAAAGGGGTTAAGCGAATGTACAGCCTACAAGGGGCATACCCCAGGGAGGACAAAATAAAAATAAAGAAAAGAAAAGAAAAAATTGCGTACTCCCCGGCACAACCCGCCGGAGTGGGAAAATATGAAGTCCAGCACAACCTGCTGGGATAGGTAAAATAAGCATAAAGTAGCAAAATAAATCTGTTAATTTGTGGCTCTAAATAGCCCGCTTAAATTGATTTTTGAAGTTTGAAGTTTGAAGTTTGAACTATTGGCCTAATGTTTTGAAAACCTTTGCATTCTGCATACTGCCTCAAATAATGCTCTTGTACTTGTATCTCTTCACTGATTTGTTTCTTTGTAGCAGATCTCCCATTAGATTGCATGGATGCACAAGCTAAAATCTCTAACAGCCCAATTGAGGCAGAATGTTTTTGCAGGTCCTATAATCCCAAGATAGGTGAGTTATGCATCATCTTTGCTGTCTGCTGTCACAAGGACCTATCAGGAATTATTACTCTTCATTTGGGTTAGCTTTATTGCTGGTCTCAACGTTTGAGTACTTGAGTTGTGTGAACTATATAATTGAGAGTCTTCCCCTGAAAGTTGTGTGCTTGAGCCTCGGAATTTGTTCAAGAGAGGAGGTAATATTTAGTGGGGAGTTTGGTGAGGTTTAAATGAGGGTGAATGGGGCCTTAGAGAGTGGTTAGAAGTGGTGAGATCTTGAGGGAGTTGAAGTGTGAGTCGATATTCCCTAGGTTTTCATTGGTGTCTTGCTTTTCAACAAATGGGGTCACATCTTCATGCACTTTGTGTGATCTAAGTCCCGAGTACTCTCTTTGCTTGAAGGACCTCTCATTCGGGTCATTCATTATTATTACTCAGAGGTACAAAGAATTGATACTTTGCGATTTGTTGCCCATACTTATGTTCATTTTCCGGATGCTTTGTAGTTCTATTGTCATTGTATATAGTAGTGGGTGCTTGACTGAATTCTTGCTTTGCAATCGTGTTCTGAGTCACGATGTTGCAATCCGGGACATTTCCTACTATCACCTTTATTCTTGTAAATGTTGCCACCGCATCACGTACCTCGGTTGATGTTCGGGCTTGTTTTATTCTTTTACGCTTCGACAAGACTGTGATCGCCATATCTCGGCATTGATGTACTTGCTTATTCCAAAGATGATTATGTCCAGTTTACATGCTTGTTCTTTGTTTCTTTTGGGCTGCCAATGTTGGGCGGACATCCGATCTTGGGTTTGTCAAAAAAATGAGACGAAATGTCATCCAATTTTCTCCAGATTTTCACCTATCCTTGGGGGGTTGTCCCTTGGAGATTATGGTCATGTAATCCCTAGCATTCTACGGTTCTCTGGTTCTTAATTAAAGCAAGTTGTGTCCATGCGCATGCTCAAGTTAGAAGGACTCAGTTCTTTGGTTCTAAGTTCAAGCGGGCTATGATTGGTTCTATGGTTCTTTGGCTCTAATCCTTGGTTCTTCGGTTCTAATTACTTGCCCTTGATCAAGGAGTCGGTTCATCAAGCTCATGCTAAAGTTAGTTGGAATTTACAACGCGCTTATGCTCACTCACTCAAAGTTTCATCAGTTTACAATGTCCGGACATTTTACAATGGTCCAATTTCAAGTTAAATTTCAAGTTACATTTTTTTTTTTGGGTAATTTAGCTTGAAAATAAAAGGGGTTAAGCGAATGTGCAGCCTACAAGTACCCCAGGATTTCAAGTTACATTTTGTTTTGTTGTGGGCTGTATGTTCCCACCTTTTCCCTATCTAATGTAGCCTTTTGGCCATCCCATCAAACTTAGTCGTTTTCTTTTTTCTTTTCTTTCTTTTCTTTTGTTTAGTCCTCCCTTGGGTATAGCCTTTATACTCTTTTAGCCCCTTTTTTTTTCAAGCTTCGTTTACCGAAAAAAAAAAATACCCCACTTGCTGAAAATGGCGTAAACAAGGCATGCCCAGTTGAAGTGGCTATGCCCACCATCCAAAAGTCCAAGTAGCTGCTTCCTTAGCATGAACGTATAGCCTTTGCCCAATAAACAATTCCACACATTAAGCCTTTTTGCTGTACCTCAGCCCTCAAAACTTCTTTTGCGTGTAGTACTTTAAGAGAAGAACAGTGGTCCCACTTTGAAAGGTACCCACCGAGTGTAATGATGCTGCCCAAGGGAATCACATCACTGCCTCAAACGCACAGCTTTAAAGCTGGATGAACTTTTTTTTTTTTTTTTTTGTGTAATTGTCCAAAACAAGGACTGTGGTTCCCATTTTTCACCAGGCTCTCAAAGGGGCGTGGACCCCACACTCTTCTTCTCCAGCAAGAACGTGAAGAACAAAAGAACCAAAACAAAACTCAAATGAGTTTCATTCGGTACAGTGAGTTCTGAAAATTATAAGCCCCATCTTTTTTTTTTTTTTGGTAAATTCAGCTTGAAATTAAAAGGGGTTAAGCGAATGTCCAGCCTACAAGGGGCATACCCCAGGGAGGACTAAATGAAAAAGGAAAAGAAACAAAAAGAAAAAAGAAAATGCGTACTCCCCGGCACAACCCGCCGGGGTGGGCATTTTGGAAGTCCTAGCACAACCCGCTAGGGTAGGGTTAAATGAGCAAAAGATCCTAATTATATTAACCCGCAGGTTGATAATGTGAAAGGCTACTGCCTTGTGCTGTGAGATTAAAGGTAACTTTCTCCATGCATGAAATCAAGGGCCCACAAAGGGCTGATGTTGGCAGCAGAATTTTAACCATTGAACACATGGGGGTACAGCTGTCCCCGGATGTGGACCTGTTGAAGCTTCCGAGTGACCATCAGATGGTTAAGTAGGCCGAACAAGTACAAGTACAACTGGACCCCACCTTTCCATCTTTTGCGTGTAAAGTCCAATAGAATACTTGGAACGCGTGTACAGTCCAATAGAAAGAGCAACCTTCTTAGCTACTGTTTTCGTTAAAGTCACATGGTGTAGTTGGCTTTCAACCGAATAGGTGGGCCCAGCCAACATAGTACTTTGAACCGAATGATGTGGGACAGCTGGGTGTACCCACTTTGACTTGAGAGAGTGGGCTCACTCTCTACTTCCTCAACTCCATCTCTGGAGCATGAGACATATGCTAGCCGTGGGTCCCACCTGATGCTTCTTCTCCAAAACACCAAATCTTCAACATCAACCCAGATTTTCCAGGTAAAAACCCAGAAAAAATATGGAGAAAATAACCATGGACACCACACAAACGAAATAATCCTTAACCCAGAATTTCAAAATCCGAAATCTAATTAATTTGGGGTGAAACATCGCAGAGTTAGAGTTAACCCCAACAGAACGATAACTGAACAATTAAACCCCAACAGCAATAACATCTGGATGGTTAATGGAGCGGAGCACAAGGAATTACAGCGAAATAGATTCAAACGCATAAGATAGGGTGCTATGTTCTAGAACTGCTTTAGACTCACCTATGCGCCAGGATCCGAAGTGGTATTACCCCCTCCACCGTGACACCAACGACACATAATGGAGGAGAACTGTTACGCGAGGAAGACAGCATCAGAACCAGAAGCGACACCCCAATCTGTAGCGCGTTCGTGTGTATTCCGACTATAGATCCATGGCATGAAAGATTGGGCATTGCAGTTGGATCAAGGATGACCCATGAAGGAGAATCAGTGTTACCTGGAGCTTGAATCCCAAAGTAAAACCAGACCCCCTAAATGATAGACCCCATGAGTAACCCCATCGGAGAGAAGATAAGATGAACCGATCTGGATATGGGAGGAAGACCCCCATCTGATGGTAAAGACAAACTCCAATGGCCGTAACCATTTCTTTCTGTGTACCCCAACTGAAATTGGGTAGACGTCCTCCGTCTGAAGAAGATGAACCCACTGGGGAGTTAGATTCTCTTGTATAAGGACCACCTTGAACGAATGGATCCATTTTTGTTGGAGAGGAAGAATCCACACCGTAGAAACTAAAAAAACCAAACAGATTTTTTTTTTTTTTTTTTTTTGGGTAAATAAGCTTGAAATTAAAAAAGGCTAAGCGAATGTGAAAATGTCTCATTTTCTGAGATACATCCCCAGGGAGGACAAAGAAAAGAAAAGAAGAAGAAAAGAAAAGGAAAATTGCGTAAAAAAGGGATGGCCGTAAGGCTACATGAGGGTACGTAGGGTTAAGTACAATAGATGAAAGGGAACTTGCTAACCATTTCCTGAAAATTTTGGGCAGAGTTTCGTTTGAAAAATGAGCAGCCCAGAAACAAAGACTAAGCTAGCAAATGAAAGCATAGCAAACCATGTCTCTGCCCAACTCATTGGCAGCCCACTGGCTCATATATTCTAGAAATGAAGAACTAAGAATCAGGTATGGAGGCATGTATCAAGTAACATGCATATGGAAGCTAACCAGCAGCAGCAGTAAGGAATATAGAGCAGCAACAACTCTTTTTTAAATGAACATGGAAAGGTCTGAAACTCTCTAAAAACCATGCTTGGAGGTACAACTCAGTGCAGCAACAGTAAGCAACAGTATGCATCAGAATACAGCAGCATAGATCGGCGAGCAGCAGTATACAACAAGAACTCAATGCAAAGCGAGAATGTATACATGATGCGGCGAAAAAGTAATCAACGAAAAGAGCAAAATGGTGTATCAAAGAAGTGTAGCAAAATAGAGTTTGGTATGCAACAACAGTTGGATGTGCGGCGAAATAGAGAATAGCATGTGCAGCATATGCAGAGCAAAGTAGCAGCAACAAACTAACCAGGCAAAGTCAGACTATAGAGGAATGGATACCTCCCAAATGAATCAACAAACAGACAAGAGATAAGAAAAAATTCGAGCCAAAGCAAGAAAGAAAACTCCCCTTAGTGGTTCGAGGAGGATTTTTGCCTGGCAATTTTCTTAGCCTTCTTTAGTTTGCTTTTTTGATCTTCCTGACGTTGGTAAGTCACTCGAGTAGCACTCAATGGGACTTATGGTTGGAGAGGAAGGACTTAGGTAGTCACTTCATCTTCAAACTTAAAAACATTGATGCAATCGAGAGGGGTCCTTATCTCAAAGTATAGGATGATCCAATAATTGAGCTTTCTCCTCTTGGTTCTCCTTATCGGGAGGGTGACCTCCTCCAAAACATGAAAAGCATTGGAGTTGAGCTTGTGCAACATAGAAGAGTCAAGATTGGGTTTAGTAGCATTGGATTTAGGGTGAAGGGATGGGGTAACAACTTGGACATAAGAGTCAATTGGGGCGGGGTTGGATGTACGAGATGAGCCTTGTACCACCGGGGATGGAGTGGCTCTAAAAGGAGTCACCGAGACCGATTGGAGGAGTATTGTTGGAGGTTTGGGAGTAGTCCGAGTAGTAGTTGATGGTGGGTTAGTGGAGTTCGGATGATGAGAATGGGGTAGAGGTAGCATTCCTTTTGCCCACATCTACCCAATCCTCTTGCCTTAGCCGAAACAGGGACCCCCTTGGCCCTTTGGCTGCAGTGTGACCAAAAACTTTGCATTTCTCACATCTTGGAGGCAACCATTGATATTCAACTCCAATCATGACTGAATCGCATCAACCGATATAGTAATATCCGTAGTAAGATCATCCTCCGCGTCTATCTCCACACATATCCGAGCATAATCTAGCCTTCTTCATTAGCCGTAGCTTCATCGACGTGGATAGGTTTACCTATTGCATTGCCAATTTTGCTAAACCCGACAGCTGACCAGAATTCCAGTGGCAACCTATGCAACTTAACCCAAACTGGTATAGAGGAAGGGTGATTTTTGCTTGGCACCAACATTCTTTTCCACTCTTTTAGCACCAAATATCTACGCGAGAAGAAATATGGGCCCCCTTCTAAGACCCCAAGCTTGGCAGATTCATCCTCAAATTCGAACAGATAACATTGACCTAACATTTTAACAGTGAACTTTCCATGATCCTTCCATACAGTACGAGCAGTAGCAGCTAGCAAAGGCAAAGACATTTTACCATCTAAGAAATGCCCAATTAAACAGTGCTGACCCATCCCATCTTCAAGTTGCGATTCATCAAAGCTGACATAAGCCTCCTTCCCCTTTTGAGTGTCTGGATAATGCTCCAACTTCATGGACTTCGATGGAGCTTGGGCCTTGAAAAGAGTATTCCAGCTCTTGGTGTGAGTACCTTGAGGTGGTTGGAATAATTTGGGATCCGTATTCAGACCTATCTCTGTTGCTGGTGTTGAATCAATGGGGTTAGGGATTTTTGAGTCCAGGGTTCTCGAATGGTTTAACCCAAGATCTGGAAGGCTGAGACTACGTAGTAGGTTATGAGTTGGGGTGAACTTGGTAGGAGTGGAGTAGGTAGTACCTGTACCCCGAAGCTTGGTTTGATCGCGATTCGGTCCATGGCTGGATTTGTGGACTATGGAGTGAGCAGTACCCATGCGGTTTCTCCGGACTACGTTAGAATCGATTGCCGTAGACCCAAGATTCACCATAGTTGTAGATGTGTTTACCTTTGAGAGAGATTCCTGGAGTTGCTTCCTCCTTACTACATAGGAGTCCATCGCCCTGGATCCTGTAGCTGCAGTCGTTGATTTAGGAATAATCGATTGAGAGAGGTTTGGGAAGACATCTGAGTTTTGCAAATCCATATGAACAAATCCATGTGAAGGATCAGCCCCAGTAGTAGTGTCCCTTTAACGAGAACATTTCTAGATTGAGAACAATTTAAACCCACAGCTCAAATCCCCAAAAGAATTGAAAATCAAGAAATTATTAATCACAATTAAGCTTGGCCATTGGGTTACTTGCGTACCAACCCGCATTAGTACCCATCGGACTAGCACTGGATCAACTGTTCCTTGATAGCACAGCTTCTGGGAACTTTAGAGCTGCTGATTGATTTTGTTCATGGAAACCGAATATTCCAGTTGGAGCTAGGTAGAAACCCCCTTACCAAAGTTGTTGTTGCTGAACTCCATGGCTTGAGATGGACTACAAAGTAGCTATTTGCTGAGCCAAACAGATTGCTTGGTTATGGGAATCTAAATCCCCCATCTGATATTGTGAAGAGCGTAAATAACCTTCACACAAAGTGTGAAAACATGAGTTTAACCAACCCACGAAGGAACTGATCGGTGATTGGAGTGAGAGGCATCTGCCCCGTTGATAAAGCCAAACAATATTGTTTGGAGGATGTGTAAAAATTATGATAGGAATAAAGGGGAGTGCATTCTCTCTCTAGGATATAGAGAGAGAAGCTCTCAACCCCATTCTTTTAGAATCTATTGTCTTTGAGTGCAAAAAAAGTTTTGTGGAGTTTCTAGCACCTCTTTTGAAGGATTATAAACTCCATTGATTCTTTTGTTTCCAATTTGTGTTCTTATGAGCTCTTTTGTTAAGTTAGCTCTTCCACCTATTTGTGTTCTTATGAGCTCTTTTGTTAAGTTAGCTCTTCCACCTACCAAAGTGTCTTGGGCAGCTGTGGGTTTGCATAGAAAACAAACAAAGTGCTGTCCAATTTTGGTGTTCCTTGTTCTTAGGAATCAAGCTTCTTATTGCTGGATAACCACGAGTGCAAGTTGGCCTCTCACTCATCTGGAAAAGCTCTTAATCACTCATGAGCCATCGGACTTTCAATTGCAAAATCTATTGTATGTTAACCTAAATCATGTTACTTTTCCACCACCATATCACTCCTTGTATCTCCTTGTATCTCCGTAGTAGGTTTTTGTGTGTTTCTCCTCCCTCATTTTTTTTTTTGGGTAAACCAAGCTTGAAAATAAAAGAGGCAAAAGGAATATACAGCCTACAAGGGGCATACCCCAGGGAGGACAAAACAAAACAAAAGAAAAGAAAGAAAGCAAAATTACGGGGATGGCCAGAAGGCTACAATAGGTAGTTGAAACAAAAGCTACAGGAGCTGGATAAACACTAATGAGACTCTTCAACTTCTGATAACATACTAACAAGTGATAGTACATAGTAACAAAGCACGAGCAGAGGTACATGCTATGGAGCAATTTTTGGGCTACACATATGGAGAAATATTCTGGAAATTTGGGCAGCATAACGTCTGGAATTTGGATGTCCCAGAGCAGTATTGAAACGCCAAATAAAACAACAAATATGCAAAGCATCAACTCGGATGTATCACAAAGATAATCGAGAAGGCACAGAATTTGACAAAAAACGGATGGAATAAATACACACTAACAGGGGGTCAACACCACGCCTTGCCCTGTGGCGACCTAATACGCAGCAAAGAAAAATAGCATTGCAAGTAGATATGAAATGGCAAAGGCTTTGCCCGAACATGGAAGTCCTGACATGGTAGTCCACAGTCCACGGACATGGCAAAGAGCTGATGAAAGTACCATATTGCAAAGAGAAAAAAACTACCACAATGTGTATCAAGTACCAACCTTATCAATGGAAGGGCACACGGCTATAAAGGGGCCTGCACGAGTGGAACTCGAGGCACACAATTATTAGAAGGGCCCTACCCAATAGATGCGAAATAAGTCTCATGCATGTAATGCATTCAAACAAAGATCTACAAAAAGATGAGCGGTGGCAATAAGAGGGCAGCAGGGACTATGTACTCACACTACACACGCCCGAGACCTCACACTTCGTACTCTCTCTAATGGACCAAACACCCTCGCCTTTACCTCACAAAATTCCCCCGCTATTTATTACCTCCTCTCACAAGAAATTTCAGAGGCTCAAACGCACAACTCACAAAGGCTCTCGAATATGGTGGTACACACAACTCATAGAACTAAATCCACCCATAACATGCCATCAGATACAGGCCAATAAACTTAGCTCCAACCTGCAAAGCCACTTAAGGCACAGAGGGAGAGATAAGGTATTTACCTGATAATAGAAGTACATAATCAGTGACCTAGAATCAAGTAGCATTTGATGTGCCCTCCTCAATAAGTACCCCATGCATAAGCATGCATATTGACATTGTTATGGCAAGTGAGATGCTTGATCTCTATCCAAATGGAATGGAGCCTGAAACCATAGAACAATCAAATTGCAATCGTATCACAGAGAAATTATATAGTACAATCTATGCCCCAATTAGCAAGCATTGTTGAAGACTGATCCCCTTTAGGAAGATTTCCAAGGGATAGCAATCTGCATCTCACCATTGAATGAATTTTACCCACAACCACAGATATTGGATTGGCTTTGCTTTGGAATTTACGTAGATTTCTCTCTATCCAAATTTGGTAAATTGTTGTAGTGAAAGACAATTTAATTAGAAGTGATTTCAGACTCTTGCCTTTGAATGTAGAGATATGAGCAACCCAATTATCCCACGTCCTAGAGGCCCATCTAAGGTGAGAGAAAGATAGAACTTGGTCCCAGATCAAGCAGGTAAAGGGACAGTTAAAAAACAGGTGGTCATGACTTTCACTGCCAGGACACAGGGAACAACAGGACACAGATTTAGTGCCAAAAAGCACTAACCTGTCCTCAGTGTAGAGTCTATGTTGGATGGCAATCCAGACAATGAAACTACATTTGGGGATGTGCCCAGGATACCATATACTCTTATTCCAAGAGACCTTAGGGAAGGGTGTTCTAAGATGGTGCCACAGTGATGAAATAGAAAACCTCCCATTGGAATTAAGTGTCCAAACATATTGATCCTCCAACTCCCCACTAGGGATAGAGAGGGAAGAAAGACTGTCCCTAACTTCATTAAGTTCAAGTGTCTGGGTGATGGGAAAAGCCCATGAATTTTTTTTTTTTTTGGGTAATTTAGCTTGAAATAAAAAGAGGCAAAAGAATATACAGCCTACAAGGGGCATACTCCCTTTGTAGCCTTTTGGCCTCCCCATTTCCCTTTCTTTTTTTTTCTTTTTTTTTGGATAATACAGCTTGAAAATAAAAAAAAAAAAGAATATACAGCCTACAAGGGGCATACCCCAGGAGGACAAAGCAAAGAAAAGGAAAAAAGAAAAATAGGCCAAACGGCACAAATTAGGAGAAAATGGGAAGGCCGTAAGGCTACATGGGGTAGCATAGGGAGCGGTCCTAAACAAGAACAGAGAGTACAACAACTTAAACCAAAAGGGATTCTAATCCATCAAGAAGGACCAGAATTTCTACAAAATGTACAATGAAATTAAATTAATACATAAGCCGATAAAGCCTCTTGTTGATGGCGTCGAGCAAGAGGAGGACCTTCATGCACCCCTATCCTGCTAGGACACCTTGGGATGATTCCATTCCTACTGAATTTTCACCTCCTGTGAAGGACATTACTTTTACAAGTAATAGAAGCACAAATCGGAGGACATCCCCTCCCATAAAGCTATCAAAATACCTAGGGACAGCCCCCCTAGATTAAGCAATTAGAGTAGGGAACAAACCCTTTTGAGTGAGAGAATGAATGACACTCCGCCTAGAAGTTAACTAGCAGCCAATCGGGAAGGCAGCCAGAAAAATGGGCAAAGTTTCATTTGAAACTTGTGCAACCCGAGAGCTACAGAACAACATCAACATCATCAAGCGGCAGTTACAACCTGAGACTAACTAAATTGGATATTTAGCACTACAACACCATAACAAAACATTGCCCACATGAAAAGTGCAGCATTCATATCAATCAGAAGTGCAGAAATGATAAGTGCAGAAACTGCAGCAGATTGGCAGCAGCACACTGGATATGCAGTTCAAGCACCAACACATTACAAGCTATCATAAACTAAGTCAATCAAGTTTGAATGCAGTTCAAGCACAGAATCTGTCCAGATATGTATGAAGTTCAACTCCTCCATTCGAATCTGTCTAGAATTGGACAGCAGCCCAAGAGAAACATGCAGTTTCATATGACAGATCATGCAACTTTTACAAATTTGCTATGAACAATGAACCATGTAATACTGCAACTGAAAGGTAACATAGAAGGACCTAGTTTTAGTGGCTCACAATTCAACTCCCTTAAAACCTCACGTCTTCTATTTCTCTCCCTATGGATCCGAACTCCCTCATCAAAACCTCACATGATTATGATTCTCCATTATTGCATATTCTCCACTCAAAATGAAATCTGGGGCACAAGTCACACAGCTTACTGGAACACACATTTATGGTGGACACACACACTCAAACATGAGATCCAGCGAGCACACCTCCATGAGGCCTCCGTAAAGTAGAATTCTGCCTTGAAACCTGAAGGAGATTCTAAAGGAACACACCAACAACATAAAAATAGAGAGAAAAAATATTGCAACAACGCAGCATTTATCAAATGAGGATTAGAGCCTTCACCTATGCAGTTTAGCTTGAAACAAGGTTCCATTGAGCCAAGATACTATCAGCTTGAGGGCTTTTAGTAACATTCCCCAAGGACATTAACCTGTGTCTTATGACAGAGTGGATCCTAAACACCACTACAGAAATTGGACATGCAACGTTTTGGAACTTACGGAGATTCCTTTCAATCCATATGTGGTACACAGCAGTGGAAAAGATTAATTTGATTAGCATTGATTTCAGAGTTTTGCCTTTGATTGTTGCTAATAAAGCAATCCAACTAGTCCAAGGTCTGGGAGGCCAATAAACATTGAGCTTAGCAAGAAGTTGATTCCAAATTTGTGATGTGAAGGAACAATTAAATATGGTGAGAGGATCATCTATGACTCGGGTATCCCTAAGCACTCTAAGGTTTCCTCTATTATTAGAGACTCCAAATGGACTTTACCTGTCACACAAACTTGGGAAATCAATGAAGTCAGAACTAGCCTCACCACTGTCCCTGACCCTAAGACAAGTTTAGATGACCAGCATTGGTGGACACTCACTGCTAATGGTGAGTTTACAGCAAGCTCTCTGTGGAACAGTCTTAGGACAACATTTCCTAAAGTTCCTTGGTATCAAAGTGTATGGTTTTCTGGGCACATACACAAGTGCAGTTTCATCACTTGGGTCGCTATTCATGAGAGGCTTTATACTGAGGACAGATTGGTCTTGTTTGGCACAAAATCCCACTCTAATTGCAGCTTTTGTCCATGTCGGGAAAGCCATGACCATTTGTTTTTTAACTGCTCCTACATTTCAGAGATTTGGTCCCAGCTTACTGCTACACTTAACATCCATTGGCCTGCTAGATCTTGGGTCAATTGGGTGGCCTTATTAGCTACAATCAAAGGGAAATCCATTAAGTCAATGCTAACTAAATTAATTTTCACCACAACTGTGTATCATATATGGATTGAGAGAAATGTACGCAAGTTTCAAAATATTGCATGCCCAAGCTCTGTGGTTGTTCATAAGATCCATTCAGTCATTAAGCACAGGTTGATGTCCCTAGGGAAACTCTCCATTGGATCTCAAACTGATGGTATTTTGTCTCAGTGGATTACTGCTTCAAACTGAACTATATTGCAGAAGTGTAACTCCCTTATTGTGCATGATCACTCTTACTCTCAATGCTCTCAATGTTAGTTTCAATGTGATTAATCTTTGCATTGTCAAGTCTTTGTTGTGGCACAGGTTCACATGGAATTTTAAGTCTGATTATGGTATCAATGGACTGATTCAAACTCTATGCAAACTCAATGGGGCAAGTTCAAAGCAGAGTTAGTCACATTGGAGGTATGTCTTACTCTTTACTCTCCGGACCTGTGTGAAATATCTGCTGGAATGTATTTCCAGATCACTAAATTGAGTTGTGTGCATCACCATAATTGAGTGCCTGTGTGAGAGTGAGTTTGAGCCCCTGAATTTCCTTGTGAGAGGAGGTAATATGTAGTGGGGGAGCTTAGGGAGGTTTAGTTGAGGGAGTTTGGTCCCGTAGTGAGTGTTTGTAGTGTGAGAACTTGAGGAAGTTGAAGGGGGAGCCACCAAATATCTGAGGTTAATCTGTTCACTATGGATCTTTGTTGAGCTCCATTGATAATTGTTGCAATTTTCTGAGTTTACAAGTACTGTGGTCAGTGTGTTTTCTGCCTCACAGTGGTATCATCTGCATGTTGATGCAATTCTTGTGGTTTGTGGCCTGCAAAGGTGGCTATTCAGTTTATATCCAGTGGTTCTTATGGCTCAGATTACGCCTCTGTTGGTATACCTTGGGTTATCAAGTTCCTGCAGTGAGTACGCAGTATGATTTCTGCAGTTTAATGCAACATTTAGTTCCTGTCTGGGCTGTGTTTGCTCCAGCGATGTATGTATATGTTAAGTGATTGTTGTATATGTTATCGCTTGCGATGCTTCTTAAAATCTGGGTAGTGTGTCCACTTCCAGCGTTGTTTGTACCATTTCTGTTCCTAAGTGATGTAGTAGGTTATTGAGGGCTTGTCCTCTTAGTAATTTTGGCTTATCCAAGGGGGGCTGTCCCTTGGAGTATTGTTCTCCCTTGGGGAGGGGGATGTCCTCCCCTTTAGCCGTAGCAGTTAGCCGTACTTTCCATGTCGCTGCCTCACTTGGGAGGTACCCATTCCTCCGTGTCTGCTATTGTAACTCCTGTTCTGTGATGGATGTCCATTTACCGAGCATTCATGCCCAATTTTCTGCATGCCCACGTACCAAATGCTACTGCTGCTGTAATAGTTCTCGGGGCAATCACTGCCTTGTGTATCTGTTGCTGGTTGCTGCTAGTGCATCCAGTGCTACAAAGTTGTCAAGAGACCAAGTGTTCAAGCTCAAGTGTTCAAGTGTTCCTTTTCATGTGTTCCAATTGTCAAGTGCTACAAAGTGTTCAAGTGTTCAAGAGTTCTAGCTCTAGTGTTCAAGTGATCAAGTGTTCAAGTTTGTTCAAGTATGTCCAATTGTCAAGTTCAAGCTCAAGTGTTCAAGTGATCAAGTGTTCAAGTGTTCCAATTGTCAAGTGCCTCTTCTGGCTTAGTTTCCTTTTTGTCCATTTCTTTTTCCTCCTGGGGCTTGCCCTAGTAGTTTGTACATTCGTTTTTTCTCTTTTATCCAAAAAAAAAAAAGTTGGAAGTATTCCAGGATTTTACGCGTAGTTTATAGAGTGGACACCAAATTTTGTCGCGAGCCGTGCCTTTAGGTAATATAAAATATGTTAATTTATTATATTTTATAAATTTAAAAGTATATTTAATAACATGTAATATTATATCATATTTTATAAATTTAATTTAAATTATATTGTTAAAACAACAATACTTTTATTCCTTATTTAAAATACTGTATTCAAAATAACTCTTTAAATTGTTTAGTATCAAATATTTAGTTTTAAAATATGTTAAATTATTTTTAAACATTTCTATATTTGCAATAATTTTATACATGTAATGTTGTAATAATTTTAATCAATTTTATATTAATATTACAATTAAAAGTATATTTAATAACATATAATATTGTTATATCAATTTTAAATATAAGTTATATATTTACACATATAATATTATATCATATTTTATAAATTTAATTTAAATTATATTGTTAAAACGACAATACTTTTACTACTTATTTAAAATACCATATTTAAAATAACTCTTTAAATTGTTTATTATAAAGTATGTAGTTTTAAAATATGTTAATTTATTTTTAAACATTTCTATATTTACAATAATTTTATTTATGTAATGTTGTAATAATTTTAATCAATTTTATATTAATATTATAATTAAAAGTATATTTAATAACATATAATATTGTTATATCAATTTTAAATATAAGTAATATATTTACACATATAATATTATATCATATTTCATAAATTTAATTTAAATTATATTGTTAAAACGACAATACTTTTATTACTTATTTAAAATACGGTATTTAAAATAACTCTTTAAATTGTTTATTATAAAGAACGTAGTTTTAAAATATGTTAATTTATTTTTAAACATTTCTATATTTACAATAATGTTAAATATGTAATGTTGTAATAATTTTAATCAATTTCATATTAATATTGTAATTAAAAGTATATTTAATAACGTATAATATTATAATATTATTGTTATATTAATTTTAAATATAAGTAATATATTTACACATATAATATTATACCATATTTCATAAATTTAATTTACATTATATTGTTAAAACGACAATACTTTTATTACTTATTTAAAATATCGTATTTAAAATAACTCTTTAAATTGTTTATTATAAATTATGTAGTTTTAAAATATGTTAATTTATTTTTAAACATTTCTATATTTACTATAATTTTATATATGTATTGTTGTAATAATTTTAATCAATTTTATATTAATATTATAATTAAAAGTATATTTAATAACGCATAATATTATTGTTATATCAATTTTAAATATAAGTTATATATTTACACATATAATATTATATCATATTTTATAAATTTAATTTAAATTATATTTTTAAAAAAACAATACTTTTATGACTTATTTAAAATACCGTATTTAAAATAACTCTTTAAATTGTTTATTATAAAGTATGTAGTTTTAAAATATGTTAATTTATTTTTAAACATTTCTATATTGACAATAATTTTATATATGTAATGTTGTAATAATTTTAATATATTTTATATTAATATTATAAATAAAAGTATATTTAATAACATATAATATTGTTATATCAATTTTAAATTTAAGTAATATATTTACACATATAATATTATATCATATTTCATAAATTTAATTTACAATACTCCTATATTGTTAAAACAACAATACTTTTATTACTTATTTAAAATATCGTATTTAAAATAACTCTTTAAATTTTTTATTATAAAGTATGTAGTTTTAAAATATGTTAATTTATTTTTAAACATTTCTATATGTACAATAATTTTATATATGTAATGTTGTAATAATTTTAATCAATTTTATATTAATATTGTAATTAAAAGTATATTTAATAACGCATAATATTATTGTTATATCAATTTTAAATATAAGTTATATATTTACACATATAATATTATATCATATTTTATAAATTTAATTTAAATTATATTATATTTTTAAAACGACAATACTTTTATTACTTATTTAAAATACCGTATTTAAAATAACTCTTTAAATTGTTTATTATAAAGTATGTAGTTTTAAAATATGTTAATTTATTTTTCAACATTTCTATATTTACAATAATTTTATATATGTAATGTTGTAATAATTTTAATATATTTTATATTAATATTATAAATAAAAGTATATTTAATAACATATAATATTGTTATATCAATTTTAAATATAAGTAATATATTTACACATATAATATTATATCATTTTTCATAAATTTAATTTAAATTATATTGTTAAAACGACAATAATTTTATTACTTATTTAAAATACCGTATTTAAAATAACTCTTTAAATTATTTATTATAAAGTATGTAGTTTTAAAATATGTTAATTTATTTTTAAACATTTCTATATTTATAATAATTTAATATATGTAATGTTGTAATAATTTTAATCAATTTTATATTAATATTGTAATTAAAAGTATATTTAATAACATATAATATTGTTTTATCAATTTTAAATATAAGTAATATATTTACATATATAATATTAGATCATATTTCATAAATTTAATTTACATTATATTGTTAAAACGACAAAACTTTTATTACTTATTTCAAATATCGTATTTAAAATAACTCTTTATATTTTTTATTATAAAGTATGTTGTTTTAAAATATGTTAATTTATTTTTAAACATTTCTATATTTACAATAATTTTATATATGTAATGTTGTAATAATTTTAATCAATTTTATATGAATATTGTAATTAAAAGTATATTTAATAACGTATAATATTATAATATTATTGTTATATTAATTTTAAATATAAGTAATATATTTACACATAATATTATATCATATTTTATAAATTTAATTTAAATTATATTGTTAAATGGACAATACGTTTATTACTTATTTAAAATACCGTATTTAAAATAACTCTTTGAATTTTTTGTTATTAAGTATGTAGTTTTAAAATATGTTAATTTATTTTTAAACATTTCTATATTTACAATAATTTTATACATGTAATGTTGTAATAATTTTAATCAATTTTGTATTAATATTATAATTAAAAGTATATTTAATAACATATAATATTGTTATATCAATTTTAAATATAAGTAATATATTTACACATATAATATTATATCATATTTCAAAATTTTAATTTAAATTATATTGTTAAAACGACAATACTTTTATTACTTATTTAAAATACCGTATTTAAAATAACTCTTTAAATTGTTTGTTATAAAGTATGTAGTTTTAAAATATGTTAATTTATTTTTAAACATTTCTATATTTACAATAATTTTATACATGTAATGTTGTAATAATTTTAATCAATTTTATATGAATATTGTAACTAAAAGTATATTTAATAACGTATAATATTATAATATTTTTGTTATATTAATTTTAAATATAAGTAATATATTTACACATATAATATTATATCATATTTTATACATTTAATTTAAATTATGTTGTTATATATGATATAATATTATATGTGTAAATATATATTACTTATATTTAAAATTGATATAACAATAATATTTTGCGTTATTAAATATACTTTTAATTACAATATTAATATAAAATTGATTAAAATTATTACAACATTACATATATAAAATTATTGTAAATATAGAAATGTTTAAAAATAAATAACATATTTTAAAACTAAATATTTTATAATAAATAATTTAAAGAGTAATTTTAAATACGGTATTTTAAATAAGATAAAAGTATTGTCGTTTTAACAATATAATTTAAATTAAATTTATGAAATATGATATAATATTATTTGTGTAAATATATTACTTATATTACTTATATTTAAAATTGATATAACAATATTACACGTTATTAAATAGTGGGGAGACTTGTAGTCTCGGAGTCAAAACCACTGCATCGTTTTCACATGAAGTTTTCACAAACTTTGTGTGCTTGCATGAGTGACATACATCTACATTGCATTGCATATACAATTGCGTAGGTGGTATAATTTTGTCAAACCATGTTTTTTTTTTTTGTGGGTAATTTAGCATGAAAATAAAAGAGACAAAAGAATATACAGGCTACAAGAGGCATACCCCAGGAGGACAGAAGGAAAAGAAAAGAAAATAAGGGGGCCAAGAGGCTACAAGGGATAGCAAATAGCTAATGGGATTACCTATACTAAGCTTACAAAGTAAATGGGGTATAAAATGTGATTCTCAACCATCTAGAATAGTAGGAAAAGAAACACAAAACAGAGTAGTGGGAATAACAAAAAGACAAGAGAGTACATGAACAAAAGCTACAATAAACATAGAATTCATCCTTGCTTGAAGATCTTGACAGCTACCAATTTGGCTTTGTATCGCAACGTTTGAGCTTGGTGCATGCACATGGAACTTGAACAATTTGAGCATTAGTCAGCTTGAATTGGACAAGCACACCTGGGAGGAAGCCCCCTCCCCAAGGGGATCAATCATGCCAAGGGACAACCCCCCAAGGCTAGGTCAAAGCATAACACAATTACATTCAAAGGTGCAGCCACTTCCTGAGGAAAATTGGGCAGCATTTCTGTTGTTTTAAGATAAACCGAGTAAAGCAGAAGTCTGCCCATAGTTGGCAGCCCATACAACAGTACCAAATAACATAGCAGTAGCAAATAATGCATCTTAACATAATGAACTAGGCTCCAAAGGTACTACCACACATGCTTTGAGTCACGGCAGCAAACAGAAATGTGACTGCCACGGCAGTTTAAACAAACATCAGCAGCAAATAATGTAGACACTTGATGAACGCGTGTTATAAAACACCAATTGGACTTATACGAAGGATTAATGTGAGTTGATGGGTACACTTTTGAATGAAATTGAAGAACACGTGATGATTATGAAAGTGAAGGAGCAAATGATTGTTTGATTTGAGTTGTGAACCTACTATTGATGCAAGGGTTGTTGTATTCAATCATTTTCTTGTAGTAGCTTGGTAGAATGTATGAGTTGTTGCAATTTACTTGCTATGGCCTGGTTTGTTACACTAATTCCCTGGGGTGCAAAGCATTGAAATAATCCTCAGGTGAGAGAGGTGCTTCCACTGCTGTACCACTGTTGCTGCACTACAGATGCTGCCATGTTCCAGGGCCAACTTCATGCTTACATTG
Organism: Vaccinium myrtillus; assembly: GCA_016920895.1. Taxonomy (NCBI): domain Eukaryota; kingdom Viridiplantae; phylum Streptophyta; class Magnoliopsida; order Ericales; family Ericaceae; genus Vaccinium; species Vaccinium myrtillus. The sequence continues at coordinate 18,845,304 of CM029271.1, forward strand.
TGCTCAGAGGCTGTAATCCATACTTGGAAGTTACTGCTGCTGCTGATGTTTGTACTTGTGTCCCTGGGCACTCTCACACTCAGAGTGCAATATTGCTACTTCTGCCCTTGGGCAGTGTCTGCTGAATACTGCTGATTCTACCTCTACCTCTTCCTCTTTCCTTTCTTTTTCAGCTACTGCTGTGTATATGCAATGGTTTTTTTTTTCGGGTAAATAAGCTTGAAATTAAAAAAAGGCTAAGCGAATGTACAGCCTACAAGGGGCATACCCCAGGGAGGACAAAGAAAAAAGAAAAGAAAAGAAAGAAAATTGGATGAAATAAAGGGGGGTCACTAGGACTACATGAGGGAAACATACGGGAATTACAAGATAAGCCAACAGCAAAGCCTCCAGAAGGGAAGACTACAACAAATACAAATACAGGAAAAGTAGCAAAACCACAAGATCCCATAAGATGTGGGCTGGAACACTAAGGGCAAGGTTAACCCCAAGCAAAACCACCCAAATCAGCACTAGAGGCTACAAATAAGGATCAAGAACTTAATAAGGCAGTCACAAACTACTTGAAATGCATGACCCTAGCAGCAAAAGCAACAGAAAATTGGACAGCATAACGGCTGTAAATAGGCAATCCCAGAAAAGCAATAGTCTGCCCATAATTGGAAGCCCCTAAAACCAGCCAAAAGGAAACCACAAAATGATGGGAAGAGGCATATTTTTTTTCGGTAAACCAAGCTTGAAAATAAAAGAGGATAAACGAATTTACAGCCTACAAGGGGCATACCCCAGGGAGGACAAAACAAAACAAAGGAAAAGAAAATTGCTGGAATGGCCGAGACGGCTACAGTAGGTGGGAAATGAAAAAAACATCTAATATGGAATGCATTAAATTGAGATCCTACTCAGAGGATATAACTAACATACAAAACATACAAAAGAGATTAGAGGACACTCCATCTGGTAGAGGTAACCAACAATTGGAGAACTGATTGGGACATATCACCGCCCAGAAAAGCACACAACATAGAGAAGGGCCTAACTGGGCTGGAGCAGTACATCCGGTGGAATGGGTTTGATTTCTCGTAGGGGGGACAACCCCTTCAGTGCCTTGCATACAGCAGTACAGCAGAACTATAGATCTGCAACACTAAGGAGCAATTTAGAACTATAGATCTGCAACACACAGCTAACATGAGTATAAGGCCACTTAAGGCTCCAAGAAGGTAACTGAAACAGGAACCAGTAATACTTTAACGTATATAAATGCAAGGGATAGAGGAAAAGGTGAGAACTCCCCTTTAGTGGATGGTGTTTGATGAAGATCATTGTCTGGCTATAGATTCCCCTTTATTTGAGGAAGACCTTTGCCTGGCAATCTTCCTAGCCTTCTTTTGCTGCTTTTTTGATCTTTCAGACGAAGACAAGTCACTCGGATAGAATTCAATGAGATTTGTGACCCGGAGAGGAAGGACTTTGGTAGTCAGTTTCATCCTCACCATTGAGATAATTGATGCCTTCCAAATAAGGCTTCTTATCTCGAGGTATAGCAGCTTCCAGCAATTGGGAAGCTACCTCTTGGTGCTCTACATCAGGAGGGGGTTCCTCTTCCAATACGTGGAAAGAGTTGGAATATAGCTTGTGCAACATAGAAGAGGCCATTTTGTAATTGATTTCGCTGTTAAGATTTGAATCCTTAACCTTAGCAGCCCAGTTTGTAGGCAGTGATGGGGCAACAACTTGGACATTAAAGTCTGTCGATACAGGAGCTGGGAGATCAGAATTATTTGACTCCACAACCAAAGTTGGAGTTGAGCACATTTGCTGGAGAGAAGGGGCAGTACTCTTGTTACTCGGTGTTGACGTGGTTCTGAAAGGAGTCACTGAGACGGAATGGGAGAGTAAAACTGGGGGCTTGTGGGTATTCTGAGTAGAAGTTAAAGGGGGTTTAGGGGGGTTTAATGGATTAGATGATTGGGATATAGGCTTGTTACCAGAGACCTGTGTAGCATTTGAATGAAGTTTACCTTTGCCTGCTGTTATCCATTCGGCTTCTCCAGGAGGAGGGGGATTAGGATCCTTTTTTGGTTGGCAAGTATGACCAAACACATGACAAACTTGGCAGCTTGAAGGTAACCATTGATACTCAATCCCTACCACGACTGATTCAGCACCCACTGCAATAGTGATATCAATTGGGAGTTCAGCTGCTGCGTCAACTTTTTTTTTTTGGGTAAAAAAGCTTGAAATTAAAAGGGGCTAAGCGAATGTACAGCCTACAAGGGGCATACCCCAGGGAGGACAAAACAAAACAAAAGAGAAAGGAAAGAAAGAAAATACGCGCAAAGTCCAAACGCTTTTTCTTTGCTGTAGCCTCATCAACATGGATAGGTTTCCCTATGGTACTAGCAAGCTTGCTGAATCCCACCTCAGTCCAAAATTCGAATGGAAGCCGATGAAATTTGACCCAGACTGGAATTGTAGACGGGTGGTTAGTAGTGGGAACTAGCATTCTCCTCCATTCTTTGAGGACCAGAAATCTTCGAGAGAAGAAGTATGGACCTCCTTCCAAAACCTTTAATTTGGACTCCTCATCTTGGAATTCGAATAAGAAACAAGATCCAATTTGTTTTACCGTATATGAACCGTGATCCTTCCAGACCGAGAGTGCTGTTGATCTCAGAAGCGGCAGAGGTAGATGAGACAGAATCACTCGATTTATGGCCATGAGCTAGGGAGAGGGACAGATTGGATTGTTCGAGCTCAGGGTTTGCATTTTTGCCCGATGGCTCAGAATTTCCATCAGGATCGGGAGTGATGAGTGAGGGTTGTGGATTGTTGAGAATGGGACGCGTACGACTCGCTTGCTTCCTCCGTACTTCGTAGGAGTCCACAGCCCTGGAGCCAATGTCTGCCACCGATGAATTAGGGTTACCTGGTGAAGGAAGGTTTGGAAAGGCATCTGGGTTTAGCAGGTCAGGAGGTTTAGAAGGTATGAAATCGGTGGATGTGTGGGTTACTCTAGGTTTCGAATGTTGAAGAGAGACGATTGATTGACCGTCGGCCATGGAGGAAGATGAGTTCTTCTAGGTTTTCAATCGCCTGGGAATCGCAAGATCGCCAGAGAGAGGGAAGATGACGTCATAGTTTAAAATGACCGTTGAACTTACTGAGCTTGCTACATTCTGCTGTAGTGGCAGACATTATATGCAGTGGTTGGCACCTTGAGGGCGCTCCATTTACGAACGGGTCATGGCGATTTTTTATCCTACCCATCATATTTGACTTATCCATGGGGGTTGTCCCCATAATCATTTGTCCTAGCCTTGGGGGGATGTCCCTTGGCATGTTTGATCCCCTTGGGGAAGGGGCGTCCTCCCAATTTGAACTGAATTGAGAAACTATGACTGCTTAGAGCATATGAGCTGCCATATCTGCTTTGAAGACCAACTACCAGTGATGTATCCCAACTCCAGTGGATATTTTCTTACTACCTTTTGTATCTCCTTATGTGGAGTGGATCCATGATGTACTTAGGCTAAGTTCCCATTTTGTGTGTTTCCCTTTCATCTTTTAGATGAGTGTGAAACACTTTACTCCTCCCTATGTAGCCATTTGGCCTTCCCCTTTTATTTTCTTCCATTTCTGTTTTCTTTTCTTTTGTTTTGTCCTCCTGGGGTATGCCCCTTGTAGGCTGTATATTCGGTTAGCCTCGTTTTATTTCACGCTTATTTACCCAAAAAAAAATGATTGTTTGAGGAAAGATGAGTGTGAGCACATTAGCATAGTATTACGCCTTAAAAGCGTTGGTTACGCCGTGAAAGCGTTGGTTATTATTATTACCCTTGTATCAGGGCATGGGTGCACTGAGCCCGTGAAATCCGGCAGCGGGATAAACTCCGTGTATATATATTTACCCGTGTATCGGGGCATGGGTGCACGGAGCCCGTGAAATCCGGCAGAGGGATAAACTCCCTGTATATATATTTACCCGTGTATCGGGGCATGGGTGCACGGAGCTCGTGAAATCCGCCAGAGGGATAAACTCCATGTATATATTACTACCCGTGTAGCGGGCCATGGGTGAACGGAGCCCACGAAATCCGGCAGGGGTGGACGGAGCCCACGAAATCCGGCAGGGGTGCACGGAGCCCACGAAATCCGGCAGAGGGACTATGCCCTATAGTAATAAATGGTGGTTGTTGTGAATGAATGGATAATGGAAAATAAATTAAAAGACACGGCAGATTAGTGAACTTAGACAGATGACACGTTCGACCGATGGGATCCAAGTCCCAATTTTTTTTTTTGTAACTTTGGTAGTTTTTGATTTACTAATTGAAAGTTTGGTAACTTAAGAGATAACAAATGTGCGTGTGGGTGTCACGTGAACATTGAGAGTGGAGTTTTCATTAATGAAAGAGGTTTTGTGGATACGCGAACACTTGACTTTAACTTGATTACATACCGGCTATTCGATTCAATGCTTGTCGTGTTAATTGCGTGTGAATTGTTGAAGTTCGGGGTTCCAGTTGACTGGGTATTGTTTGTTTTTGGTGGAATTGGTTGTCGGAGATAAATTTTTGGATGTGACATTTCTACTAACGTCTCCTTAAGAATTGTGGTACATTCTCTGAGAGGAATGCCTTATTTTATTATTATTATTTTTTTTGGTGATATTGGGATCTCGCTTGTTCCTTTGTGAGTACATAGGACACAAACTTGGTTGGGAGATGAGGTTATTGAATATAGAGATACATAGAGATTTTATCTGGGTAAGAGTCTAGGGAAGATATTTCCCCTAATAATTGAAATATGGTACCGTGGTTGTATTTTGAGCTTCGTGCTTAGATGCTAGAGTTTTATGAATTAGTGTCGTTTAGGCAACTTGTCGTGTACTAATCTTAGTTTTGTTACTCTCATGCGAAGGGTATGAGTTTGAGATTTCACTTGGAGTGGAATAGAGATAGAGTTGTTTGATGTGACTTTTTTTTTCGGTAAACCAAGCTTGAAAATAAAAGAGGATAAACGAATTTACAGCCTACAAGGAGCATACCCCAGGGAGGACAAAACAAAACAAAGGAAAAGAAAATTGCTGGGATGGCCGAAATGGCTACAATAGGTAGGAAATGGAAATACATCTAATATGGAATGCATTAATTGAGATCCTACGCAGAGGATACAACAAAACATACAAAAGAGATTAGAGGACACTCCTTCTGCTTGTTGACATGTAGATACACGAGCATGAGAACAATGCCGCAGGGAGGGAATCAATCTGTATGGGAACCTCATTGGGTAGCTGGTACAGGTAACCAACATTGAAGGACAACCCCCAAGGGACAGCCCCAACTGGGCTGGGGCAGTACATCCGGAGAATTGGGATTTCTCGTAGGGGAGGACAACCCCCTCCCAAAGGGCATCTACACTCCAAGGGACAGCCCCCCTTGGATAAGCGGTTTTCAAAGGGACATACCCCTCAAAGTAGTACTCACATTAACCTAGCAAGGCTATCACAGACACACTGAAAATTCTGGGCAGCAACATACACTAAATGCAACCAGATTCTGGAAAAATTGGCAACATTTCGTCTGTATTTTGGAGCCCCCCAGAAATCAGAATCTGCCCAGATTATTTGGCAGACCAACCACAATTAATTATGATCTAATGTACCACAAATCAGCAAGACAGAAGTGGTTGGGAGAGAGTGTATGTATAAAGGGATTATTCAAATCACATGGTGGGCCCATGTTTTGTTCTTGCTGGAGAAGAAATGAATGGTGCTCCACCGAATGCTATCATTATTAAAGTGGGTTTTGGGGCCCACCCCCTTCATACTTTACACAAAAGTTGGTTTCAACGCCTTGAAATTTGGTTCAAGAGGTACCATGAACAGCTAGCTGTATGCCTGGAAAACTAAGGGGTACTTTATCACGTGAAAGATAGATTGACCCAAGTGGGGCTTTGTGCTCGGATAAGCTATTTCAGATTTCAAATTCAAACCAATTTTTCTGTTGCACGTAAATGGCAGTGTGCCATTGCTTTATTTCGAGTGGGGGTGATCCCCATCTTATTTTAAACTTTCGGATTTACATAATTAGGAATTTTGTCCATTTATCCCTACCCTAGCGGGTTGTGCTAGGACTTCTACATTGCCCACCCCGACGGGTTGTGCCGGGGAGTACGCACTTTTTTTTATTCCTTTCTTTATTTTCGTTTTGTCCTTCCTGGGGTATGCCCCTTGTAGGCTGTACATTCGCTTAACCCCTTTTAATTTCAAGCTGAATTACCCAAAAAAAATCAGCAAGACATTACATGTAACATTAGTTCCCAAATGAATCTGATGAAAACCATGCAGGGTTGAGAGCTTCTCTCTCTAGAAATAGAGAGAGAATGCACTCCCCTTTCCTCCTATCATAATTTTTCACTAATCTACCTAAAACAATCTGTCCAGTTTGTTTGGTTTATAGATCATCCGGTGTGGATTCGTCCCACCTCTATCAAAATGGGTCCAACTGCCATGGGGGTCCTTCATACAAAGGGAATCTGAGTTCCCAGTGGGTGGTCGTCCTCAATGGAGCTTGGTTTTCCCATCCAATGGGTTCTCTACAGCAACAAATGGGGAGTGTTTTCGAAATCACCATGCCGGAAGGTGTTAAGGTTTCATCTTGAAGCTCTAAAGACCCCAGAAGCTGTGCTCTCAAGGGATAGTTGATCCAATGCTAAACCGATGGGTGCTAATGTGGGTTGGTACGCAGGTAACCCAATGGTTAAGCTTAATTGTGATTAATTACCTCTTGTTTTTCAGTTTTGGGGTTCTGAGCTTCTTGATAAAAGGGAGAAGACTTTGGATGGGTTTGAGAATGCCTTTGTTCAATGAACTACAACTTGTTTTCTCCTGTTTCTGGGTTTCGGTTTTATCTGGAATTTCAATGGAGAAGAAGAGAGTGTGATTCACACTCTCCATGCAACTGGGCATTACTTCTGTCCCAAAAGGTAGCTATTATCCGGTGGTTCTTTGCTATGCCGGTACAACAGGATGGGAAAGTGGGTTTTTTTTCGGGCCCACCCCCTTCATACTTTATGCAAAAGTTTTTCACCGACTGCATTTTTAAAAGATGAAGTGGGCTACAGCTTTCTCCTTGCTTTATACGAAAAGGGGTTGTCCAATTTGTGGGATCGATGCCCCATTTTAAAATATATTAACTCTCACCTTGGTCCACGTTAAAAGGGGAGGTCAAGCCACGCATTGCTATAGCTGCTGGTGATAAGAAATGATGGGTCCCATTTTTTTGGGTAATTCAGCTTGAAATTAAAAGGGGTTAAGCGAATGTACAGCCTACAAGGGGCATACCCCAGGAAGGACATAATCAAAATAAAAAAAGAAAAGAAAAATTGCGTGTTCCCCGACACAACCCGCCGGGGTGGGAAAATATGAAAATCAATGTTTTCGGCCTCGGACAAGCATCCTTTTGTTACAACTCTTGTTGAGTTATCTCGCTACTTTATTAGCTCTATTGTATTAGCATCCTTTATGGGGTTTGTCCCCTTCTGTATCCCCAATGGGTTGTTTCTCCTTCATCTTACAGATGAAAGGGAAACACTCTTTCCCTCCCTTAATGTAGCCATTTGGCCTTCCCCATTTCCTTTTTGTTTTTCTTTTCTTTCTTTCCTTGTTTTGCTTTGTCCTCCTGGGGTATGCCCCTTGTAGGCTGTATATTCGGTTAGCCTCTTTTTATTTCACGCTTATTTACCCAAAAAAAAAAAATATGAAAATCAGCACAACCCGCTGGAATAGGAATATGTATGTTTAATACAAAAGAGATGCACTGCTGGTGTAAACGCACAAATGCGCACTGTCCCGATGTTGGACCTTGAGATGTTGTCCCGATGTTGGACCGTGTAATGTTTGCTTATGCGTGTAGTCACATAACAACTTGCGCATAAAGCTATATGGGGAATAGCAGTAGAACAGCCTTGTCTACCTTTCCAATAAAAACATATGGTGCATCTGGCACCTATTGAACCAAGTAGCTATTGACCCTGGACCTTGGTTATTCGACTTGACAAAAACCGTGGGTCCCATTGCCCATTATTCCAAAAGGCACTTGTATGTTGTAACCTTGGATGAAGATACAAATTGATTTCTCAACTTGACAAAAGGATGGCTGGGAATGATTGGACCGAATAGCCTGGGAAAGACTACGTGGGGTACAACTGCCCCATACTCGCAGCCACTGCATCCCATGCGATTTGATATATTGGTGGGCCCACTATCTTCTACCTTGGGTAGAGCATGAAGACCAGAAAGAACCCAAATTTTTGGTGAACCAGAAACACAGATTTTCCACGAACATTCAACCGAATTTCTGGTTTAAACCTATGAATCCGAATCATTCTCTAAGGTAAGAACAACTATAGCAGTCCCAACAAAGGAATAGCCGCAGATGATCGCAAGTAATCTCAAAGGAATAGAAACAATCACATAAGAAATAAATCCAGTTCCAACACTGCCTTAGACGTACCTCAGCGCCAGGATCCACAATGGTATTACCTCTTCCACCGTGACACCATCGACACATAATGAAAGAGAACTGTTGCGCGAGTAAGAACAACTGCAATACTAGAATCTGAACCCAAATCTACAGTACGTTCGTTTGTATTCCTTCAATCCTTGCACTTTGAGGAAGACCCACAGACGTGGATATGGATGTAACTGGAAAACCTTTCTGGGGTATAAGTGTGATATGGACAAAGCCATTCGAAGACTGAGGGTTTTTGTGCTGACCGCCTCAGATCCCCTTGTGATTTGTTGTTGTGCTGCTGTGCTGAATGGGTATCCACAACCTGGATAGCTATAAGATCTGCTGGACGAAGGGGAAAAACCCCCTTTATGGACGAACTCCTTCGGGGAAGAAACCCAGTTGGTGAGAACGATTTAGGGTTTCTGATCTTTAAAACTCAAATCCCCCAATTCGAGCTTGCTGTGTTGATGGCTGAGAACACACATATTCAGGGGTTGAAAATGATCCCCCAACACCCATCTGGACCTTTGGGATATGCAAAGTATCAAACCCATTTGAACCCCGATGCTATTGATGTCCGCCCTTCTCATCCGAGAATGAATGGGAGATGTATAGTGAAGGTGGAACTGAAATAGGCATTCAACCAGAGTGGTTGAAGCCAGATCTGAAAAATTTGTGGTAGAGGGAGTGCATTCTCTCTCTATTTCTAGAGAGAGAAGCTCTCAACCTCCTCTGGATTTACGTAAATTTTAGTCTTTTAGAACTTACCAAATCGTTAGGGCTCGGGATCCTCTGTCCCATTCCTCTGTCCCCATCTTCTGTCCCACTCTCTGTTATCTTGACACGCATCCCAGTTTAATCCCAGCCCTTGAATCAATTCTCTCTCACTTTACACTTCCATCTCCAACGAAATCTCCATTTCTGCCTTCTCTGTTTTGTCGCCGGCGAACGAAACCATTTTCGGCGGGCGGGGTCACCATGCTAACCGACCTGACCCTCTTACAGCTTCCTGTACTCCCCTCCCCTTCTTTCCTTCTCTATGTACTACTTGTGATGTTAGTAGAAACTGGAAGAAAAAAAAAATATCGAAAAACCCACTTTTAAAGAAGAAATTCTTGAATTGGAACTCCAATCAGTGTGGTGTTTGATGATATTTAGAACTCTTTTAGATAATTGATGTTCAATCCTTAATACCATTGATTGTGATTCTTATTGATGGTTAGATAAGTTGTACTTTACTGGGATTTTGAACCAAAGAGACACACGAAAATGGAGGTGACGAAGGTTGATCGGCGACAAGACTTTCACGGCAACGTTGGTTTCTGAAAATAAGTTTGGTTTATCGCCCCGCCGAAAATGGCTTCGTTCGCCGGCGACAATCGGAGAAGGAGAGATGGAGTGATTTTGCTGGAGATGGGAGTGCAATATGAAAGAGAATTGATCCAAGGGCTGGGATTAAACTGAGACACGTGTCAAGATAATAGAGAGTGGGACAGAAGATGGGGACAGAGGGGTGGGACAGAGGATCCCGAGCCAATCGTTAGGCCAATTTTAATGATGGGTCCCATTGTTCAAAGTTACTGGAGAATCGATGCACCCCACTTTTTTAATGGCTTAAAGTGTTGTTGACTTTTGTACCCCAATGTTCTCCTTTTCCGTCCATTTGGCACAACTCACAAAAAAGGCAGCATGCCTTTGTTTCAACTTTCACGCAAAAAGGCTGTGTACTTGGGATTTCAAATGAGTGTAGGTGGTCCACATCTCATAAATCTTATAATTTTGTTTAAAACATTTGTATCCCTATCCCAGCGGGTTGTGCTGGTTTTTATATTTCCCACCCCGACGGGTTGTGTCGGGGAATATGCAATTTTTCTTTTCTTTTCTTTCTTTTTGTTTTGTCCTTCCTGGGATATGCCCCTTGTAGGCTGTACATTCGTTTAACCCCTTTTAATTTCAAGCTAAATTTCCCCAAAACATTAGTTGGGAGGCTACATATTACACAGCAGCTCACAGCATTGCTGGATAGTCCAGAAATTGGATAAAACATGATAATAATGAGCTATACTAGGTAGAATCAATAGCAGCCTCTAACAAACATGGTATAATCAATACGTTAACACTGTCCCGAAAATGATAGATCAGATGTTGGACCAATTAAGTATGCAGAGACGCAACAACAGCAGCTCATGAGGTGTTGGACCAATTCAAGTATCAATAACTGCAGTTCATGGAGTCACAATTGTGCAGCTCAAATTGCCCAGATACCAACATAGTAGTGCAGAGCATGACAACAATGGAATAGCAATGGAATAATAGAGTGAATTGCAGCTACCTAAATTTGAGGCTCACCCTTCATCTCCCTCAAACCTTACCACTTCAATTCTCTCTCTAAAAGGTCCAATCTCCCTCAACTAAACCTCTCAATGTGCCCCCACTAACTATTACCTCCACTCAAAAGGAAAATCAGTGGCTCAAGCACACAACTCACAAGGGTTTCACACTTTTAAGTAGTTCACACAACTCAAAATCAAGCATCAAAGACAAGAACATACTCATCAAGGAGCTGCGCAATAGCAGTAATAGTAGATCCTCTTAAAATCAATTCCATATGTTCAAGCTTAGGACAATGCCTGCACACAAAGTACCCAAATGGGTAGGTTAGTGACTTCCAACTGAAGGTAATTTAGCTTGAAGGGACCTGCAACACAACCAACCAAACAAGGTCGTTAGTAACATGGAATGCAATGTAGATCAATCTAGTTTGATGTGACTTTACGTGTACATTGAAAATTATTCTAGGTATAAAGGTTTATGTTATATAACAATGCTTTAGTGGCTAATGGAGATCTTGACGAATTTAAATGTTGAGGATTTGTTTATAGTCTTTGAGTTTTAGTTAGACTTACATTTCAAAAAAGAAGAAGAAGGGGTTTCAATGACATCTCATGAATTTGGTAAGTCTAGCAATGACTTCTAAAATGCTAAAGTGGTATTTAATGGTATGAGTTTTCCCGGAAATTATGCAATTTTTTTTTCTTCTTTCTACTCACTTTGAAAGGCTGTAAATTTTGGTTCACAAAGTATTGACTCTTTTAAAAATATTTACAGAAGGTGGCTTTATAGGTTGGTTTAGTTATGGACCAGCTTATTTTACTCCTATTATACCTTAAGTGACTCCGTGGTCATGATCTAAGCAGAATAATGAGGTTAATGTGGATTGTGTGCTTATGTGAATTATTTAATCTTAATTGGTAGTTGCTTAACATGCACAAGTATGGTGGGTTTATAATGGTTATATACACGGAGTGTGTGTATATTGTCTGAGCATTAAAGTACGTTTTTCAATTTAGATTGGTGGATGGGTAATTTGGATACCCATGAGGACGTTTGAAATTTAAGCCTCTGGTTGGTTGAATCGTAATCGGTTGGTACTCTAATCACCTTGGGTTCTATGCTTGTGCGTGTGTCGTTGTAGATATACTTGTGTGGATCAAAACATATGTATTTTACGGATTTAGTGTCCCTCCAGATTGATGGTTTTTGTGATACTGGATGCACATAAAGATTCATTGCTAGATTTTGGAGTTTGGAGTACATTGTAGAATTGGGTGCGATTGACTTACTCAACATACCACTTGTGTCGATGATTAGTGATTATTGCCTACGGAAATTTGATTCATGCATAACAAAAGGGGGAGTAATGAGGTGAACCATTGAGATTTCGAAAATTCGACTAGATCCTTTGAAAATTTCTAGATGATTACACACGTTATTAATTTTAATATGAATGACATGGAGCCGTAAAATGGATTGGAGCCCTTACATGATTGTGAATGTCGAATGTGAGGTTGTGTTTAATTAGCCCACTAAGTCAACAAGTTTTCTTACCATTGAGATGACCCATACACTGGATTGTTTGATATCATCACAGAAGTTGGAGAAACTACGTGTCATTTTATTTTACCACTATGATTATTGGGTGTACATGACTTCTTTTTATGTGTTCTTATTAATGAAATGCAAACAAAGTCTGCCACGTGTATTGGAATGGTCCAAATTAGATTTAGAGGCCGATCTTCATGTTCAAGTCTCTTGTTCAAAGGTCAAGTTTTTGAGCACCAAGATTTATGTTCAAGCAACCCAAGACATACTGCCTATTCCAGGCATCAATCATCAAGGCTCATCAAGGCTCTCCAATGGATCAAGGTTCATGCCCCTCCTACGGGATGTGTCACCTATTGCTATGCTATTAGGAGTTCTTCATTTCTTCCTCTATCTCCTTTTTTCTCTTTTCAGCCGCTGCTGGCACCTTTGAGGGTGCTCCAATTACGAACGGGTCATGGCGAAATTTTCAAAATCTTCTTCCCATGCTTGAGCTTCAAGCCTCAAGCTCCATGTTTCGAGTTCAACCAGTCCAAGTACAAGCTTCTTGACTCAATGTCAAGCTCCAATGTCAATCATCAAGATCATTTTGGGTGTTTCTTATCCATCTCCCTAGTTGGCCTAGAAACACTCTTATTATATTTTCATTGTATCTTCTTGTGAAGATATCCCCTACTTTTAGGTGCCCCATGTTGCCAAGTTTGGCCTCCCCATTTCTTTCCATTTCACGCAATTTTCTTGTCATTTTCATCTTTTTGTCCTCCCTGGGTATGCCCCTTGTAGGCTGTATATTCTTTTGCCTCTTTTTATTTCAAGCTAAATTACCCAAAAAAAAAAAAAAAAAAACTAGTCGTGTGATATATGTAAGTTTTTTTTTATTTATTTTTATTTTTTACTTGAATTCTTGTAGTTGCCAAGTTGAGATATTTGTATCATGTCGGGGTTCCCATACTTAGATTGGTTAACACGTTAGTTTATGGGTTATGCCTCGTGAAATTTCGAGGACGAAATTTTTGTGTAAGGCCTAGAATGTAAAGACCCGTAAATTTAATTTAATTTATTTTTATTTTTTTGAATTTAACAAGAATACTCCGAAAATTTAAACTTGGGATTTGGTGTAAAATTGTGAAACGTATTTAAATAAGGAGTTAGCGTGCAATATAACTTGGATTGGGCTTGATGGTAGCATATGAGGAATTAGAGGGGGATAAGTGTAATTATCTTATTGTATGTATATGTGTGGTCCGGGAAGAGAGAGAGATTAGAAAGAAAAAAAAACCCTCACTCTCACCGACTTTTTTTTTATTTTTTTGGGTAATTTAGCGTGAAATAAAAAGGGGTTAAGCGAATGTATAGCCTACAAGGGGCATACCCCAGGGAGGACAAAACAAAAATAAAGAAAAAAAAGAAAAAATGCGTGGTCCCCGGCACAACCCGCCAGGGTGGGAAATTTGGTGATCCTAGCACAACCCGCTAGGATAGGAATTAAATAGGAGTAGATAACTTTTCTAATGTTGATTTACTTGGAAACATGCACTGCAGCTGTATCCGATTTGAACAATAATTTATTTGAGACTTTCAGCCGAAAAGGCTGGTGATATGCATGGGCCTCAATGGACCAATTGTTCTCGAATTGACCAAAAAGAATTGGTCCTTGAGATGGTACTTAGTTCGGTCAAAGGCCAACAAATGGACCCACCAATAGCCTATATGTTGAATGCTCCATGATGATTTTGATCAAAGTATATATTATGTGGACCTTCTTGGGTACACCGGCCTCCACTTCTCTCGCTGCAACCCATCTGCTTTGGTACAAAGATGTCCTTTCTCTCAGCACCGAATGGACCCAAAGTCTGCTTTGGCACACTGCCCTTTGTTAAAGGTAACAGCTGTACCCATTTCCTCTTTACAGGTGCAAATCGTGTAGCACCATTTTTGCAAAATGTTCTCCTGTAGGTGCACCCTTTTAGAACAAGTAGGAAGACCCACTCACATAGGAGAGAGTGTATCTCACTTTCTCCTTCTCAAAATTGATTTCCAGTTCCCAGTTAAAACACGCACGGACCAATCTACAAAACCAGCTCCAAACGAACGGACAGGAGGGAGGAGGACCTATATCACTGAGCTCACCTTCACGACCAGAACCGATTGTGATATTACCCCACTGCCGTGACACCGGGACACTTAGCGGGAGGAACTGGACCGCAACGGACGAGACAACTTCAGGACCTCAGATCACCAATACCTCCGTGAGAAGCATATTCTGGGCGTTGGTTGTAGTTGAATTAACATATTTTAAAACTACATACTTTATAACAAACAATTTAAAGAGTTATTTTAAATACGGTATTTTAAATAAGTAATAAAAGTATTGTCGTTTTAACAATATAATATAAATTAAATTTTTGAAATATGATATAATATTATATGTGTAAATATATTACTTATATTTAAAATTAATATAACAATAATATTATAATATTATACGTTATTAAATATACTTTTAATTACAATATTAATATAAAATTGATTAAAATTATTACAACATTACATGTATAAAATTATTGTAAATATAGAAATGTTTAAAAATAAATTAACATATTTTAAAACTACGTACTTTATAACAAACAATTTAAAGAGTTATTTTAAATACGGTATTTTAAATAAGTAATAAAAGTATTGTCGTTTTACCAATATAATTTAAATTAAATTTATAAAATATGATATAATATTATATGTGTAAATATATTACTTATATTTAAAATTAATATAACAATAATATTATAATATTATACGTTATTTAATATACTTTTAATTACAATATTAATATAAAATTGATTAAAATTATTACAACATTACATGTATAAAATTATTGTAAATATAGAAATGTTTAAAAATATATTAACATATTTTAAAACTACGTACTTTATAATAAAAAATTTAAAGAGTTATTTTAAATACCGTATTTTAAATAATTAATAAAAGTATTGTCTTTTTAACAATATAATTTAAATTAAATTTTTGAAATATGATATAATATTATATGTGTAAATATATTACTTATATTTAAAATTAATATAACAATAATATTATAATATTATACGTTATTAAATATACTTTTAATTACAATATTAATATAAAATTGATTAAAATTATTACAACATTACATGTATAAATATATTGTAAATATAGAAATGTTTAATAATAAATTAACATATTTTAAAACTACATACTTTATAACAAATAATTTAAAGAGTTATTTTAAATACGGTATTCTAAATAAGTAATAAAAGTATGGTCGTTTTAACCATATAATTTAAATTAAATTTATAAAATATGATATAATATTATACGTTATTAAATATTCTTTTAATTACAATATTAATATAAAATTGATTAAAATTATTACAACATTACATGTATAAAATTATTGTAAATATAGAAATGTTTAAAAATAAATTAACATATTTTAAAACTACATACTTTATAACAAACAATTTAAAGAGTTATTTTAAATACGGTATTTTAAATAAGTAATAAAAGTATTGTCGTTTTAACAACATAATATAAATTAAATTTTTGAAATATGATATAATATATTATGTGTAAATATATTACTTATATTTAAAATTAATATAACAATAATATTATAATATTATACGTTATTAAATATACTTTGAATTACAATATTAATATAAAATTGATTAAAATTATTACAACATTACATGTATAAAATGATTGTAAATATAGAAATGTTTAAAAATAAATTAACATATTTTAAAACTACGTACTTTATAACAAACAATTTAAAGAGTTATTTTAAATACGGTATTTTAAATAAGTAATAAAAGTATTGTCGTTTTACCAATATAATTTAAATTAAATTTATAAAATATGATATAATATTATATGTGTAAATATATTACTTATATTTAAAATTAATATAACAATAATATTATAATATTATACGTTATTAAATATACTTTTAATTACAATATTAATATAAAATTATTAAAATTATTACAACATTACATGTATAAAATTATTGTAAATATAGAAATGTTTAAAAATAAATTAACATATTTTAAAACTACATACTTTATAATAAACAATTTAAAGAGTTATTTTAAATACCGTATTTTAAATAAGTAATAAAAGTATTGTCTTTTTAACAATATAATTTAAATTAAAATTTTGAAATATGATATAATATTATATGTGTAAATATATTACTTATATTTAAAATTAATATAACAATAATATTATAATATTATACGTTATTAAATATACTTTTAATTACAATATTAATATAAAATTGATTAAAATTATTACAACATTACATGTATAAATATATTGTAAATATAGAAATGTTTAAAAATAAATTAACATATTTTAAAACTACATACTTTATAACAAACAATTTAAAGAGTTATTTTAAATACGGTATTTTAAATAAGTAATAAAAGTATAGTCGTTTTAACCATATAATTTAAATTAAATTTATAAAATATGATATAATATTATATGTGTAAATATATTACTTATATTTAAAATTAATATAACAATAATATTATAATATTATGCGTTATTAAATATACTTTTAATTACAATATTAATATAAAATTGATTAAAATTATTACAACATTACATGTATAAAATTATTGTAAATATAGAAATGTTTAAAAATAAATTAACATATTTTAAAACTACATACTTTATAAAAAACAATTTAAAGAGTTATTTTAAATACCGCATTTTAAATAAGTAAAAAAAGTATTGTCCTTTTAACAATATAATTTAAATTAAATTTTTGAAATATGATATAATATTATATGTGTAAATATATTACTTATATTTAAAATTAATATAACAAAAATATTATAATATTATACGTTATTAAATATACTTTTAATTACAATATTAATATAAAATTGATTAAAATTATTACAACATTACATGTATAAAATTATTGTAAATATAGAAATGTTTAAAAATAAATTAACATATTTTAAAACTACGTACTTTATAATAAAAAATTTAAAGAGTTATTTTAAATACCGTATTTTAAATAATTAATAAAAGTATTGTCTTTTAAACAATATAATTTAAATTAAATTTTTGAAATATGATATAATATTATATGTGTAAATATATTACTTATATTTAAAATTAATATGACAATAATATTATAATATTATACGTTATTAAATATACTTTTAATTACAATATTAATATAAAATTGATTAAAATTATTACAACATTACATGTATAAATATATTGTAAATATAGAAATGTTTAAAAATAAATTAACATATTTTAAAACTACATACTTTATAACAAATAATTTAAAGAGTTATTTTAAATACGGTATTTTAAATAAGTAATAAAAGTATTGTCGGTTTAACCATATAATTTAAATTAAATTTATAAAATATGATATAATATTATATGTGTAAATATATTACTTATATTTAAAATTAATA
Organism: Vaccinium myrtillus; assembly: GCA_016920895.1. Classification (NCBI taxonomy): domain Eukaryota; kingdom Viridiplantae; phylum Streptophyta; class Magnoliopsida; order Ericales; family Ericaceae; genus Vaccinium; species Vaccinium myrtillus. The sequence continues at coordinate 18,863,191 of CM029271.1, forward strand.
TAACAATAATATTATAATATTATACGTTATTAAATATACTTTTAATTACAATATTAATATAAAATTGATTAAAATTATTACAACATTACATGTATAAAATTATTGTAAATATAGAAATGTTTAAAAATAAATTAACATATTTTAAAACTACATACTTTATAACAAACAATTTAAAGAGTTATTTTAAATACGGTATTTTAAATAAGTAATAAAAGTATTGTCGTTTTAACAATATAATTTAAATTAAATTTTTTGAAATATGATATAATATTATATGTGTAAATATATTACTTATATTTAAAATTAATATAACAATAATATTATAATATTATACGTTATTAAATATACTTTTAATTACAATATTAATATAAATTGATTAAAATTATTACAACATTACATGTATAAAATGATTGTAAATATAGAAATGTTTAAAAATAAATTAACATATTTTAAAACTACATACTTTATAACAAACAATTTAAAGAGTTATTTTAAATACGGTATTTTAAATAAGTAATAAAAGTATTGTCGTTTTAACAATATAATTTAAATTAAATTTATAAAATATGATATAATATTATATGTGTAAATATATTACTTATATTTAAAATTAATATAACAATAATATTATAATATTATACGTTATTAAATATACTTTTAATTACAATATTAATATAAAATTATTACAACATTACATGTATAAAATTATTGTAAATATAGAAATGTTTAAAAATAAATTAACATATTTTAAAACTACATACTTTATAATAAACAATTTAAAGAGTTATTTTAAATACCGTATTTTAAATAAGTAATAAAAGTATTGTCTTTTAACAATATAATTTAAATTAAATTTTGAAATATGATATAATATTATATGTGTAAATATATTACTTATATTTAAAATTAATATAACAATAATATTATAATATTATACGTTATTAAATATACTTTTAATTACAATATTAATATAAAATTGATTAAAATTATTACAACATTACATGTATAAATATATTATAAATATAGAAATGTTTAAAAATAAATTAACATATTTTAAAACTACATACTTTATAACAAACAATTTAAAGAGTTATTTTAAATACGGTTTTTAAATAAGTAATAAAAGTATTGTCGTTTTAACATATAATTTAAATTAAATTTATAAAATATGATATAATATTATATGTGTAAATATATTACTTATATTTAAAATTAATATAACAATAATATTATATTATATACGTTATTAAATATACTTTTAATTACAATATTAATATAAAATTGATTAAAATTATTACAACATTACATGTATAAAATTATTGTAAATATAGAAATGTTTAAAAATAAATTAACATATTTTAAAACTACATACTTTATAAAAAACAATTTAAAGAGTTATTTTAAATACCGGTATTTTAAATAAGTAAAAAAGTATTGTCCTTTTAACAATATAATTTAAATTAAATTTTTGAAATATGATATAATATTATATGTGTAAATATATTACTTATATTTAAAATTAATATAACAAAATATTATAATATTATACGTTATTAAATATACTTTTAATTACAATATTAATATAAAATTGATTAAAATTATTACAACATTACATGTATAAAATTATTGTAAATATAGAAATGTTTAAAAATAAATTAACATATTTTAAAACTACATACTTTATAACAAACAATTTAAAGAGTTATTTTAAATACGGTATTTTAAATAAGTAATAATAAAAGTATTGTCGTTTTAACAATATAATTTAAATTAAATTTATAAAATATGATATATATATGTGTAAATATATTACTTATATTTAAAATTAATATAACAATAATATTATAATATTATACGTTATTAAATATACTTTTAATTACAATATTAATATAAAATTGATTAAAATTATTACAACATTACATGTATAAAATTATTGTAAATATAGAAATGTTTAAAAATAAATTAACATATTTTAAAACTACATACTTTATAATAAACAATTTAAAGAGTTATTTTAAATACCGTATTTTAAATAATTAATAAAAGTATTGTCTTTTTAACAATATAATTTAAATTAAATTTTTGAAATATGATATAATATTATATGTGTAAATATATTACTTATATTTAAAAATTAATATAATAATATAATATTATACGTTATTAAATATATACTTTTAATTTTTAATTAATATTAATATAAAATTGATTAAAATTATTACAACATTACATGTATAAAATTATTGTAAATATAGAAATGTTTAAAAATAAATTAACATATTTTAAAACTACATACTTTATAACAAACAATTTAAAGAGTTATTTTAAATACGGTATTTTAAATAAGTAATAAAAGTATTGTCGTTTTAACCATATAATTTAAATTAAATTTATAAAATATGATATAATATTATATGTGTAAATATATTACTTATATTTAAAATTAATATAACAATAATATTATAATATTATACGTTATTAAATATACTTTTAATTACAATATTAATATAAAATTGATTAAAATTATTACAACATTACATGTATAAAATTATTGTAAATATAGAAATTTTAAAAATAAATTAACATATTTTAAAACTACATACTTTATAACAAACAATTTAAAGAGTTATTTTAAAATACGGTATTTTAAATAAGTAATAAAAGTATTGTCGTTTTTTAATAAATAAATAAAAATTAAATTTTTTGAAATATGATATAATATTATATGTGTAAATATATTTTTATATTTAAAATTAATATAACAATAATATTATAATATTATAAATTAAATATACTTTAATTAAATATTAATATAAAATAATTGATTAAAATTATTACAACATTACATATAAAAATGATTGTAAATATAGAAATGTTTAAAAATAAATTAACATATTTTAAAACTACATACTTTATAACAAACAATTTAAAGAGTTATTTTAAATACGGTATTTTAAATAAGTAATAAAAGTATTTTAAATAAGTTTATAATATAATTTAAATTAAATTTATAAATTAAATTTAAAAATATGATATAATATTATATGTGTAAATATATTACTTATATTTAAAATTAATATAACAATAATATTATAATATTATACGTTATTAAATATACTTTTAATTACAATATTAATATAAAATTGATTAAAATTATTACAACATTACATGTATAAAATTATTGTAAATATAGAAATGTTTAAAAATAAATTAACATATTTTAAAACTACATACTTTATAACAAACAATTTAAAGAGTTATTTTAAATACGGTATTTTAAATAATAATAAAAAAAGTATTGTCTTTTTAACAATATAATATAAAATTAAATTTATAAAATATGATATAATATTATATGTGTAAATATTATTATATTTTAAAATTAATATAACAATAATATTATAATATTATACGTTATTAAATATACTTTTAATTACAATATTAATATAAAATTGATTAAAATTATTACAACATTACATATATAAAATTATTGTAAATATAGAAATGTTTAAAATAAATTAACATATTTTAAAACTACATACTTTATAACAAACAATTTAAAGAGTTATTTTAAATACGGTATTTTAAATAAGTAATAAAAGTATTGTCTTTTAAAAATATAATTTAAATTAAATTTTGAAATATGATATAATATTATATGTGTAAATATATTACTTATATTTAAAATTAATATAACAATAATATTATAATATTATACGTTATTAAATATACTTTTTACAATATTAATATAAAATTGATTAAAATTATTACAACATTACATGTATAAATATATTGTAAATATAGAAATGTTTAAAAATAAATTAACATATTTTAAAACTACATACTTTATAACAAACAATTTAAAGAGTTATTTTAAATACGGTATTTTAAATAAGTAATAAAAGTATTGTCGTTTTAACAATATAATTTAAATTAAATTTATAAAATATGATATAATATTATATGTGTAAATATTACTTATATTTAAAATTAATATAACAATAATATTATAATATTATACGTTATTAAATATACTTTTAATTACAATATTAATATAAAATTGATTAAAATTATTACAACATTACATGTATAAAATTATTGTAAATATAGAAATGTTTAAAAATAAATTAACATATTTTAAAACTACATACTTTATAACAAACAATTTAAAGAGTTATTTTAAATACGGTATTTTAAATAAGTAATAAAAGTATTGTCGTTTTAACAATATAATTTAAATTAAATTTTTGAAATATGATATAATATTATATGTGTAAATATATTACTTATATTTAAAATTAATATAACAATAATATTATAATATTATACGTTATTAAATATACTTTTAATTACAATATTAATATAAAATTGATTAAAATTATTACAACATTACATGTATAAAATTATTGTAAATATAGAAATGTTTAAAAATAAATTAACATATTTTAAAACTACATACTTTATAACAAACAATTTAAAGAGTTATTTTAAATACGGTATTTTAAATAAGTAATAAAAGTATTGTCGTTTTAACCATATAATTTAAATTAAATTTATAAAATATGATATAATATTATATGTGTAAATATATTACTTATATTTAAAATTAATATAACAATAATATTATAATATTATACGTTATTAAATATACTTTTAATTACAATATTAATAAAAAATTAATTAAAATTATTACAACATTACATGTATAAAATTATTGTAAATATAGAAATGTTTAAAAATAAATTAACATATTTTAAAACTACATACTTTATAATAAACAATTTAAAGAGTTATTTTAAATACCGTATTTTAAATAAGTAATAAAAGTATTGTCTTTTTAACAATATAATTTAAATTAAATTTTGAAATATGATATAATATTATATGTGTAAATATATTACTTATATTTAAAATTAATATAACAATAATATTATAATATTATACGTTATTAAATATACTTTTAATTACAATATTAATATAAAATTGATTAAAATTATTACAACATTACATGTATAAAATTATTGTAAATATAGAAATGTTTAAAAATAAATTAACATATTTTAAAACTACATACTTTATAACAAACAATTTAAAGAGTTATTTTAAATACGGTATTTTAAATAAGTAATAAAAGTATTGTCGTTTTACAATATAATTTAAATTAAATTTATAAAATATGATATAATATTATATGTGTAAATATATTACTTATATTTAAAATTAATATAACAATAATATTATAATATTATATGTTATTAAATATACTTTTAATTACAATATTAATATAAAATTGATTAAAATTATTACAACATTACATGTATAAAATTATTGTAAATATAGAAATGTTTAAAAATAAATTAACATATTTTAAAACTACATACTTTATAAAAACAATTTAAAGAGTTATTTTAAATACGGTATTTTAAATAAGTAATAAAAGTATTGTCCTTTTAACAATATAATTTAAATTAAATTTTTAAAATATGATATAATATTATATGTGTAAATATATTACTTATATTTAAAATTAATATAACAATAATATTATAATATTATACGTTATTAAATATACTTTTAATTACAATATTAATATAAAATTGATTAAAATTATTACAACATTACATGTATAAAATTATTGTAAATATAGAAATGTTTAAAAATAAATTAACATATTTTAAAACTACATACTTTATAACAAACAATTTAAAGAGTTATTTTAAATACGGTATTTTAAATAAGTAATAAAAGTATTGTCGTTTTAACAATATAATTTAAATTAAATTTATAAAATATGATATAATATTATATGTGTAAATATATTACTTATATTTAAAATTAATATAACAATAATATTATAATATTATACGTTATTAAATATACTTTTAATTACAATATTAATATAAAATTGATTAAAATTATTACAACATTACATGTATAAAATTATTGTAAATATAGAAATGTTTAAAAATAAATTAACATATTTTAAAACTACATACTTTATAACAAACAATTTAAAGAGTTATTTTAAATACGGTATTTTAAATAAGTAATAAAAGTATTGTCGTTTTAACAATATAATTTAAATTAAATTTATAAAATATGATATAATATTATATGTGTAAATATATTACTTATATTTAAAATTAATATAACAATAATATTATAATATTATACGTTATTAAATATACTTTTAATTACAATATTAATATAAAATTGATTAAAATTATTACAACATTACATGTATAAAATTATTGTAAATATAGAAATGTTTAAAAATAAAAAAAAATTAACATATTTTAAAACTACATACTTTATAACAAACAATTTAAAGAGTTATTTTAAATACGGTATTTTAAATAAGTAATAAAAGTATTGTCGTTTTAACAATATAATTTAAATTAAATTTTGAAATATGATATAATATTATATGTGTAAATATATTACTTATATTTAAAATTAATATAACAATAATATTATAATATTATACGTTATTAAATATACTTTTAATTACAATATTAATATAAAATTGATTAAAATTATTACAACATTACATGTATAAAATTATTGTAAATATAGAAATGTTTAAAAATAAATTAACATATTTTAAAACTACATACTTTATAACAAACAATTTAAAGAGTTATTTTAAATAAATTATTTTAAATAAGTAATAAAAGTATTGTCGTTTTAACAATATAATTTAAATTAAATTTATAAAATATGATAATATTATTATAAATAAATATATTACTTATATTTAAAATTAATATAACAATAATATTATAATATTATACGTTATTAAATATACTTTTAATTACAATATTAATATAAAATTGATTAAAATTATTACAACATTACATGTATAAAATTATTGTAAATATAGAAATGTTTAAAAATAAATTAACATATTTTAAAACTACATACTTTATAATAAAAAATTTAAAGAGTTATTTTAAATACCGTATTTTAAATAATTAATAAAAGTATTGTCTTTTAAACAATATAATTTAAATTAAATTTTTGAAATATGATATAATATTATATGTGTAAATATATTACTTATATTTAAAATTAATATAACAATAATATTATAATATTATACGTTATTAAATATACTTTTAATTACAATATTAATATAAAATTGATTAAAATTATTACAACATTACATGTATAAATATATTGTAAATATAGAAATGTTTAAAAATAAATTAACATATTTTAAAACTACATACTTTATAACAAACAATTTAAAGAGTTATTTTAAATACGGTATTTTAAATAAGTAATAATAAAAGTATTGTCGTTTTACCATATAATTTAAATTAAATTTATAAAATATGATATAATATTATATGTGTAAATATATTACTTATATTTAAAATTAATATAACAATAATATTATAATATTATACGTTATTAAATATACTTTTAATTACAATATTAATATAAAATTGATTAAAATTATTACAACATTACATGTATAAAATTATTGTAAATATAGAAATGTTTAAAAATAAATTAACATATTTTAAAACTACATACTTTATAACAAACAATTTAAAGAGTTATTTTAAATACGGTATTTTAAATAAGTAATAAAAGTATTGTCGTTTTAACAATATAATTTAAATTAAATTTTGTAAATATGATATAATATTATATGTGTAAATATATTACTTATATTTAAAAATAATATAACAATAATATTATAATATTATACGTTATTAAATATACTTTTAATTACAATATTAATATAAATTGATTAAAATTATTACAACATTACATGTATAAAATTATTGTAAATATAGAAATGTTTAAAAATAAATTAACATATTTTAAAACTACATACTTTATAACAAACAATTTAAAGAGTTATTTTAAATACGGTATTTTAAATAAGTAATAAAAGTATTGTCGTTTTAACAATATAATTTAAATTAAATTTATAAAATATGATATAATATTATATGTGTAAATATATTACTTATATTTAAAATTAATATAACAATAATATTATAATATTATACGTTATTAAATATACTTTTAATTACAATATTAATATAAATTGATTAAAATTATTACAACATTACATGTATAAAATTATTGTAAATATAGAAATGTTTAAAAATAAATTAACATATTTTAAAACTACATACTTTATAATAAACAATTTAAAGAGTTATTTTAAATACCGTATTTTAAATAAGTAATAAAAGTATTGTCTTTTTAACAATATAATTTAAATTAAATTTTTGAAATATGATATAATATTATATGTGTAAATATATTACTTATATTTAAAATTAATATAACAATAATATTATAATATTATACGTTATTAAATATACTTTTAATTACAATATTAATATAAAATTGATTAAAATTATTACAACATTACATGTATAAAATTATTGTAAATATAGAAATGTTTAAAAATAAATTAACATATTTTAAAACTACGTACTTTATAATAAAAAATTTAAAGAGTTATTTTAAATACCGTATTTTAAATAAGTAATAAAAGTATTGTCTTTTTAACAATATAATTTAAATTAAATTTTAAAATATGATATAATATTATATGTGTAAATATATTACTTATATTTAAAATTAATATAAATAATATTATAATATTATACGTTATTAAATATACTTTTAATTACAATATTAATATAAAATTGATTAAAATTATTACAACATTACATGTATAAAATTATTGTAAATATAGAAATGTTTAAAAATAAATTAACATATTTTAAAACTACATACTTTATAACAAATAATTTAAAGAGTTATTTTAAATACGGTATTTTTTAAATAAGTAATAAAAGTATTGTCGTTTTAACAATATAATTTAAATTAAATTTATAAAATATGATATAATATTATATGTAAATATATTACTTATATTTAAAATTAATATAACAATAATATTATAATATTATACGTTATTAAATATACTTTTAATTACAATATTAATATAAAATTGATTAAAATTATTACAACATTATTATAAAATTATTGTAAATATAGAAATGTTTAAAAATAAATTAACATATTTTAAAACTACATACTTTATAACAAACAATTTAAAGAGTTATTTTAAATACGGTATTTTAAATAAGTAATAAAAGTATTGTCGTTTTAACAATATAATTTAAATTAAATTTATGAAATATGATATAATATTATATGTGTAAATATATTACTTATATTTAAAATTAATATAACAATAATATTATAATATTATACGTTATTAAATATACTTTTAATTACAATATTAATATAAATTGATTAAAATTATTACAACATTACATGTATAAAATTAATTGTAAATATAGAAATGTTTAAAAATAAATTAACATATTTTAAAACTACATACTTTATAACAAACAATTTAAAGAGTTATTTTAAATACGGTATTTTAAATAAGTAATAAAAGTATTGTCGTTTTAACAATATAATTTAAATTAAATTTATAAAATATGATATAATATTATATGTGTAAATATATTACTTATATTTAAAATTAATATAACAATAATATTATAATATTATACGTTATTAAATATACTTTTAATTACAATATTAATATAAAATTGATTAAAATTATTACAACATTACATGTATAAAATTATAAAATTATTGTAAATATAGAAATGTTTAAAAATAAATTAACATATTTTAAAACTACGTACTTTATAATAAACAATTTAAAAGAGTTATTTTAAATACCGTATTTTAAATAAGTAATAAAAGTATTGTCTTTTAACAATATATAATTAAATTAAATTTTGAAATATGATATAATATTATATGTGTAAATATATTACTTATATTTAAAATTAATATAACAATAATATTATAATATTATACGTTATTAAATATACTTTTAATTACAATATTAATATAAAATTGATTAAAATTATTACAACATTACATGTATAAAATTATTGTAAATATAGAAATGTTTAAAAATAAATTAACATATTTTAAAACTACATACTTTATAACAAACAATTTAAAGAGTTATTTTAAATACGGTATTTTAAATAAGTAATAAAAGTATTGTCGTTTTAACAATATAATTTAAATTAAATTTATAAAATATGATATAATATTATATGTGTAAATATATTACTTATATTTAAAATTAATATAACAATAATATTATAATATTATACGTTATTAAATATACTTTTAATTACAATATTAATATAAAATTGATTAAAATTATTACAACATTACATGTATAAAATTATTGTAAATATAGAAATGTTTAAAAATAAATTAACATATTTTAAAACTACATACTTTATAACAAACAATTTAAAGAGTTATTTTAAATACGGTATTTTAAATAAGTAATAAAAGTATTGTCGTTTTAACAATATAATTTAAATTAAATTTTGAAATATGATATAATATTATATGTGTAAATATATTACTTATATTTAAAATTAATATAACAATAATATTATAATATTATACGTTATTAAATATACTTTTAATTACAATATTAATATAAAATTGATTAAAATTATTACAACATTACATGTATAAAATTATTGTAAATATAGAAATGTTTAAAAATAAATTAACATATTTTAAAACTACATACTTTATAACAAACAATTTAAAGAGTTATTTTAAATATTTTAAATAAATAAGTAATAAAAGTATTGTCGTTTTAACAATATAATTTAAATTAAATTTATAAAATATGATATAATATTATATGTGTAAATATATTACTTATATTTATTAATATAACAATAATATTATAATATTATACGTTATTAAATATACTTTTAATTACAATATTAATATAAAATTGATTAAAATTATTACAACATTACATGTATAAAATTATTGTAAATATAGAAATGTTTAAAAATAAATTAACATATTTTAAAACTATACTTTATAATAAACAATTTAAAGAGTTATTTTAAATACCGTATTTTAAATAAGTAATAAAAGTATTGTCTTTTAACAATATAATTTAAATTAAATTTTGAAATATGATATAATATTATATGTGTAAATATATTACTTATATTTAAAATTTAAAATTAATATAATAATATTATAATATTATACGTTATTAAATATACTTTTAATTACAATATTAATATAAAATTGATTAAAATTATTACAACATTACATGTATAAAATTATTGTAAAAATATAGAAATGTTTAAAAATAAATTAACATATTTTAAAACTACATACTTTATAACAAACAATTTAAAGAGTTATTTTAAATACGGTATTTTAAATAAGTAATAAAAAAGTATTGTCGTTTAACAATATAATTTAAATTAAATTTATAAAATATGATATAATATTATATGTGTAAATATATTACTTATATTTAAAATTAATATAACAATAATATTATAATATTATACGTTATTAAATATACTTTTAATTACAATATTAATATAAAATTGATTAAAATTATTACAACATTACATGTATAAAATTATTGTAAATATAGAAATGTTTAAAAATAAATTAACATATTTTAAAACTACATACTTTATAACAAACAATTTAAAGAGTTATTTTAAATACGGTATTTTAAATAAGTAATAAAAGTATTGTCGTTTTAACAATATAATATAAATTAAATTTTGAAATATGATATAATATTATATGTGTAAAATATATTACTTATATTTAAAATTAATATAACAATAATATAATATTATATTATTAAATAAATATACTTTTAATTACAATATTAATATAAAATTGATTAAAATTATTACAACAACATACATGTATAAAATGATTGTAAATATAGAAATGTTTAAAAATAAATTATATTTTTAAAACTACATACTTTATAACAAACAATTTAAAGAGTTATTTTAAATACGGTATTTTAAATAAGTAATAAAAGTATTGTCGTTTTAACAATATAATTTAAATTAAATTAAAATATGATATAATATTATATGTGTAAATATATTACTTATATTTAAAATTAATATAACAATAATATTATAATATTATACGTTATTAAATATACTTTTAATTACAATATTAATATAAAATTGATTAAAATTATTACAACATTACATGTATAAAATTATTGTAAATATAGAAATGTTTAAAAATAAATTAACATATTTTAAAACTACATACTTTATAATAAAAACAATTTAAAGAGTTATTTTAAATACGGTATTTTAAATAAGTAATAAAAGTATTGTCTTTTAACAATATAATTTAAATTAAATTTTGAAATATGATATAATATTATATGTGTAAATATATTACTTATATTTAAATTAATATAACAATAATATTATAATATTATACGTTATTAAATATACTTTTAATTACAATATTAATATAAAATTGATTAAAATTATTACAACATTACATGTATAAAATTATTGTAAATATAGAAATGTTTAAAAATAAATTAACATATTTTAAAACTACATACTTTATAACAAAAATTTAAAGAGTTATTTTAAATACGGTATTTTAAATAATTAATAAAAGTATTGTCTTTTAAACAATATAATTTAAATTAAATTTTTGAAATATGATATAATATTATATGTGTAAATATATTACTTATATTTAAAATTAATATAACAATAATATTATAATATTATACGTTATTAAATATACTTTTAATTACAATATTAATATAAAATTGATTAAAATTATTACAACATTACATGTATAAAATTATTGTAAATATAGAAATGTTTAAAAATAAATTAACATATTTTAAAAACTACATACTTTATAACAAACAATTTAAAGAGTTATTTTAAATACGGTATTTTAAATAAGTAATAAAAGTATTGTCGTTTTAACAATATAATTTAAATTAAATTTATAAAATATGATATAATATTATATGTGTAAATATATTACTTATATTTAAAATTAATATAACAATAATATTATAATATTATACGTTATTAAATATACTTTTAATTACAATATTAATATAAAATTGATTAAAATTATTACAACATTACATGTATAAAATTATTGTAAATATAGAAATGTTTAAAAATAAATTAACATATTTTAAAACTACATACTTTATAACAAACAATTTAAAGAGTTATTTTAAATACGGTATTTTAAATAAGTAATAAAAGTATTGTCGTTTTAACAATAATAATAAATTAAATTTTGAAATATGATATAATATTATATGTGTAAATATATTACTTATATTTAAAATTAATATAATAATAATATTATATTATATTATTAAATATACTTTTAATTACAATATTAATATAAAATTGATTAAAATTATTACAACATTACATGTATAAAATTATTGTAAATATAGAAATGTTTAAAAATAAATTAACATATTTTAAAACTACATACTTTATAACAAACAATTTAAAGAGTTATTTTAAATACGGTATTTTTTAAATAAGTAATAAAAGTATTGTCGTTTTAACAATATAATTTAAATTAAATTTATAAAATATGATATAATATTATATGTGTAAATATATTACTTATATTTAAAATTAATATAACAATAATATTATAATATATATTATACGTTATTAAATATACTTTTAATTACAATATTAATATAAAATTGATTAAAATTATTACAACATTACATGTATAAAATTATTGTAAATATAGAAATGTTTAAAAATAAATTAACATATTTTAAAACTACATACTTTATAATAAACAATTTAAAGAGTTATTTTAAATACGTATTTTAAATAAGTAATAAAAGTATTGTCTTTTTAACAATATAATTTAAATTAAATTTTGAAATATGATATAATATTATATGTGTAAATATATTACTTATATTTAAAATTAATATAACAATAATATATATTATAATATTATACGTTATTAAATATACTTTTAATTACAATATTAATATAAAATTGATTAAAATTATTACAACATTACATGTATAAAATTATTGTAAATATAGAAATGTTTAAAAATAAATTAACATATTTTAAAACTACATTTTATAAAAATTTAACAATTTAAAGAGTTATTTTAAATACGTATTTTAAATAAGTAATAAAAGTATTGTCTTTTTAACAATATAATTTAAATTAAATTTTGAAATATGATATAATATTATATGTGTAAATATATTACTTATATTTAAAATTAATATAACAATAATATTATAATATTATAAATACGTTATTAAATATACTTTTAATTACAATATTAATATAAAATTGATTAAAATTATTACAACATTACATGTATAAAATTATTGTAAATATAGAAATGTTTAAAAATAAATTAACATATTTTAAAACTACATACTTTATAACAAACAATTTAAAGAGTTATTTTAAATACGGTATTTTAAATAAGTAATAAAAGTATTGTCGTTTTAACCATATAATTTAAATTAAATTTATAAAATATGATATAATATTATATGTGTAAATATATTACTTATATTTAAAATTAATATAACAATAATATTATAATATTATACGTTATTAAATATACTTTTAATTACAATATTAATATAAAATTGATTAAAATTATTACAACATTACATGTATAAAATTATTGTAAATATAGAAATGTTTAAAAATAAATTAACATATTTTAAAACTACATACTTTATAACAAACAATTTAAAGAGTTATTTTAAATACGGTATTTTAAATAAGTAATAAAAGTATTGTCGTTTTAACAATATAATATAAATTAAATTTTTGAAATATGATATAATATTATATGTGTAAATATATTACTTATATTTAAAATTAATATAACAATAATATTATAATATTATACGTTATTAAATATACTTTTAATTACAATATTAATATAAAATTGATTAAAATTATTACAACATTACATGTATAAAATTATTGTAAATATAGAAATGTTTAAAAATAAATTAACATATTTTAAAACTACATACTTTATAACAAACAATTTAAAGAGTTATTTTAAATACGGTATTTTAAATAAGTAATAAAAGTATTGTCGTTTTAACCAATATAATTTAAATTAAATTTATAAAATATGATATAATATTATATGTGTAAATATATTACTTATATTTAAAATTAATATAACAATAATATTATAATATTATACGTTATTAAATATACTTTTAATTACAATATTAATATAAAATTGATTAAAATTATTAAACATTACATGTATATAAAATTATTGTAAATATAGAAATGTTTAAAAATAAATTAACATATTTTAAAACTACATACTTTATAATAAACAATTTAAAGAGTTATTTTAAATACCGTATTTTAAATAAGTAATAAAAGTATTGTCTTTTTAACAATATAATTTAAATTAAATTTTGAAATATGATATAATATTATATGTGTAAATATATTACTTATATTTAAAATTAATATAACAATAATATTATAATATTATACGTTATTAAATATACTTTTAATTACAATATTAATATAAAATTGATTAAAATTATTACAACATTACATGTATAAAATTATTGTAAATATAGAAATGTTTAAAAATAAATTAACATATTTTAAAACTACATACTTTATAACAAACAATTTAAAGAGTTATTTTAAATACGGAATTTTAAATAAGTAATAAAAGTATTGTCGTTTTAACCATATAATTTAAATTAAATTTATAAAATATTATAATATTATATGTGTAAATATATTACTTATATTTAAAATTAATATAACAATAATATTATAATATTATACGTTATTAAATATACTTTTAATTACAATATTAATATAAAATTGATTAAAATTATTACAACATTACATGTATAAAATTATTGTAAATATAGAAATGTTTAAAAATAAATTAACATATTTTAAAACTACATACTTTATAATAAACAATTTAAAGAGTTATTTTAAATACAGTATTTTAAATAAGTAATAAAAGTATTGACGTTTTAACAATATAATTTAAATTAAAATTTTGAAATATGATATAATATTATATTTGTAAATATATTACTTATATTTAAAATTGATATAACAATATTATATGTTATAAATGTACTTTTAATTACAATATTAATATAAAATTGATTAAAATTATTACAACATTACATATATAAAATTATCGTAAATTTATAAATGTTTAAAAAATAAATTAAAATATTTTAAAACTACATACTTTATAACAAACAATTTAAAGAGTTATTTTAAATACGGTATTTTAAATAAGTAATAAAAGTATTGTCGTTTTAACAATATAATGTAAATTAAATTTATGAAATATGATATAATATTATATGTGTAAATATATTACTTATATTTAAAATTAATATAACAATAATATTATAATATTATACGTTATTAAATATATTTATAATTACAATATTAATATAAAATTAATTAAAATTATTACAACATTACATATATAAAATTATTGTAAATATAGAAATGTTTAAAAATAAATTAACATATTTTAAAACTACATACTTTATAACAAACAATTTAAAGAGTTATTTTAAATACGGTATTTTAAATAAGTAATAAAAATTATTGTCGTTTTAACCATATAATTTAAATTAAATTTATAAAATATGATATAATATTATATGTGTAAATATATTACTTATATTTAAAATTAATATAAAAATAATATTATAATATTATACGTTATTAAATATACTTTTAATTACAATATTAATATAAAATTGATTAAAATTATTACAACATTACATGTATAAAATTATTGTAAATATAGAAATGTTTAAAAATAAATTAACATATTTTAAAACTACATACTTTATAAAAACAATTTAAAGAGTTATTTTAAATACCGCATTTTAAATAAGTAATAAAAGTATTGTCCTTTTAACAATATAATATAAATTAAATTTTTGAAATATGATATAATATTATATGTGTAAATATATTACTTATATTTAAAATTAATATAACAATAATTATAATATTATTATACGTTATTAAATATACTTTTAATTACAATATTAATATAAAATTGATTAAAATTATTACAACATTACATGTATAAAATTATTGTAAATATAGAAATGTTTAAAAATAAATTAACATATTTTAAAACTACATACTTTATAACAAACAATTTAAAGAGTTATTTTAAATACGGTATTTTAAATAAGTAATAAAGTATTGTCGTTTTAACAATATAATTTAAATTAAATTTATAAAATATGATATAATATTATATGTGTAAATATATTACTTATATTTAAAATTAATATAACAATAATATTATAATATTATACGTTATTAAATATACTTTTAATTACAATATTAATATAAAATTGATTAAAATTATTACAACATTACATGTATAAAATTATTGTAAATATAGAAATGTTTAAAAATAAATTAACATATTTTAAAACTACATACTTTATAATAAAAAATTTAAAGAGTTATTTTAAATACCGTATTTTAAATAATTAATAAAAGTATTGTCTTTTAAACAATATAATTTAAATTAAATTTTTGAAATATGATTTAATATTATATGTGTAAATATATTACTTATATTTAAAATTAATATAACAAAAATATTATAATATTATACGTTATTAAATATACTTTTAATTACAATATTAATATAAAATTGATTAAAATTATTACAACATTACATGTATAAAATTATTGTAAATATAGAAATGTTTAAAAATAAATTAACATATTTTAAAACTACATACTTTATAACAAACAATTTAAAGAGTTATTTTAAATACGGTATTTTAAATAAGTAATAAAAGTATTGTCGTTTTAACCAATATAATTTAAATTAAATTTATAAAATATGATATAATATTATATGTGTAAATATATTACTTATATTTAAAATTAATATAACAATAATATTATAATATTATACGTTATTAAATATACTTTTAATTACAATATTAATATAAAATTGATTAAAATTATTACAACATTACATGTATAAAATTATTGTAAATATAGAAATGTTTAAAAATAAATTAACATATTTTAAAACTACATACTTTATAAAAACAATTTAAAGAGTTATTTTAAATACCGTATTTTAAATAAGTAATAAAAGTATTGTCCTTTTAACAATATAATTAAATTAAATTTTGAAATATGATATAATATTATATGTGTAAATATATTACTTATATTTAAAATTAATATAACAATAATATTATAATATTATACGTTATTAAATATACTTTTAATTACAATATTAATATAAAATTGATTAAAATTATTACAACATTACATGTATAAAATTATTGTAAATATAGAAATGTTTAAAAATAAATTAACATATTTTAAAACTACATACTTTATAACAAACAATTTAAAGAGTTATTTTAAATACGGTATTTTAAATAAGTAATAAAAGTATTGTCGTTTTAACCAATATAATTTAAATTAAATTTATATAAAATATGATATAATATTATATGTGTAAATATATTACTTATATTTAAAATTAATATAACAATAATATTATAATATTATACGTTATTAAATATACTTTTAATTACAATATTAATATAAAATTGATTAAAATTATTACAACATTACATGTATAAAATTATTGTAAATATAGAAATGTTTAAAAATAAATTAACATATTTTAAAACTACATACTTTATAATAAACAATTTAAAGAGTTATTTTAAATACGGTATTTTAAATAATTAATAAAAGTATTGTCTTTTAACAATATATAATTTAAATTAAAATTTTGAAATATGATATAATATTATATGTGTAAATATATTACTTATATTTAAAATTAATATAACAATAATATTATAATATTATACGTTATTAAATATACTTTTAATTACAATATTAATATAAAATTGATTAAAATTATTACAACATTACATGTATAAAATATATTGTAAATATAGAAATGTTTAAAAATAAATTAACATATTTTAAAACTACATACTTTATAACAAACAATTTAAAGAGTTATTTTAAATACGGTATTTTAAATAAGTAATAAAAGTATTGTCGTTTTAACAATATAATTTAAATTAAATTTATAAAATATGATATAATATTATATGTGTAAATATATTACTTATATTTAAAATTAATATAACAATAATATTATAATATTATACGTTATTAAATATACTTTTAATTACAATATTAATATAAAATTGATTAAAATTATTACAACATTACATGTATAAAATTATTGTAAATATAGAAATGTTTAAAAATAAATTAACATATTTTAAAACTACATACTTTATAACAAACAATTTAAAGAGTTATTTTAAATACGGTATTTTAAATAAGTAATAAAAGTATTGTCGTTTTAACAATATAATATAAATTAAATTTTTGAAATATGATATAATATTATATGTGTAAATATATTACTTATATTTAAAATTAATATAACAATAATATTATAATATTATACGTTATTAAATATACTTTTAATTACAATATTAATATAAAATTGATTAAAATTATTACAACATTACATGTATAAAATTATTGTAAATATAGAAATGTTTAAAAATAAATTAACATATTTTAAAACTACATACTTTATAACAAACAATTTAAAGAGTTATTTTAAATACGGTTTTAAATAAGTAATAAAAGTATTGTCGTTTTAACAATATAATTTAAATTAAATAAATTTAAAAATATGATATAATATTATATGTGTAAATATATTACTTATATTTAAAATTAATATAACAATAATATTATAATATTATACGTTATTAAATATACTTTTAATTACAATATTAATATAAAATTGATTAAAATTATTACAACATTACATGTATAAAATTATTGTAAATATAGAAATGTTTAAAAATAAATTAACATATTTTAAAACTACATACTTTATAACAAACAATTTAAAGAGTTATTTTTAAATACGGTATTTTAAATAAGTAATAAAAGTATAAAAGTATTGTCGTTTTAACAATATAATATAAATTAAATTTATGAAATATGATATAATATTATATGTGTAAATATATTACTTATATTTAAAATTAATATAACAATAATATTATAATATTATACGTTATTAAATATACTTTTAATTACAATATTAATATAAAATTGATTAAAATTATTACAACATTACATGTATAAAATTATTGTAAATATAGAAATGTTTAAAAATAAATTAACATATTTTAAAACTACATACTTTATAACAAACAATTTAAAGAGTTATTTTAAATACGGTATTTTAAATAAGTAATAAAAGTATTGTCGTTTTAAAATATAATTTAAATTAAATTTATAAAATATGATATAATATTATATGTGTAAATATATTACTTATATTTAAAATTAATATAACAATAATATTATAATATTATACGTTATTAAATATACTTTTAATTACAATATTAATATAAAATTGATTAAAATTATTACAACATTACATGTATAAAATTATTGTAAATATAGAAATGTTTAAAAATAAATTAACATATTTTAAAACTATGTACTTTATAATAAAAAATTTAAAGAGTTATTTTAAATACCGTATTTTAAATAATTAATAAAAGTATTGTTTTTTAAACAATATAATTTAAATTAAATTTTTGAAATATGATATAATATTATATGTGTAAATATATTACTTATATTTAAAATTAATATAACAATAATATATTATATTATATACGTTATTAAATATACTTTTAATTACAATATTAATATAAAATTGATTAAAATTATTACAACATTACATGTATAAAATTATTGTAAATATAGAAATGTTTAAAAATAAATTAACATATTTTAAAACTACATACTTTATAACAAACAATTTAAAGAGTTATTTTAAATACGGTATTTTAAATAAGTAATAAAAGTATTGTCGTTTTTTAACAATATAATATAAATTAAATTTTTGAAATATGATATAATATTATATGTGTAAATATATTACTTATATTTAAAATTAATATACCAATAATATTATAATATTATACGTTATTAAATATACTTTTAATTACAATATTAATATATAATTGATTAAAATTATTACAACATTACATGTATAAAATGATTGTAAATATAGAAATGTTTAAAAATAAATTAACATATTTTAAAACTACGTACTTTATAACAAACAATTTAAAGAGTTATTTTAAATACGGTATTTTAAATAAGTAATAGAAGTATTGTCGTTTTACCAATATAATTTAAATTAAATTTATAAAATATGATATAATATTATATGTGTAAATATATTACTTATATTTAAAATTAATATAACAATAATATTATAATATTATACGTTATTAAATATACTTTTAATTACAATATTAATATAAAATTGATTAAAATTATTACAACATTACATGTATAAAATTATTGTAAATATAGAAATGTTTAAAAATAAATTAACATATTTTAAAACTACGTACTTTATAATAAAAAATTTAAAGAGTTATTTTAAATACCGTATTTTAAATAATTAATAAAAGTATTGTCTTTTTAACAATATAATTTAAATTAAATTTTTGAAATATGATATAATATTATATGTGTAAATATATTACTTATATTTAAAATTAATATAACAAAAATATTATAATATTATACGTTATTAAATATACTTTTAATTACAATATTAATATAAAATTGATTAAAATTATTACAACATTACATGTATAAAATTATTGTAAATATAGAAATGTTTAAAAATAAATTAACATATTTTAAAACAACGTACTTTATAACAAACAATTTAAAGAGTTATTTTAAATACGGTATTTTAAATAAGTAATAGAAGTATTGTCGTTTTACCAATATAATTTAAATTAAATTTATAAAATATGATATAATATTATATGTGTAAATATATTACTTATATTTAAAATTAATATAACAATAATATTATAATATTATACGTTATTAAATATACTTTTAATTACAATATTAATATAAAATTGATTAAAATTATTACAACATTACATGTATAAAATTATTGTAAATATAGAAATGTTTAAAAATAAATTAACATATTTTAAAACTACGTACTTTATAATAAAAAATTTAAAGAGTTATTTTAAATACCGTATTTTAAATAATTAATAAAAGTATTGTCTTTTAAACAATATAATTTAAATTAAATTTTTGAAATATGATATAATATTATATGTTTAAATATATTACTTATATTTAAAATTAATATGACAATAATATTATAATATTATACGTTATTAAATATACTTTTAATTACAATATTAATATAAAATTGATTAAAATTATTACAACATTACATGTATAAATATATTGTAAATATAGAAATGTTTAAAAATAAATTAACATATTTTAAAACTACATACTTTATAACAAATAATTTAAAGAGTTATTTTAAATACGGTATTTTAAATATGTAATAAAAGTATGGTCGGTTTAACCATATAATTTAAATTAAATTTATAAAATATGATATAATATTATATGTGTAAATATATTACTTATATTTAAAATTAATATAACAATAATATTATAATATTATACGTTATTAAATATACTTTTAATTACAATATTAATATAAAATTGATTAAAATTATTACAACATTACATGTATAAAATTATTGTAAATATAGAAATGTTTAAAAATAAATTAACATATTTTAAAACTACATACTTTATAACAAACAATTTAAAGAGTTATTTTAAATACGGTATTTTAAATAAGTAATAAAAGTATTGTCGTTTTAACAATATAATATAAATTAAATTTTTGAAATATGATATAATATTATATGTGTAAATATATTACTTATATTTAAAATTAATATACCAATAATATTATAATATTATACGTTATTAAATATACTTTGAATTACAATATTAATATATAATTGATTAAAATTATTACAACATTACATGTATAAAATGATTGTAAATATAGAAATGTTTAAAAATAAATTAACATATTTTAAAACTACGTACTTTATAACAAACAATTTAAAGAGTTATTTTAAATACGGTATTTTAAATAAGTAATAAAAGTATTGTCGTTTTACCAATATAATTTAAATTAAATTTATAAAATATGATATAATATTATATGTGTAAATATATTACTTATATTTAAAATTAATATAACAATAATATTATAATATTATACGTTATTAAATATACTTTTAATTACAATATTAATATAAAATTGATTAAAATTATTACAACATTACATGTATAAAATTATTGTAAATATAGAAATGTTTAAAAATAAATTAACATATTTTAAAACTACATACTTTATAACAAACAATTTAAAGAGTTATTTTAAATACGGTATTTTAAATAAGTAATAAAAGTATTGTCGTTTTAACAATATAATATAAATTAAATTTTTGAAATATGATATAATATTATATGTGTAAATATATTACTTATATTTAAAATTAATATGACAATAATATTATAATATTATACGTTATTAAATATACTTTTAATTACAATATTAATATAAAATTGATTAAAATTATTACAACATTACATGTATAAATATATTGTAAATATAGAAATGTTTAAAAATAAATTAACATATTTTAAAACTACATACTTTATAACAAACAATTTAAAGAGTTATTTTAAATACGGTATTTTAAATAAGTAATAAAAGTATAGTCGTTTTAACCATATAATTTAAATTAAATTTATAAAATATAATATAATATTATATGTGTAAATATATTACTTATATTTAAAATTAATATAACAATAATATTATAATATTATACGTTATTAAATATTCTTTTAATTACAATATTAATATAAAATTGATTAAAATTATTACAACATTACATGTATAAAATTATTGTAAATATAGAAATGTTTAAAAATAAATTAACATATCTTAAAACTACATACTTTATAATAAACAATTTAAAGAGTTATTTTAAATTCCTTTTGTGGTGAATGAAGGTATCCATCACATGCCAAACCCTCTTGTGCCCCAACTTAAGGTGGGGACAGAGGATCGCATCTCTAAGCTTATTGCAGCCATTGAAGACGAAGTGAAGAGTTCTATTGAGCCAGTGGATTTTGACTCAATCGTCTCTAAACTATCTCAAGGTAACATTAATTCTCTTAAACCTGACCCCCAACCGGTCTCAGAAGTAAGGCCTCTCCGTACTGAAGCAGATGAAACCCATCCCCAGGCTGGTTCAAAAACCTACTCTGGGCCCAACAAAGGGAAAAGCAAAAACTGGGCATCCATTCTTCAATCCCAAGGTCCAGCTCTGGGTATGGAACTTGAGTATTTCCCGGAACTCCATCGGGGTAAAGAGGCTGTTGTTGAAATTGATGAAGACCTTACGGAGTTTGATTCATGGAACAGCTATCTAGTTGGCTACTTCCTTGATGGTAAGATGCCCTTTCCTCTCCTTCTTTCGACAGCCCGTAACATCTGGAAAGACAAACTGATATCAGTGAAAATTGATGCCTCTGGTTTTATTCTCTTTCAATTTCGAGATGAAGTAGCCAAACAGGCTGTTCTCGAAGGAGGGCCTTGGTTTTTCTCACGAAAATACCTTGTTCTCAAAAACTGGCATCGTATGATGAAACCTAAGAAGGAACATCCCTCCAAAATATTCACCTGGGTCAAGCTCTTAGATTTACCTTGGGAGCTATGGAACAAAGACTGTATTAGCCGCATAGCTAGCACAATTGGCAGGCCAATTCATATGGACCAAGCCACAGCCAAGAAATCCAGAACCTCTCATGCTAGAGTTTGTATTGAGATCGATGCGAAGTAGATCTCCCTGCGGCTGTCACAGTGACAGTTGGAGGGGATAGCGTAAATGTTCCCATTGTTTATCAAGTGCTCCCTCCTTTATGCGATAAGTGTAAAGTTTTCGGGCACCCTCAATGTGCAAATTCCCCTCCTCCAGTTCCCCAGACAGCCCCTTCTACTGACTGGCAATTAGTTAATAAGGGAGGGTCTAAAATGGAACCTGCAAGCAATCTCATTGGAAATAAGTCTGTTCCCCAATCCAGTCAAGCTTTGAACCCCTCCAAACCCCTCTTAAATACTGCCCAGTATGTTCATAAGCCTACCATTTTACCCCCCCAGTCAATCTCCGTGACTCCCTTTAGATCAATTCCAACTTCTACTAACAAAGATGTACCCAAATTGGTTTCTTCTATGTTGCATGAGCTACAATCCAATTCTTTCCAGGTGTTGGAGGAGGTCGCCCTGCCTGATGAAGTGACTCAGGTGAAGGACTATCACTTTCTGGATAATGCAGTTCCTCCAGATAAGTTCCCATCTCCTGAAGTTACCAAAGATGCAAATTTTGAAGCTGATGCTGAGTATGACAGCCCTTCCACTCCAGTTACAATTCCTTTGGAGAGCTATTCAAGTGACTTTCCACCGTCTGAAAGATCAAAAAAGCAACTAAAGAAGGCTAAAAAACTTGCCAGGCAAAGGGCTTCTTCAAAATCTAATCACTAAGGGGGGTTTGGATTGCGTTCCAATGCTTAAGGATAGGGTCCAAATCCTCGGCAAAGTCAAGTTTCAAGCTACTGCAATTAATTCTCCATTTTCCAGGTTTCACTTCTTAAACTCTCACTATGCTTTGAGTGGTCTTGAACTCTGGAATTTGGGTAAGATATGTATTGCATTCTGGGGCAATTGATTGACTTCATAGTTGTTTGATCACCTACTTTAGTTGTGATGTTGCTGGGTAATTTATTTGCTGCTGGTAGCTTGCAGTAACCCTTCTTTTTGTGACTTACTTTGTATAAAAGTCTGTTTCTGTGGGCTGCTATTCTGGGCAGACTTCTGCGGTTCTGGGCTTGTCAATTTACAGCAGTTATGCTGTGCAATTTTCTCCAGATATTGAGCTCTCCATGTAGGGTTGTCTCCTAGTCCTCTCTTATCCCTTAGGGAGGAGAAGTCCACCCCTGTGGCCTTGGCTTTGGAGCTTTGGAATTCTGATTGCATCAATGTTCAAGCAATTTTAGCCTTCTCACTACTCTTGAAGTCAAGGAAAGTAGGACGGCCTCCTCTGTGGTCTGTTAATTTCCAAGCCAGTTTCTTTGTATAAGCTTGATTTCATCCATTGTACAAGGCAGTGGGCCTTTTTCTATCTACTAGCCAGTTCTCTTGTGGCTTGTGTTAAATTGTATTTAGTCATGGTTCCCTATTCCAGCGGGTTGTGCTGGATTTCTTTTCCCCCCAGCTGTCGTGCTGGGGGGTACGCAATTTTTCTTTCTTTTCTTTTCCTTCCTTTTTTTTGTTTTGTCCTCCCTGGGGTATGCCCCTTGTAGGCTGTACATTTTTTTTTTTTTGGGTAAACCAAGCTTGAAAATAAAAGAGGCAAAGGAATATACAGCCTACAAGGGGCATACCCCAGGGAGGACAAAACAAAACAAAAGAAAAGAAAGAAAGCAAAATTACGGGGATGGCCAGAAGGCTACAATAGGTAGTTGAAACAAAAGCTACAGGAGCTGGATAAACACTAATGAGACTCTTCAACTTCTGATAACATACTAACAAGTGATAGTACATAGTAACAAAGCACGAGCAGAGGTACATGCTATGGAGCAATTTTTGGGCTACACGTATGGAGAAATATTCTGGAAATTTGGGCAGCATAACGTCTGGAATTTGGATGTCCCAGAGCAGTATTGAAACTGCCAGCAGAAACAACAAATATGCAGCATCAACTGGATGTATCACAGCATAATCGAGAAGGCACAGAATTTGACAGTAAACTGGATGGAATAAATACACACTAACAGGGGCTGTAACACCACTGCCCAGAATTGGCAGCCTAATACGCAGCAGCAGAAAATAGCATTGCAAGTAGATATGAAATGGCAGCAGCTGCCCAGAACATGGAAGTCCTGGACATGGTAGTCCACAGTCCCTGGACATGGCAGTAGCAGTGAAAGTACCATATTGCAGCAGAAAACAGCACTACCACAATGTGTATCAAGTACCAACCTATCAATGGAAGGGCACACGGCTAATAAAAGGGGCCTGCTGAGTGGAACTCAGAGGCACACAATTATTAGAAGGGCCCTACCCAATAGATGCAGAAATAAGTCTGCATACAGTAACAGATTCAAACAGCATCTACAGTATGAGCAGTGGCAATAAGAGGGCAACAGGGACTATGTACTCACACTACACACGCCCTCGAGACCTCACACTTCGTACTCTCTCTAATGGACCAAACACCCTCGCCTTTACCTCACAAAATTCCCCCGCTATTTATTACCTCCTCTCACAAGAAATTTCAGAGGCTCAAACGCACAACTCACAAAGGCTCTCGAATATGGTGGTACACACAACTCATAGAACTAAATCCACCCATAACATGCCATCAGATACAGGCCAATAAACTTAGCTCCAACCTGCAAAGCCACTTAAGGCACAGAGGGAGAGATAAGGTATTTACCTGATAATAGAAGTACATAATCAGTGACCTAGAATCAAGTAGCATTTGATGTGCCCTCCTCAATAAGTACCCCATGCATAAGCATGCATATTGACATTGTTATGGCAAGTGAGATGCTTGATCTCTATCCAAATGGAATGGAGCCTGAAACCATAGAACAATCAAATTGCAATCGTATCACAGAGAAATTATATAGTACAATCTATGCCCCAATTAGCAAGCATTGTTGAAGACTGATCCCCTTTAGGAAGATTTCCAAGGGATAGCAATCTGCATCTCACCATTGAATGAATTTTACCCACAACCACAGATATTGGATTGGCTTTGCTTTGGAATTTACGTAGATTTCTCTCTATCCAAATTTGGTAAATTGTTGTAGTGAAAGACAATTTAATTAGAAGTGATTTCAGACTCTTGCCTTTGAATGTAGAGATATGAGCAACCCAATTATCCCACGTCCTAGAGGCCCATCTAAGGTGAGAGAAAGATAGAACTTGGTCCCAGATCAAGCAGGTAAAGGGACAGTTAAAAAACAGGTGGTCATGACTTTCACTGCCAGGACACAGGGAACAACAGGACACAGATTTAGTGCCAAAAAGCACTAACCTGTCCTCAGTGTAGAGTCTATGTTGGATGGCAATCCAGACAATGAAACTACATTTGGGGATGTGCCCAGGATACCATATACTCTTATTCCAAGAGACCTTAGGGAAGGGTGTTCTAAGATGGTGCCACAGTGATGAAATAGAAAACCTCCCATTGGAATTAAGTGTCCAAACATATTGATCCTCCAACTCCCCACTAGGGATAGGGAGGGAAGAAAGACTGTCCCTAACTTCATTAAGTTCAAGTGTCTGGGTGATGGGAAAAGCCCATGAATTGCCCCTTACAATGTGAGAAACACTAGCATCTCTTGGAATTCCAGAGTCATAGACTATTCTGGGACCATATCTAGGTACAAGAGGACCAAGGGTGGTCCAGTTATCAAACCACATAGAGGTAGATTTGCCATTTCCAATGGAAACTATGATATGTGGGTGAACAATGGGTCTAAGATTAAGAATCTTCCTCCAAACCCATGAGGGGTTACTAGGGACCTTGACTTCCCATATACTCTTTTTTTCGGTAAACTTTCCATATACTCTTGCCCTTGAGCAAATATGATTTTACCCACTGACACCACATAGATTGTTCCCCACCAGAAACAAGGAACCATATATGCTTTGCCACTGCAGCCTTGTTCCAAATCTGGATGGACTTGAATCCAAGTCCTCCCTCATGTTTGGGAGAACATAGGTGTTCCCAGGAGACTTTAGCACCAGATTTTTTAAGGTCAGGGCCAGACCAAAGAAAAGATCTGAGTATAGATTCAACCTCCTTTATGACTTTTTTGGGTAAAATGAAGAGGGTAGACCAATAAGTTTGCATGGAGAATAGTACATTTGTAATCAGTTGTACCCTACCAGCATAGGTTAGATCCCTATTGGTCCAAGTCTTGGTTCTAGCTGTGATTTTAGCTATCATGTTTTTGCAGTCCTCATGTTTAAGCTTAGTGGTAAGAAGAGGAACACCAAGGTACTTAACAGGTAGAGTACCCTCTTTAAAGCCAAGCAAATGGAGAATGCCTGCTCTTGTGGAGTGATCAACTCCGGAGAAGAAGGCATTACTCTTCCCAGGGCTGGGAGATAGTCCTGATAGGGCTTCAAATTTTTTTTTTTTTTTTTGGGGTAAAAAGCTTGAAATAGAAAAAAGGCTAACCGGATATACAGCCTACAAGGGGCATACCCCATGAGGTCATCCGCAAAACAAAGGTTAATAGGATGGTGCAGCAGGAGCATCTATTTTCTGAAAAATTTGGGCAGAGTTTCATTTGTAATTTGAAAGGTCCAGAAAAACAGAGGCTGTCCAGAAACAATAACTACTGCAGTGATCAACTTGTAGCAGCAGAAAACTGAAGCAATGTGCAGCAAATACAACAAAACGCATTGGCCCTTCGCACAAATCAGCAAGTAAATGCAGAATCTGGACAGGATACTTGAGCAGAATGCAGTTATAACCGAGGTGCAGTACTGGAACAGTTATAAAATTCATACCAAAATGCAATACTGAAACATAACCAGGAGGTGGTGCAGGACATCACAAGAAATAGGTATGGCAGTGTGACCAATATGACATGAACATGGGGTGTCAAACAACCAACTGCTGCCAGCAGCAACAACCTGCCAGCAGCCGTAGCAAGCAGTAGCAATATACCAAGGTTAATAATTTTATTTTTACTGCACCTCCAATGGAATTGAAAGTCAGAGTAAGTAGCTTTCTCTTTCAAAATACAGGCCAGAACTTCCATAACAATGACAAAAAGGTAGGAGGAGAGTGGATCCCCCTGCCTTAGGCCCCTTTTACCTTTAATGTTACCAGTTGATTCACATTTATATTCAAGGTATAGCTTGCTGTGGTGACACAAGCTTGAAGCCATTTAACCATTTTAGGGTGGAAGTTCATAGACTTAAGAGTATCCCACAAGAAATCCCATCTTACATTGTCGTAAGCTTTCATGATGTCGACCTTAAGTGTACATCTGGGGGAAGGGGAGGACTTGTGGTATCCTCTCATTAGTTCTTGGGTTAGAAAAATATTATCAGCAATTCTCCTACCCTTCACAAAACCCGACTGAACTGGATCGATGAGAAGAGGAAGAGCATTCTGAAGTCTTTTAGCCAAGATCCTAGCTATACACTTGTAGATTGTATTGCAACAAGAGATAGGTCTAAAATCACCAACCTTGGAAGGATTGGGGATTTTAGGAACCAAAGCTACAACTGTTGCATTAGCTTTGCCAAGAAGTTGGCCAGATCTAAAGAAATTTTTTATTGCTGATGTGGTCTCATGACCAACAATAGGCCAAGCCTTCTGGAAAAACCCCGCATTGTATCCATCAGGACCAGGGGCTTTATGGGGGTTAAGTTCCCACATGGTCTCTCTTATCTCCAGATCAGTGACATCCTGGACCATTGCAAGACTTTGAGTGTTGGTCAATCTTCTATTTATGAGTTGATTGACCCTATCACTCCCCAAGTATTGAGTATCATGGGGCTTGCCTAACAAATTTGAGTAAAAGTTGACAAAGGTACTTTTGATGACGGTTATATCATGTGTAATGGAGGAGTCACTAAGAACAAGGCTGGTCAGTTTGCTCCTATTCCTATTATTATTTACAGATTTGAAAAAGAATGAAGTACACTGGTCTCCCAACTTCATCCAATTGATCCTAGACTTTTGCCTAGCAAGACACTCCTCGGCTCTAGAAAGAGTGAGAAATTGCTTAAACAAAAGCTTTTCCTCCTGTTGTGTGACATAGTCAGAAGGATTAACTCCCAACTTAGTCTGAAGAGATTCGAGGAGGAACTGAGTTTGTGACACTCTCTCAGAAATGTCACTGAACTCCTGTTTGTTTAGCTTCCTAAACTCAGCCTGGAGAAGCCACAGTTTCTCATAGACACAATACATGGGATAGCCAATAATGATCCTCCTCCAGGTACCTTGTACAATGGAGAGGAACAAGGGATGATCTGCTATAAAATCAAAAAACTTAAAAGGTTTAGGTGTTGGTTTGGGTGGTGGGGCTACATGGACAATAGCAGGAGAATGGTCCGATATTCCAGGAGGAGGAAAATGGGCACTGGAGCTTGTGTGGGATCTAATCCACCTTTCATTTACCAGGACTCTGTCCAGCTTAGAGAATATGCAAGTAGAGGCATCTTGCCTGTTTGTCCATGTGTAATGGCACCCAGTGAATCTGAGATCATCAATTTCACAAGAGAAGATGCAGTCATTGAATTCCTCCAGTTGGAGATTCCATTGATTATTACCACCAACTCTCTCCCTGGGATTTCTAATAATATTGAAGTCCCCTAAAAGTACCCATGGTTTATTGATATGGAGGGAAAGGATATCTCTCCACAGATCCCTTCTCTCCACATGGTCATTTGCACCATAAACAAATGTGGCAAGAAAGACATGCCCCTCCTGGATGGCCTGAACCTCACAGTGTATAAACTGACTGGACATGAGTAAAACATTGACATTCAGTATATTGGGGTTCCAGGCTAACAGAATCCTCCCAATGGGAGCATGTAGACTATTATTTGTGGCATGCCAGTGGGGGCATATAAAGTTAACCACTTTCTTAATGTTGGGTTCCTTGATTTTATGCTCAATCAGACCAACCATAGACAATTGATTCTTATTCACAAAAACCTTTGCTGCTTTTTGTTTGATTGGATCATTAAGTCCGCGCAAATTCCAAAAACCAAAATGGATTGAAGAGCTAAGCATTGGAAAACTAACCAAAAGGGAAGACACAAAATATGCATAAGTAATCTTATATATAAATATATACAAGTATTAAGGAAGAAAGGGATTAGGAACGTCCCTGATTCCGAAGCTTGCGCTCCTTTTTCAGTCTTCTGTTCTTGGAACTATTAGATTCAGGAAATCTTAGACCCCCTGAACTTGAGTTTGTGGCCTTCTTGCTGGTTGAGTGACCCCCCTCCTCGCTAACTTTTAACTTAGGTGTCTCTGCCACTTCACTATCATTCACCAGAAAATCTTCATCCACATCCTCACTAGATGCATCATCTTCTTGAGCGACAGGGTGAGATGGTTGCAGATGAAGGATGAGAGGGGAAGAGGAAGGTGGAGGCTTACTTACAATAGGACCATCTGATTGGGAGGAGCTGGCTGCCTCAATAGATGAGGGAGCCAAAGGGGTCCCAGTACTCTCCCGAAATGCTGCTTGATTCAGAGTGGGATCTCTGGCCTTAATCCCTTGATCTGGATTGGTCTGTGGAGGTATAGGATCATCCCTTTTTGCATCAGTCTTCAGCGACGAATCTGAAGATAGCTTGCCTTTGCCCACAACTACCCAATCTTCAGCGTTGGTTGATTTAGGAGCTGTTTTGGGACTGCATGAGTGTCCAAACACTTTGCAAATGTCACACCTTGGGGGGAGCCACTGATACTCCACTCCCACCACGACAGATTCTGCATTTACGGATATTGGGATATCAGTGGGGAGATCATCAGTCGCATCTATCTCCACACAGATCCGAGCAAAGTCTAACCTTTTCCTGTTCGCTGTAACTTCATCTACGTGGATGGGTATCCCAATTGCACTCCCTATTTTGCTGAACCCGACATGTGTCCAAAACTTCAAGGGCAACCTATGCAACTTGAGCCATACTGGAATAGAGGAAGGGTGGTTTTTGCTTGGAACTAGCATCCTTTTCCACTCCTTTAACACCAGATATCTTCGTGAGAAGAAGTACGAACCACCCTCCAGTACCCCAAGTTTGGAAGCTTCATCTTCAAATTCGAACAAGTAACATGATCCCAACTGTTTAACCGTTACCTTCCCATGGTCTTTCCAAACAGTACGAGCAGTGGCGACAAGCAAAGGTAGAGACATCCTTCCATCCAAGAAATGCCCTACAAGACAATGTTTGCCAACTTCATCATCAATCTGCGATTCGTCAAAACTTACATAGGCGTCCTTTCCCTTAGGAGTGTCTGGATAGTGAGCCAATTTCATGGACTTGGAAGGTGCCTGAGCCTTGAAGAGAGAGTTCCAATTCCTTGTTTGCGCCCCCTGAGAGGGATGAGATGGTTTGGGTTTTGGGGGATCATCAACCTTAGTATAGTCCCCTTCAATATCAGTTTGAGCAGACCCATCTTCCCCTGCCACCTGTAGTTGCAGTAGATGCTCCTTGAATTTAGAGAAGCTCACCTTAACCCCAGATTGAAGCATTTCCTCCTCAATAGTGTTAACTAAGGAGGATAAACGGGCAGCACTGTTCAAACGTTCTCCTTCTTCCTGGAAGACTTGCTGCAGTAAGCGTGAAGGGCTTGAACCAAGTTTAGCAGGGCTGTCGGGACCGTGTACAGGAGTGGATGAATCAGAGTTTTTAGAACCCCCTTCAACTAAAGGGATTAACTCAGGTGTCAGGATTGAGATGTTGGAACTAGGGTTTAAACCTAGATCTGAGAGACTATGACTGCGTGAGAGAGCGTAGGTAGGGGAAAACTTGGTAGGGGTGGTGTAAGTGGTACCTGTTGTTCGAGAGTTGCTGTGAATTTGGGAACGTGTTGAACCATGGCCGAGATTGGTAACTGTAGATTGAGCCGTAGCCATTCGTTTCCTGCTAATCGGGTTGGAATCTAGAACCTTGGAACCTAGGTCTACGACAGATGGGACTGTGTCGAGCTCTGAGCTAGGTCGCCTTCCTTGGGGATACACCTTAGACTGCTGGAGGTCGTAATCTTCTTCATCCATAGCCGAACCAGATGAGATCTCCATTCTAGGGTTTCAATCGCCTAGAATCGCTAATCGCCAGAGAAGGTAGCTGACGTCATACTGCAGCTCGGGGGCTTTGTTGAACTCCATGGCCACTTCACTTTGTAAATATATTACTTATATTTAAAATTGATATAACAATTTACCCAAAAAAAAATTGATATAACAATATTATATGTTAAAAAATGTACTTTTAATTACAATATTAATATAAAATTGATTAAAATTATTACAACATTACATATATTAAATTATTGTAAATTTAGAAATGTTTAAAAATACATACTTATTAACAAACAATTTTAAGAGTTATTTTAAATACGGTATATAAATAAGTTATAAAAGTATTGTCGTTTTAACAATATAATGTAAATTAAATTTATGAAATATGATATAATATTATATGTGTAAATATATTACTTATATTTAAAATTAATATAACAATAATATTATAATATTATACGTTATTAAATATATTTATAATTACAATATTAATATAAAATTAATTAAAATTATTACAACATTACATATATAAAATTATTGTAAATATAGAAATGCTTAAAAATAAATTAACATATTTTAAAACTGCGTACTATATAACAAACAATTTAAAGGGTTATTTTAAATACGGTATTTTAAATAAGTAATAAAATTATTGTCGTTTTAACCATATAATTTAAATTATATTTATAAAATATGATATAATATTATATGTGTAAATATATAACTTATATTTAAAATTAATATGAAAATAATATTATAATATTATAAGTTATTAAATATACTTATAATTACAATATTAATATAAAATTGATTAAAATTATTACAACATTACATGTATAAAATTATTGTAAATATAGAAATGTTTAAAAATAAATTAACATATTTTAAAACTACATACTTTATAAAAAACAATTTAAAGAGTTATTTTAAATACCGCATTTTAAATAAGTAATAAAAGTATTGTCCTTTTAACAATATAATTTAAATTAAAATTTTGAAATATGATATAATATTATATGTGTAAATATATTACTTATATTTAAAATTAATATAACAAAAATATTATAATATTATACGTTATTAAATATACTTTTAATTACAATATTAATATAAAATTGATTAAAATTATTACAACATTACATGTATAAAATTATTGTAAATATAGAAATGTTTAAAAATAAATTAACATATTTTAAAACTACATACTTTATAACAAACAATTTAAAGAGTTATTTTAAATACGGTATTTTAAATAAGTAATAAAAGTATTGTCGTTTTAACAATATAATATAAATTAAAATTTTGAAATATGATATAATATTATATGTGTAAATATATTACTTATATTTAAAATTAATATAACAATAATATTATAATATTATACGTTATTAAATATACTTTTAATTACAATATTAATATAAAATTGATTAAAATTATTACAACATTACATGTATAAAATTATTGTAAATATAGAAATGTTTAAAAATAAATTAACATATTTTAAAACTACATACTTTATAAAAACAATTTAAAGAGTTATTTTAAATACCGCATTTTAAATAAGTAATAAAAGTATTGTCCTTTTAACAATATAATTTAAATTAAATTTTTGAAATATGATATAATATTATATGTGTAAATATATTACTTATATTTAAAATTAATATAACAAAAATATTACAATATTAATATAAAATTAATTAAAATTATTACAACATTACATGTATAAAATTATTGTAAATATAGAAATGTTTAAAAATAAATTAACATAATTTAAAACTACATACTTTACCATAAACTATTTAAATAGTTATTTTAAATACAGTATTTTAAATAAGTAATAAAAGTATTGTCGTTTTAACAACATAATGTAAATTAAATTTATGAAATATGATATAATATTATATGTGTAAATATATAACTTATATTTACAATATTAATATAAAATAAATTAAAATTATTACAACATTACATATACAAAATTATTGTAAATATAGAAATGTTTAAAAATAAATTAACATATTTTAAAACTACATACTTTATAACAAACAATTTAAAGAGTTATTTTAAATACGGTATTTTAAATAAGTAATAAAAGTATTGTTGTTTTAACAATATAAATTAAATTAAATTTATAAAATATGATATAATATTATATGTGTAAATATATTACTTATATTTACAATTAATATAACAATAATATTATAATATTATACGTTATTAAATATACTTTTAATTACAATATTCATATAAAATTGATTAAGGTTATTACAACATTACATGTATAAAATTATTGTAAATATAGAAATGTTTAAAAATAAATTAACATATTTTAAAACTACATACTTTATAACAAACAATTTAAAGAGTTATTTTAAATACGGTATTTTAAATAAGTAATAAAAGTATTGTTGTTTTAACAATATAATTTAAATTAAATTTATAAAATATGATATAATATTATATGTGTAAATATATTACTTATATTTAAAATTAATATAACAATAATATTATAATATTATACGTTATTAAATATACTTTTAATTACAATATTCATATAAAATTGATTAAGGTTATTACAACATTACATGTATAAAATTATTGTAAATATAGGAATGTTTAAAAATAAATTAACATATTTTAGAACTACATACTTTATAACAAACAATTTAAAGAGTTATTTTAAATACGGTATTTTAAATAAGTAATAAAAGTTTTGTCGTTTTAACAATATAATTTAAATTAAATTTTTGAAATATGATATAATATTATATGTATAAATATATTACTTATATTTAAAATTGATATAACAATATTATATGTTATTAAATATACTTTTAATTATAATATTAATATAAAATTGATTAAAGTTATTACAACATTACATATATAAAATTATTGTAAATATACAAATGTTTAAAAATAAATTAACATATTTTAAAACTACGTACTTTATAACAAACAATTTAAAGAGTTATTTTAAATACGGAATTTTAAATAAGTAATAAAAGTATTGTCGTTTTAACCGTATAATTTAAATTAAATTTATAAAATATGATATAATATTATATTTGTAAATATATTACTTATATTTAAAATTGATATAACAATATTATATGTTATTAAATATACTTTTAATTATAATGTTAATATAAAATTGATTAAAATTATTACAACATTACGTGTATAAAATTATTGTAAATATAAAAATGTTTAAAAATAAATTAACATATTTTAAAACTACATACTTTATAACAAACAATTTAAAGAGTTATTTTAAATACGGTCTTTTAAATAAATAATTAAAGTATTGTCGTTTTAACCATATAATTTAAATTAAATTTATAAAATATGATATAATATTATATGTGTAACTATATTACTTATATTTAAAATTAATATAACAATAATATTATAATATTATACGTTATTAAATATACTTTTAATTACAATATTAATATAAAATTGATTAAAATTATTACAACATTACATGTATAAAATTATTGTAAATATAGAAATGTTTAAAAATAAATTAACATATTTTAAAACTACATACTTTATAACAAACAATTTAAAGAGTTATTTTAAATACGGAATTTTAAATAAGTAATAAAAGTATTGTCGTTTTAACCATATAATTTAAATTAAATTTATAAAAAATGATATAATATTATATGTGTAAATATATTACTTATATTTAAAATTAATACAACAATAATATTATAATATTATACGTTATTAAATATACTTTTAATTACAATATTAATATAAAATTAGGGGAGTGATTTCTACACCCCCCAAATTGATAGCCACACCCCTTTTTTTTCTTTTAGTGAAGTTTTTATGTGTAAAATCTTCACTAAAAGACAAGAAAGGGGTGTGGCTATCAATTTGGGGGGTGTGAATATCAATTACCTAAAATTATTACAATATTACATGTATGAAATTATTGTAAATATAGAAATGTTTAAAAATGAATTAACATATTTTAAAACTACATACTTTATAACAAACAATTTAAAGAGTTATTTTAAATACGGTATTTTAAATAAGTAATAAAAGTATTGTCGTTTTAACCATATAATTTAAATTAAATTTATAAAATATGATATAATATTATATGTGTAAATATATCACTTATATTTAAAATTAATATAACAATAATATTATAATATTATACGTTAATAAATATACTTTTACTAACAATATTAATATAAAATTGATTAAAATTATTACAACATTACTTGTATAAAATTATTGTAAATATAGAAATGTTTAAATGTAAATTAACATATTTTAAAACTACATACTTTTTTTAGGGTAATTCAGCTTGAAATTAAAAAGGGTTAAGCGAATGTACAGCTTACAAGGGGCATACCCCAGGGAGGACAAAACGAAAAATAAAGAAAAGAAAGAAAAAAATGCGTACTCCCCGGCACAACTCGCCGGGGTGGGCAATTTGGAGTCCTAGCACAACCCGCTAGGGTAGGGATAATGATACAAAACAGTAAAATAAAACTATAAAACTGTGGTTACAAAAGGCATAACCCATTGGGGTGTTGTTGGGTACTGGGACCCACATTCCTCTTTTCACTTTTCTGGCACTAGATTTGTGAGGTGGACCAACCACATTTGTTTGAGATCAAAATGTACACTGCCATTTGGTTGCTGGGCGTCCATGCATACTTTATAATAAACAATTTAAAGAGTTATTTTAAATACCGTATTTTAAATAAGTAATAAAAGTATTGTCGGTTTAACAATATAATTTAAATTATATTTTTGAAATATGATATAATATTATATGTGTAAATATATTACTTATATTTAAAATTGATATAACAATATTATATGTTATTAAATATACTTTAAATTATAATATTAATATAAAATTGATTGAAATTATTACAACATTACATATATAAAATTATTGTAAATATAGAAATGATTAAAAATACATATTTTATAACAAACAATGTAAAGAGTTATTTTAAATACGGTATTTCAAATAAGTAATAAAAGTATTGTCGTTTTAACAATATAATGTAAATTAAATTTATGAAATATGAAATAATATTATATGTGTAAATATATTACTTATATTTAAAATTAATATAGCAATAATATTATAATATTATACGTTATTAAATATACTTTTAATTACAATATTAATATAAAATTAATTAAAATTATTACAACATTACATATATAAAATTATTGTAAATAAAGAAATGCTTAAAAATAAATTAACATATTTCAAAACTACGTACTTTATAACAAACAATTTAAAGATTTATTTTAAATACGGTATTTTAAATAAGTAATAAAAGTATTGTCGTTTTAACCATATAATTTAAATTAAATTTATAAAATATGATATAATATTATATGTGTAAATATATTACTTATATTTAAAATTAATACAACAATAATATTATAATATTATACGTTATTAAATATACTTTTAATTACAATATTAATATAAAATTATTACAACATTACATGTATAAAATTATTGTAAATATAGAATTGTTTAAAAATAAATTAACATATTTTAAAACGACATACTTTATAACAAACAATTTAAAGAGTTATTTTAAATACGGTGTTTTAAATAAGTAATAAAAGTATTGTCGTTTTAACAATATAATTTAAATTATATTTTTGAAATATGATATAATATTATATGTGTAAATATATTACTTATATTTAAAATTGATATAACAATATTATATGTTATTAAATATACTTTTAATTATAATATTAATATAAAATTGATTAAAATTATTACAACATTACATATATAAAATTATTGTAAATATAGAAATGTTTAAAAATACATATTTTATAACAAACAATGTAAAGAGTTATTTTAAATACGGTATTTCAAATAAATAATAAAAATATTGTCGTTTTAACAATATAATGTAAATTAAATTTATGAAATATGATATAATATTATATGTGTAAATATATTACTTATATTTAAAATTAATATAACAATAATATTATAATATTATACGTTATTAAATATATTTATAATTACAATATTAATATAAAATTAATTAAAATTATTACAACATTACATATATAAAATTATTGTAAATATAGAAATGCTTAAAAATAAATTAACATATTTTAAAACTGCGTACTATATAACAAACAATTTAAAGAGTTAGTTTCAATACCGTATTTTAAATAAGTAATAAAAGTATTGTCGTTTTAACAATATAATTTAAATTAAATTTTTGAAATATGATATAATATTATATTTATAAATATATTACTTATATTTAAAATTGAAATAACAATATTATATGTTATTAAATATTCTTTTAATTATAATATTAATATAAAATTGATTAAAATTATTACAACATTACATGTATAAAATTATTGTAAATATAGAAATGTTTAAAAATAAATTAACATATTTTAAAACTTCATACTTTATAACAAACAATTTAAAGAGTTACTTTAAATACGGTATTTTAAATAAGTAATAAAAGTATTGTCGTTTTAACAATATGATATAAATTAAGTTTATGAAATATGATATAATATTATATGTGTAAATATATTAC
Source organism: Vaccinium myrtillus (assembly GCA_016920895.1). NCBI lineage: Eukaryota > Viridiplantae > Streptophyta > Magnoliopsida > Ericales > Ericaceae > Vaccinium > Vaccinium myrtillus. The sequence goes on from CM029271.1 coordinate 18,903,536, forward strand.
TTATATTTAAAATTAATATAACAATAATATTATAATATTATACGTTATTAAATAAGCTTTTAATTACAATATTAATATAGAATTGATTAAAATTATTACAACATTACATGTATAAAATTATTGTAAATATAGAAATGTTTAAAAGTAAATTAACATATTTTAAAACTACATACTTTATAATAAACAATTTAAAGAGTTATTTTAAATACCGTATTTTAAATAAGTAATAAAAGTATTGTCGTTTTAACAATATAATTTAAATTATATTTTTGAAATATGATATAATATTATATATGTAAATATATTTCTTATATTTAAAATTGATATAACAATATTATATGTTATTAAATATACTTTTAATTATAATATTAATATAAAATTGATTAAAATTATTACAACATTACATATATAAAATTATTGTAAATATAGAAATGTTTAAAAATACATATTTTATAACAAACAATGTAACGAGTTATTTTAAATACGGTATTTCAAATAAGTAATAAAAATATTGTCGTTTTAACAATATAATGTAAATTAAATTTACGAAATACGATATAATATTATGTGTGTAAATATATTACTTATATTTAAAATTAATATAACAATAATATTATAATATTATACGTTATTAAATATACTTTTAATTACAATATTAATATAAAATTGATTAAAATTATTACAACATTACATGTATAAAATTATTGTAAATATAGAAATGTTTAAAAATAAATTAACATATTTTAAAACTACATACTTTATAACAAAGAATTTAAAGAGTTATTTTAAATACGGTATTTAAAATAAGTAATAAAAGTATTGACGTTTTAACCATATAATTTAAATTAAATTTATAAAATATGATATAATATTATATGTGTAAATATATTACTTATATTTAAAATTTATATAACAATAATATTATAATATTATACGTTATTAAAATTGATTAAAATTATTACAACATTACATGTATAAAATTATTGTAAATATAGAAATGTTTAAAAATAAATTAACATATTTTAAAACTACATACTTTATAACAAACAATTTAAAGAGTTATTTTAAATACGGTATTTTAAATAAGTAATAAAAGTATTGTCGTTTTAACAATATAATATAAATTAAATTTATGAAATATGATATAATATTATATGTGTAAATATATTACTTATATTTAAAATTAATATAACAATAATAATATAATATTATACGTTATTAAATATACTTTTAATTACAATATTAATATGAAATTATTACAACATTACATGTATAAAATTATTGTAAATATAGAAATGTTTAAAAATAAATTAACATAATTTAAAACTACATACTTTATAAAAAACAATTTAAAGAGTTACTTTAAATACGGTATTTTAATTAAGTAATAAAAGTATTGTCGTTTTAACAATATGATATAAATTAAATTTATGAAATATGATATAATATTATATGTGTAAATATATTACTTATATTTAAAATTAATATAACAATAATATTATAATATTATACGTTATTAAATATGCTTTTAATTACAATATTAATTTAAAATTGATTAAAATTATTACAACATTACATGTACAAAATTATTGTAAATATAGAAATGTTTAAAAATAAATTAACATATTTTAAAACTACATACTTTTTAATAAACAATTTAAAGAGTTATTTTCAATACCGTATTTTAAATAAGTAATAAAAGTATTGTCGTTTTAACAATATAATTTAAATTAAAATTTTGAAATATGATATAATATTATATTTATAAATATATTACTTATATTTAAAATTGAAATAACAATATTATATGTTATTAAATATTCTTTTAATTATAATATTAATATAAAATTGATTAAAATTATTACAACATTACATGTATCAAATTATTGTAAATATAGAAATGTTTAAAAATAAATTAACATATTTTAAAACTTCATACTTTATAACAAACAATTTAAAGAGTTACTTTAAATACGGTATTTTAAATAAGTAATAAAAGTATTGTCGTTTTAACAATATGATATAAATTAAGTTTATGAAATATGATATAATATTATATGTGTAAATATATTACTTATATTTAAAATTAATATAACAATAATATTATAATATTATACGTTATTAAATATGCTTTTAATTACAATATTAATATAAAATTGATTAAAATTATTACAACATTACATGTATAAAATTATTGTAAATATAGAAATGTTTAAAAGTAAATTAACATATTTTAAAACTACATACTTTATAATAAACAATTTAAAGAGTTATTTTAAATACCGTATTTTAAATAAGTAATAAAAGTATTGTCGTTTTAACAATATAATTTCAATTATATTTTTGAAATATGATATAATATTATATATGTAAATATATTTCTTATATTTAAAATTGATATAACAATATTATATGTTATTAAATATACTTTTAATTATAATATTAATATAAAATTGATTAAAATTATTACAACATTACATATATAAAATTATTGTAAATATAGAAATGTTTAAAAATACATATTTTATAACAAACAATGTAACGAGTTATTTTAAATACGGTATTTCAAATAAGTAATAAAAATATTGTCGTTTTAACAATATAATGTAAATTAAATTTATGAAATATGATATAATATTATTTGTGTAAATATATTACTTATATTCAAAATTAATATAGCAATAATATTATAATATTATACGTTATTAAATATACTTTTAATTACAATATTAATATAAAATTAATTAAAATTATTACAACATTACATATATAAAATTATTGTAAATATAGAAATGCTTAAAAATAAATTAACATATTTCAAAACTACGTACTTTATAAAAAACAATTTAAAAGTTATTTTAAATACCGCATTTTAAATAAGTAATAAAAGTATTGTCGTTTTAACAATATAATTTAAATTAAATTTTTGAAATATGATATAATATTATATGTGTAAATATATTACTTATATTTAAAATTAATATAACAATAATAATATAATATTATACGTTATTAAATATACTTTTAATTACAATATTAATATAAAATTATTACAACATTACATGTATAAAATTATTGTAAATATAGAAATGTTTAAAAATAAATTAACATATTTTAAAACTACATACTTTATAAAAAAACAATTTAAAGAGTTACTTTAAATACGGTATTTTAATTAAGTAATAAAAGTATTGTCGTTTTAACAATATGATATAAATTAAATTTATGAAATATGATATAATATTATATTTGTAAATATATTACTTATATTTAAAATTAATATAACAATAATATTATAATATTATACGTTATTAAATATGCTTTTAATTACAATATTAATATAAAATTGATTAAAATTATTACAACATTACATGTACAAAATTATTGTAAATATAGAAATGTTTAAAAATAAATTAACATATTTTAAAACTACATACTTTATAATAAACAATTTAAAGAGTTATTTTCAATACCGTATTTTAAATAAGTAATAAAAGTATTGTCGTTTTAACAATATAATTTAAATTAAATTTTTTAAATATGATATAATATTATATTTATAAATATATTACTTATATTTAAAATTGATATAACAATATTATATGTTATTAAATATACTTTTAATTATAATGTTAATATAAAATTGATTAAAATTATTACAACATTACATGTATAAAATTATTGTAAATATAGAAATGTTTAAAAATAAATTAACATATTTTAAAACTTCATACTTTATAACAAACAATTTAAAGAGTTACTTTAAATACGGTATTTTAAATAAGTAATAAAAGTATTGTCGTTTTAACAATATGATATAAATTAAATTTATGAAATATGATATAATATTATATGTGTAAATATATTACTTATATTTAAAATTAATATAAAAATAATATTATAATATTATACGTTATTAAATATGCTTTTAATTACAATATTAATATAAAATTGATTAAAATTATTACAACATTACATGTATAAAATTATTGTAAATATAGAAATGTTTAAAAATAAATTAACATATTTTAAAACTACATACTTTTTAATAAACAATTTAAAGAGTTATTTTCAATACCGTATTTTAAATAAGTAATAAAAGTATTGTCGTTTTAACAATATAATTTAAATTAAATTTTGTAAATATGATATTATATTATATTTATAAATATATTACTTATATTTAAAATTGATATAACAATATTATATGTTATTAAATATACTTTTAATTATAATATTAATATAAAATTGATTAAAATTATTACAACATTACATGTATAAAATTATTGTAAATATAGAAATGTTTAAAAATAAATTAACATATTTTAAAACTACATAGTTTATAACAAACAATTGAAAGAGTTATTTTAAATACGGTATTTTAAATAAGTAATAAAAGTATTGTCGTTTTAACAGTATGATATAAATTAAATTTATGAAATATGATATAATATTATATGTGTAAGTATATTACTTATATTTAAAATTAATATAACAATAATATTATAATATTATACGTTATTAAATATACTTTTAATTACAATATTAATATAAAATTGATTAAAATTATTACAACATTACATGTATAAAATTATTGTAAATATACAAATGTTTAAAAATAATTAACATATTTTAAAACTACATACTTTATAATAAACAATTTAAACAGTTATTTTCAATAACGTATTTTAAATAAGTAATAAAAGTATTGTCGTTTTAACATTATAATTTAAATTAAAATTTTGAAATATGATATAATATTATATATGTAAATATATTACTTATATTTAAAATTAATATAACAATAATAATATAATATTATACATTATTAAATATACTTTTAATTACAATATTAATATAAAATTGATTAAAAATTTTACAACATTACATGTATAAAATTATTGTAAATATAGAAATGTTTAAAAATAAATTAACATATTTTAAAACTATATATTTTGTAACAAACAATTTAAAGAGTTATTTTAAATACTGTATTTTAAATAAGTAATAAAAGTATTGTCGCTTTAACCATATAATTTAAATTAAATTTATAAAATATGATATAATATTATATGTGTAAGTATATTACTTATATTTAAAATTAATATAACAATAATATTCTAATATTATACGTTATTAAATATACTTTTAATTACAATATTAATATAAAATTGATTAAAATTATTACAACATTACATGTATAAAATTATTGTAAATATAGAATTGTTTAAAAATAAATGAACATATTTTAAAACTACATACTTTATAATAAAAAATTTAAGGAGTTATTTTAAATACGATATTTTAAATAAGTAATAAAAGTATTGTCGTTTTAACAATATATTGTAAATTAAAGTTATGAAATATGATCTAATATTATATGTGTAAATATATTACTTATATTTAAAATTGATATAACAATATTATATGTTATTGAATAAACTTTTACTTATAATATTAATATAAAATATATTAAAATTATTACAGCAATACATATATAAAATTATTGTAAATATAGAAATGTTTAAAAATAAATTAACATATTTTAAAACTACATACTTTATAAAAAACAATTTAAAGAGTTATTTTAAATACGGTATTTTAAATAAGTAATAAAAGTATTGTCGTTTTAAAAATATAATTTAAATTAAATTTATAAAATATGATATAATATTATATGTGTAAATATATAACTTATATTTAAAATTGATATAACAATAATATTATGCGTTATTAAATATACTTTTAATTATAATATTAATATAAAATTGATTAAAATTATTAGAACATTACATATATAAAATTATTGTAAATATAGAAATGTTTAAAAATAAATTAACATATTTTAAAACTACATACTTTATAATAAAAGATTTAAAGAGTTATTTTAAATACGGTATTTTAAATAAGTAATAAAAGTATTGTCGTTTTAACAATATAATTTAATTTAAATTTATAAAATATGATATAATATTATATGTGTAAATATATTACTTATATTTAAAATTTACACAACGATGTTATATGTTATTAAATATACTTTTAATTATAATATTAATATTAAATTGATTAAAGTTATTACAACATTACATATATAAAATTATTGTAAATATATAAATGTTTAAAAAGAAATTAACAGATTTTAAAACGACGTGCTTTATAATAAAAAATTTAAAGAGTTATTTTAAATACGGTATTTTAAATAGGTAATAAAAGTATTGTTGTTTTAACAATATAATTTAAATTAAATTTTTGAAATATGATATAACATTATATGTGTAAATATATTACTTATATTTAAAATTGATATAGCAATATTATATGTTATTAAATATACTTTTAATTATAATATTAACATAAAATTGATTAAAATTATTACAACATTACATATATATAACTATTGTAAATATAGAAATGTTTAAAAATAAATTAACATATTTTAAAACTACATACTTTATAATAAAAAATTTAAGGAGTTATTTTAAATACGATATTTTAAATAAGTAATAAAAGTATTGTCGTTTTAACAATATATTGTAAATTAAAGTTATGAAATATGATATAATATTATATGTGTAGATATATTACTTATATTTAAAATTGATATAACAATATTATATGTTATTAAATATACTTTTATTTATAATATTAATATAAAATATATTAAAATTATTACAACATTACATATATAAAATTATTGTAAATATAGAAATGTTTAAAAATAAATTAACATATTTTAAAACTACATACTTTATAAAAAACAATTTAAAGAGTTATTTTAAATACGGTATTTTAAATAAGTAATAAAAGTATTGTCGTTTTAAAAATATAATTTAAATTAAATTTATAAAATATGATATAATATTATATGTGTAAATATATAACTTATATTTAAAATTGATATAACAATAATATTATGCGTTATTAAATATACTTTTAATTATAATATTAATATAAAATTGATTAAAATTATTACAACATTACATATATAAAATTATTGTAAATATAGAAATGTTTAAAAATAAATTAACATATTTTAAAACTACATACTTTATAATAAAAAATTTAAAGAGTTATTTTAAATAAGTAATAAAAGTATTGTCGTTTTAACAATATAATTTAAATTAAATTTATAAAATATGATTTAATATTATATGTGTAAGTATATTACTTATATTTAAAATTGACATAACAATATTATATGTTATTAAATATACTTTTAATTATAATATTAATATAAAATTATTGTAAATATAGAAATGTTTAAAAATAAATTAACATATTTTAAAACTACATACTTTATCATAAAAGATTTAAAGAGTTATTTTAAATACGGTATTTTAAATAAGTAATAAAAGTATTGTCGTTTTAACAATATAATTTAAATTAAATTTATAAAATATGATATAATATTATATGTGTAAATATATTACTTATATTTAAAATTTACACAACGATGTTATATGTTATTAAATATACTTTTAATTATAATATTAACATAAAATTGATTAAAATTATTACAACATTACATATATATAATTATTGTAAATATAGAAATGTTTAAAAATAAATTAACATATTTTAAAACTACATACTTTTTTAAAAAATACATACTTTATTTTAAAAAATGTAAAGAGTTATTTTAAATACGGTATTTTAAATAAGTAATAAAAGTATTGTCGTTTTAACAATATAATTTAAATTAAATTTATAAAATATGATATAATATTATATGTGTAAATATATTACTTATATTTAAAATTAATATAACAATAATATTATAACATTATACGTTATTAAATATACTTTTAATTACAATATTCATATAAAATTGATTAAAATTATTAGAACATTACATATATAAAATTATTGTAAATATAGAAATGTTTAAAAATAAATTAACATATTTTAAAACTACATACTTTATAATAAAAATTTAAAAATAAGTTATTTTAAATACGATATTTTAAATAAAGAATAATAAAAGTATTGTCGTTTTAACAATATATTGTAAATTAAAGTTATGAAATATGATATAATATTATATGTGTAAATATATTACTTATATTTAAAATTGATATAACAATATTATATGTTATTAAATATACTTTTATTTATAATATTAATATAAAATATATTAAAATTATTACAACATTACATATATAAAATTATTGTAAATATAGAAATGTTTAAAAATAAATTAACATATTTTAAAACTACATACTTTATAAAAATTAAATTTAAAGAGTTATTTTAAATACGGTATTTTTAAATAAGTAATAAAAAAGTATTGTCGTTTTAAAAATATAATTTAAATTAAATTTATAAAATATGATATAATATTATATGTGTAAATATATAACTTATATTTAAAATTGATATAACAATAATATTATGCGTTTAAAAATATACTTTTAATTATAATATTAATATAAAATTGATTAAAATTATTACAACATTACATATATAAAATTATTGTAAATATAGAAATGTTTAAAAATAAATTAACATATTTTAAAACTACATACTTTATAATAAAAAATTTAAAGAGTTATTTTAAATACGATATTTTAAATAAGTAATAAAAGTATTGTTTAAAACTACATTTTAACAATATAATTTTTTAAATTAAATTTATAAAATATGATTTAATATTATATAAATTAAATTTATAAAATATGATTTAATATTATATGTGTAAGTATATTACTTATATTTAAAATTGACATAACAATATTATATGTTATTAAATATACTTTTAATTATAATATTAATATAAAATTATTGTAAATATAGAAATGTTTAAAAATAAATTAACATATTTTAAAACTACATACTTTATAATAAACAATTTAAAGAGTTATTTTAAATACGATATTTTAAATAAGTAATAAAAGTATTGTCGTTTTAACAATATAATGTAAATTAAATTTATGAAATATGGTATAATATTATATGTGTAAATATATTACTTATATTTAAAATTAATATAACAATAATATTATAATATTATACGTTATTAAATATACTTTTAATTACAATATTAATATAAAATTGATTATAATTATTACAACATTACATATATAACATTATTGTAAATATAGAAATGTTTAAAAATAAATTAACATATTTTAAAACTACGTACTTTATAATAAACAATTTAAAGAGTTATTTTAAATACCGTATTTTAAATAAGTAATAAAAGTATTGTCGTTTTAACAATATAATTTAAATTAAATTTATGAAATATGATATAATATTAGATGTGTAAATATATTACTTATATTTAAAATTGATATAACAATATTATATGTTATTAAATATACTTTTAATTATAATATTAATATAAAATTGATTAAAATTATTACAACATTACATAAATAAAATTATTGTAAATATAGAAATGTTTAAAAATAAATTAACAAATTTTAAAACTACATACTTTATAATAAACAATTTAAAGAGTTATTTTAAATAAGTAATAAAAGTATTGTCGTTTTAACAATATAATTTAAATTAAATTTATAAAATATGATATAATATTATATGTGTAAATATATTACTTATATTTAAAATTGATATAACAATATTATATGTTATTAAATATACTTTTAATTGTAATATTAATATAATATTGATTAAAATTATTACAACATTACATATATAAAATTATTGTAAATATAGAAATGTTTAAAAATAATTTAACTTATTTTAAAACTAAATATTTGATACTAAAAATTTTAAAGAGTTATTTTGAATACAGTATTTTAAATAAGGAATAAAAGTATTGTCGTTTTAACAATATAATTTAAATTAAATTTATAAAATATAATAAATTAACATATTTTATATTACCTAAAGGCACGGCGCGCGACAAAATTTGGTGTCCACTCTATAAACTACGCGTAAAATCCTGGAATATCTCCAACTTTTTTTTTTTGGGATAAATAAGCTTGAAATTAAAAGAGGCAAAACGAATGTACAAACTACTAGGGCAAGCCCCAGGAGGAAAAAGAAAAGGACAAAAAGGAAACTAAGCCAGAAGAGGCAGTTGACAATTGGAACACTTGATCACTTGAACACTTGAGCTTGAACTTGACAATTGGACATACTTGAACAAATTTGAACACTTGATCACTTGAACACTAGAGCTAGAACTCTTGAACACTTGAACACTTGAACACTTTGTAGCACTTGACAATTGGAACACTTGAACACTTGAGCTTGAACACTTGGTCTCTTGACAACTTTGTAGCACTGGATGCACTAGCAGCAACCAGCAACAGATACACAAGGCAGTGATTGCCCCGAGAACTATTACAGCAGCAGTAGCATTTGGTACGTGGGCATGCAGAAAATTAGGCATGAATGCTCGGTAAATGGACATCCATCACAGAACAGGAGTTACAATAGCAGACACGGAGGAATGGGTACCTCCCAAGTGAGGCAACGACATGGAAAGTACGGCTAACTGCTACGGCTAAAGGGGAGGACATCCCCCTCCCCAAGGGAGAACAATACTCCAAGGGACAGCCCCCCTTGGATAAGCCAAAATTACTAAGAGGACAAGCCCTCAATAACCTACTACATCACTTAGGAACAGAAATGGTACAAACAACGCTGGAAGTGGACACACTACCCAGATTTTAAGAAGCATCGCAAGCGATAACATATACAACAATCACTTAACATATACATACATCGCTGGAGCAAACACAGCCCAGACAGGAACTAAATGTTGCATTAAACTGCAGAAATCATACTGCGTACTCACTGCAGGAACTTGATAACCCAAGGTATACCAACAGAGGCGTAATCTGAGCCATAAGAACCACTGGATATAAACTGAATAGCCACCTTTGCAGGCCACAAACCACAAGAATTGCATCAACATGCAGATGATACCACTGTGAGGCAGAAAACACACTGACCACAGTACTTGTAAACTCAGAAAATTGCAACAATTATCAATGGAGCTCAACAAAGATCCATAGTGAACAGATTAACCTCAGATATTTGGTGGCTCCCCCCTTCAACTTCCTCAAGTTCTCACACTACAAACACTCACTACGGGACCAAACTCCCTCAACTAAACCTCCCTAAGCTCCCCCACTACATATTACCTCCTCTCACAAGGAAATTCAGGGGCTCAAACTCACTCTCACACAGGCACTCAATTATGGTGATGCACACAACTCAATTTAGTGATCTGGAAATACATTCCAGCAGATATTTCACACAGGTCCGGAGAGTAAAGAGTAAGACATACCTCCAATGTGACTAACTCTGCTTTGAACTTGCCCCATTGAGTTTGCATAGAGTTTGAATCAGTCCATTGATACCATAATCAGACTTAAAATTCCATGTGAACCTGTGCCACAACAAAGACTTGACAATGCAAAGATTAATCACATTGAAACTAACATTGAGAGCATTGAGAGTAAGAGTGATCATGCACAATAAGGGAGTTACACTTCTGCAATATAGTTCAGTTTGAAGCAGTAATCCACTGAGACAAAATACCATCAGTTTGAGATCCAATGGAGAGTTTCCCCAGGGACATCAACCTGTGCCTAATGACTGAATGGATCTTATGAACAACCACAGAGCTTGGGCATGCAATATTTTGAAACTTGCGTACATCTCTCTCAATCCATATATGATACACAGTTGTGGTGAAAATTAATTTAGTTAGCATTGACTTAATGGATTTCCCTTTGATTGTAGCTAATAAGGCCACCCAATTGACCCAAGATCTAGCAGGCCAATGGATGTTAAGTGTAGCAGTAAGCTGGGACCAAATCTCTGAAATGTAGGAGTAGTTAAAAAACAAATGGTCATGGCTTTCCCGACATGGACAAAAGCTGCAATTAGAGTGGGATTTTGTGCCAAACAAGACCAATCTGTCCTCAGTATAAAGCCTCTCATGAATAGCGGCCCAAGTGATGAAACTGCACTTAGGTATGTGCCCAGGAAACCATACACTTTGATACCAAGGAACTTTAGGAAATGTTGTCCTAAGACTGTTCCACAGAGAGCTTGCTGTAAACTCACCATTAGCAGTGAGTGTCCACCAATGCTGGTCATCTAAACTTGTCTTAGGGTCAGGGACGGTGGTGAGGCTAGTTCTGACTTCATTGATTTCCCAAGTTTGTGTGACAGGTAAAGTCCATTTGGAGTCTCTAATAATAGAGGAAACCTTAGAGTGCTTAGGGATACCCGAGTCAAAGATGATCCTCTCACCATATTTATCAACCAATGGACCAAATGGATGCCAATTGTCATACCAAAGAGAAATGGTTTGGCCATTACCGACAACTGATTTAATGTATGGATGGACAATAGGTCTTAGATTGAGGAGCTTTCTCCAAGTCCATGTAGGGCTACTAGGCATTTTAATCTGCCAAAAACATTTGCCTTTGAGTAAGTAGGATTTTACCCATTGGCACCACATTGATTGCTCACCACCAGAGATGAGGAACCAAATATGTTTAGAAATTGCAGTTTTGTTCCATACTTGCAGAGATTTAAAACCCAGGCCACCATCCTGTTTGGGAACACAGAGATGCTCCCAAGACACTTTGGCCCCAGATTTCTTCAGGTCAGGTCTAGACCAGAGGAAAGCCCTCAGAACAGACTCAACCTCTTTAATGACCTTCTTAGGCAAAATGAACAAGGAGGACCAATAAGACTGCATAGAAAACAGTACATTTTTTATCAATTGGACTCTCCCAGCATAGGTTAAGTCCCTATTAGTCCAAGACTTAGTCTTGGAGATAATTCTATCCACCATAGGTTTGCAGTCCCTATGAGTCAACTTGGTGGATAGTAATGGAACCCCAAGGTATTTTACAGGCAAGGTGCCTTCTATAAAGCCCAAGACATCGAAAATATCTCTTCTAGTGGAAGCTTGGACACCAGAGAAGAAGATATGGCTTTTACTAGGGCTAGGCTTCAAACCAGACAATGACTCAAATTCAGAAAGGGAAGCATGAATGTGTTTCACAGACCCAAGGTCCCCTTTACAGAATATCATTAAGTCATCAGCAAAGCAAAGATTAATTACTTTGGATTGGCTACATTTCCAGTGAAAATGGAAATCAGGGAGCAAGGCTTTTTCTCTCAATATGCATGTGAGGACCTCCATAACAATGACAAAAATATAAGAGGATAGAGGGTCACCTTGCCTAAGACCCTTTTTCCCAGTAATGCATCCAGTGTTCTCCCCATTTATATTAAGAGTATAGTTTGCAGTGGTTACACATGCTTGCAACCATTTGATCATTGTGGGATGAAGGTTCATGCTATGAAGGACATCCCAAAGGAAATCCCATCTCACATTAATATACAGCCTACAAGGGGCATACCCCAGGGAGGACAAAGAAAAAGAAAAAGAAAAGAAAATTGCATGAAATAAAAGGGATGGCCGCAAGGGCTACATGAGGGTTAGGGTAAAATACAAGATACGAAGGGAAATAGGATATAAAATGTGTTTCTCATCCTTCTAGAGAAGAAGGATGAGAAGAAACACATACCTCTGTATATCCGTTTAGCCCCTTTTTATTTTCAAGCTTAATTATCCAAAAAAAAGGAGAAGAAACACATAACAGAGGTAGGTGGAAGAGCTAACTTAACAAAAGAGCTCATAAGAACACAAATTGGAAACAAAAGAATCAATGGAGTTTATAATCCTTCAAAAGAGGTGCTAGAAACTCCACAAAACTTTTTTTGCACTCAAAGACAACAGATTCTAAAAGAATGGGGTTGAGAGCTTCTCTCTCTAGATACTAGAGAGAGAATGCACTCCCCTTTATTCCTATCATAATTTTTACACATCCTCCAAACAATACTGTTTGGCTTTATCAACGGGGCAGATTTCGGATGCCTCTCACTCCAATCACCGATCAGTTCCTTCGTGGGCTGGTTAAACTCATGTTTTCACACTTTGTGTGAAGGTTATTTACGCTCTTCACAATATCAGATGGGGGATTTAGATTCCCATAACCAAGCAATCTGTTTGGCTCAGCAAATAGCTACTTTGTAGTCCATCTCAAGCCATGGAGTTCAGCAACAACAACTTTGGTAAGGGGGTTTCTACCTAGCTCCAACTGGAATATTCGGTTTCCATGAACAAAATCAATCAGCAGCTCTAAAGTTCCCAGAAGCTGTGCTATCAAGGAACAGTTGATCCAGTGCTAGTCCGATGGGTACTAATGCGGGTTGGTACGCAGGTAACCCAATGGCCAACCTTAATTGTGATTAATAATTTCTTGATTTTCAATTCTTTTGGGGATTTGAGCTGTGGGTTTAAATTGTTCTCAATCTAGAAATGTTCTCGTTAAAGGGACACTACTACTGGGGCTGATCCTTCACATGGATTTGTTCATATGGGTTATCATCTTGAAGAAGATGGGGCTTATAATTTTCAGGACTCACTGTACCGAATGAAACTCATTTGAGTTTTGTTTTGGTTCTTTTGTTCTTCACGTTCTTGCTGGAGAAGAAGAGTGTGGGGTCCACGCCCCTTTGAGAGCCTGGTGAAAAATGGGGACCACAGTCCTTGTTTTGGACAATTACACGCAAAAAAAAAAAAAAAAGTTCATCCAGCTTTAAAGCTGTGCGTCTGAGGCAGTGATGTGATTCCCTTGGGCAGCATCATTACACTCGGTGGGTACCTTTCAAAGTGGGACCACTGTTCTTCTCTTAAAGTACTACACGCAAAAGAAGTTTTGAGGGCTGAGGTACAACAAAAAGGCTTAATGTGTGGAATTGTTTATTGGGCAAAGGCTATACGTTCATGCTAAGGAAGCAGCTACTTGGACTTTTGGATGGTGGGCATAGCCACTTCAACTGGGCATGCCTTGTTTACGCATAATTTTGTCAAAAAAGCAGCCCTTTAGTGGGCTGACATAACGCCATTTTCAGCAAGTGGGGTATTGTCCTTTTCCAAAAGGCTTTTTATTGCATCTACAAAGGGAACAAGGTAGCGTGCCTTTATTTCGTGGGGACCACTGTCCTTTCTCTGGGCTTACACGCAATGGACGATTGGAAAGGGCTGTTCTCGGTCCAATTGTTCAAAAATCAATTTAAGCGGGATATTTAGAGCCACAAATTAACAGATTTATTTTGCTACTTTATGCTTATTTTACCTATCCCAGCGGGTTGTGCTGGACTTCATATTTTCCCACTCCGGCGGGTCAGGGAGTACGCAATTTTTTCTTTTCTTTTCTTTATTTTTATTTTGTCCTCCCTGGGGTATGCCCCTTGTAGGCTGTACATTCGCTTAACCCCTTTTAATTTCAAGCTAAATTACCAAAAAAAAAAACTCCACAAAACCAGTACTTATGATCTTCTTTATGGCTTCAACTTGAACTTGGAGCTTGAGCAAGATGATTGAGCAAGATAATTAGGGGTAGCACTCAAGGGATTATAATGATTGAGCTTGAATTGTTGTTGCCTCACTTCTTGTTTGAACTTCCCGGGCTTCTTGAAGTATCGTGAGTGATTTTCACAATGGCTATTGGAATGAACCGTGGTGGGTGAAGTAGGTGGAGGTGAATATGGGAACATCCCCCTCCAGAATAATGCTAGAGGACATCCCCCATCTAGCTTGGAACCCGTTAAATGGGAAAAGTTTCCCTACATTGCGGGAATGGGAGGACGCCCCCTCCCCAAGGGGTTCAAACGTGCCAAGGGACATCCCCCCTAGGCTAGGCCAACACTCCTGAGCTCAACCAAGTCAGAGCAACAGATCTAATAGAAAATCTGAGAAAATAGGGCAGCATATCGGTTGTAAATTGACAAGCCCAACATACAAGTGTCAGCCCATACATAAACAGCAATACCGTAGTCCAAAATCAGTTAAACAGCAACCAAAACTTGGATCATATGCAGCAGATGGTTCATATGCAGCAATCTGGAAATGGGAATCATAGCAACACCTTACTGCATATGGGACAACAATCGATTGGACAGGAACCAACCAAATCTGCCATGAAATTGGGCTCTGTCCATAACAATCGGGGCAGGTTCTGTGGACAGATGTACCGATCACAGAACTTCGATACAGACACTATCAGATTATAGGCCAGAACCTAGACAGTCACAATGGGGTTCTAAAGCACCATCACAAGCACTATCTGTGTCACAATGGGGTTCTAAAGCAGCAGCAGTATACAACAACAAGTATCAACAATTTGCAATAGTAATAGCGGATTGCAACAACCCTTGCAACCCGAATAACATCAATGTTAAATGATCTAAGCATAAAGCATAAAGCTATGACACTAGCAGCAGCAGATTGCAACAACCCTTGCAACCCACATAACAACAATGATTAAGAGTTACCTCCCTTTTAGCATTTGATAGCACTCTGTTTGCATATTGGAGATCCCATCTGCCTCATGGAAGTCTGGGCTACCTTAGGCCTCCTTTGGGTAAAAAAACCATTGTGGTTTATTTTTCGTCTTTATTCACAAAACTTTAAGTTTGACCAATAATTTTATACTTTTTAGATTTCTCTCGTAGAGAGGAGCTAAGAAACCACAACAAATCGACCGAAAACTAACAAATGCAAAAAAAAATTGAATAAGGACAAAACCAAAAAAACCAAAAAACCACTAAAAAACCAGTTTTTTCAATTCACCCAAAGGAGGCCTTAGTAGATCTCATTCTGAATCTAACCTGCCAATACAAACTGCATACATATCTTGCCCAATTGGCACTTGTGTATCTGTTTTGCACAAACAAAGAGTATAAATGGAATTGATAAAGGTTAGTTCAATGAATTCCCCACTTGTCTAACAGGTCCTGGGACTGAGGTCCATGTGGAAGCTTTTCCAAGGACAACAATCTGTACCTCACCAATGAGTGGATTTTACTCACTACTGTAGGTACGGGGCATGATGCATTTTGAAATTTGCGGTTATTTCTCTTAAGCCAAATTTGGTGAACTGTGGCAGTGAAAATTAATTTGATAATCAAATTTTTAAGGGTTTTGTCTCTGAAGTTTGAAATTTGATTGACCCAGTCAGCCCAAGACCTTGAGGGCCAGTTAACATTAATATGAGCAAGCATTTCAGACCATACTTGTGAGGTGAAAGTGCAATTGAAGAATAGGTGATCATGAGTCTCCACTCCCATACAAAAACTACAACAGGAAACAGGGATAGTGCCAAACAATACTAACCTATCTCCAGTATGTAGTCTGTTATGAATAGCAAGCCAAGTAAGCATGCTACATTTAGGGATGTGGCCAGGGAACCAGATGGTTTTGTGCCAAGGTACCTTTGGGTATTGTGTTCTGAGTTCATCCCAGAGGGAGGAAATGGTGAATTTTCCATTAGAACTAAGGATCCATCGATGGTGATCCTCAAGATCCTGATCTGGTTTGGGTAGAGAATGCATATCATCTCTAATCTCATTGAGTTCAAGCGTTTGAGTAATGGGGAGACACCAATTTGTGCCTCTTATAATGGCAGCCACAGTGGCGTCTTTAGTGAGTCCAGAATCATAAATGACTCTAGGACCAAATGTTGTAGCAATCAGGTTTTGTAAAGGGTAGGAGGATAGCTGACAACATATTTCTAACCCAAGAGATTATGCATGGTTACCATAAGTCCTCTTCTACGCCCAAGTGTGCTATGAAGGTGGACATTATGAAAGCTTATGACAATATTAGATGGGACTTCCTATGGGATGTCCTTTATAGCATGAATTTTCATCCCACCATGGTTACAAGCTTGTGTGACCACTGCTAATTACACACTAAGTATCAATGGTGAGAACACTGGCTACATTGAGGGTAAGAGGGGCCTTAGGCAAGGTGATCCTCTTTCCTCCTATCTATTTGTAATTGTTATGGAAACTCTAACATGCATACTTAGAGAGAAATCTCTGCAGCCTGATTTCCATTTTCATTGGAAATGTAGCAAAAACAAAATCATTAATCTTTGTTTTGCTGATGATCTTATGGCCTCGTTTGTTTGGTCGGAGATAAATGGATGGGATATGAAATCCTTGGGATATTGCTCAGGATATCAATGGATGGGAAAAATTCATATCCGGTGTTTGTGTTCGACGGGATAGTGCTCGGGATATCCGGTTTTTTGCACTAAAAACTCCAAATCCCATCCAAATCCCCCCCATGGGATTTTATATTCCGTACGGATGGGGATATTAATTGGCTGGGGAAACCAAATCCCATCCCAAATAATGTTACCAAACAATGGATTTTGGGACCCACATCCAAATCCCATCCCACCCCATATCCTCCCTAACAAACAAGGCCTATGATCTTTTGCAAAGGGGATATTGGGTCTATTAGACACATCTAGACATCCCTTTCAGAATTTGAATCCCTGTCGGGGTTGAAACCTTTTTTTTTTTTTTTGGGTAAATAAGCTTGAAATTAAAAAAAGGCTAAGCGAATGTACAGCCTACAAGGGGCATACCCCAGGGAGGACAAAGAAAGAAAAGAAAAGAAAGAAAAGAAAATTGCGAGATATAAAGGGATGGCCACACAGGCTACATGAGGGTAAATAGGAGAAACACAAGGTAATCAACTACAAGATACGCAATGAGACAATATCACGCAGCAAATGGGAGAATATTATGCAGTTCAGCAGCAAAAACTTGCTTAGCACAACAATCTAGAAAATTGCCTGGAATAGGCACATGAGCCACCATAATCTGGGAAAATTTTGCAAGGTCCCGTTTGAAATTTGATGATCCCAGTAACATCACAGGATCACAAACATAGTATAGAAGAAGCAAACTGCAGTAATGCATGAGAACAGCAGCAGAATGCAGCAAAGAATAGGTGAAGGGGCAGTTAAAGAATAGGTGATCATGTGATTCTTGAACAGAGCAAAAGCTACAGCATGATGTAGTTTTGATGCCAAATAGCACAAGTCTGTCCTCAGTGGATAACCTGTTCTGAATAGCAATCCAGGCTATCAGGCTACACTTGGGGATATGAGATGGAAACCACACGATGTGGTTCCAATCATTAATGGGAAATTTGGTCCTAAGTTGGTCCCATAATGAGGATATGGAAAACTTTCCATCTTTGGTGAGAGTCCAAATGCATGAATCAGTCCCAGGAGGAAGATGAGGATTGAGAGCAGGGAGACGGGTTCTAATCTCATTTAACTCCCAGGTTTGCGTGATGGGGAAAGACCACTGGTTAGCAGTGCTAAGAATGGTAGTGACAAGTGGCACCCTTTGGGTCCTCTGGCCAATAGATATGGTGTCAGGATCATTTATGACATGGGGCTTCCCCAGGACACTAAGGTCTCCTCAATCATCAGGTCTTCCATGTGGGCTCTCCCTATCACCTAAACTTGGGAGATTAATGAAGTGAGAGAAGAACTCAGTACTCTTCCTGATCCTGATGTTGATAAAAATGATCTCCACAGATGGAGCCTCACTGCTTCTGGTGATTTTACTATTAGCTCATTGTGGAACAATCTCAGGACCCCCTTTCCTAAGGTTCCTTGGAGCAGTAGTATCTGGTTTCCTGGTCATATCCCCAAGTGTAGCTTTATCACCTGGGTGGCAATTCAGGATAGACTATACACTGAGGACAGACTAGTTTTGTTTGGCTCAAAGGCCTAGTCTAACTGTAGCTTCTGTCCTGGTTGTGAGTCACATGATCATTTGTTTTTTAATTGTTCTTATACCTCACAAGTTTGGGCTCAATTATTGGCTAGGATTAATGTGCATTGGTCTCCTAGAACTTGGAATAATTGGGTGGTTCTCCTTGCAACAATCAAAGGCAAAACTATGAAAACACTCTTTTTTTTTTTTTGGGTAAATGAGCTTGAAATAGAAAAAAGGCTAACCGAATATACAGCCTACAAAGGGCATACCCCAGGAGGAAAAAAAGAAAAGGAAAATTGGGAAATCTAACGCCAAATGGCTACAACGAACTACGCGTACTTAACAAGTGTTTCTTAACCATCTATGCAAGATGGGCAAGAAACACTAGACAAAATGTAATAAAAATACTGAATTAGCACATCAGACTAGAACTCCTTGAAACAAGCATCACAAGAGGACATCTTCTCTCAAAGGGCCATTGTTGTTGTTGTTTTTTTTTTTTTGGATAATTCAGCTTGAAATTAAAAGGGATTAAGCGAATGTACAGCCTACAAGGGGCATACCCCAGGGAGGACAAAATGAAAATAAAGAAAAGAAAGAAAAAATGCGTACTCCCCGGCACAACCCGCCGGGGTGGGCATTTTGGAGGTCCTAGCACAACCCGCTAGGGTAGGAATAATTAAGCGAAAAATTGAGGTTGATACTGTGGTTTCCACTTAAAATGGACCCAAATTGATAGTATGGCACAATGGCCAATTGAAGGTATACGGGCACAATGCCCCAACAATTACGTTTACATTACAAAAATAGGGAATAGCTATACAGCAATGCAACCAATGTACGTGGGTCCCAAGTACATGGCCACTTTTTCTCTCTGCACACGGTATAGCATGTGGTATGGTGGTCAGTTAAAGCACCAGATTTTTTTTTTTGGGTAAATAAGCTTGAAAATAAAAGGGGCTAAGCGGATATACAGCCTACAAGGGGCATACCCCAGGGAGGACAAAGCAAAAGAAAGAAAAGAAAACAAAACAGAAACTTCTAAGGCAGGCTTGCCTAAGAAAGTGGGGAAGGCCAATTGGCTACATGGGGATGAAGAGTATAGTGTTTCTCCCTCATTAGTAAGATGAGAGAGAAACACACAAAGGAATGAAGGAACAAAAAGGGACAACCCCCCAATGAGTAAAGAAAATTACAAGAGTAGTTTATCCAAAAAATTACAAGAGTAGTTTAGTATTAGAACTTGAGCATGGAGGTAACTTGGAAACACTTGATCATGGGAATTACCAACTGGATGTGACACCATGGGAATTATCCTAGTACTTGGAAGCACAACCGCCTTGTACTTGGACTTTGAACATGAACATTGAGATTTGAACATAACAATGAAATGATATGAAATGGGAGGACGCCCCCTCCCCAAGGGGATCATACATGCCAAGGGACATCCCCCAAGGCTAGGCAAATGCTATGAAAAATTCGCCATGACCCGTTCGTAAATGGAGCACCCTCAAGGTGCCACCATCACGAAACAACAAAGAAGAAAAAAAAAAAACGAAAAGAAGAGGAAGAGAAAGAGACAGAACTTCCAATAGCGTACTAGCGGCGGTAGACATATCATAATACAATTACATGGGATGCAACACTCTTGCAACCCAAGAAGTGCAGTGTAGCAAAGATTACAAAGACATCATATCCATTCAAACATGCAACATAACAACAAGAGAATGTACTTGAATTCCGGGAATAACCACACTGTGTAATCGGTACGAGAACCACACTGTAATCAAGATCAAGAAGAGAAAGAGGCAAAGAGCAGATACAATGATAGCATGATAATATAAGCGTCCCAAAGGTGGCGGACACAGAGTGAATGCATAGTGCAGCAACTTCAGCATTTGTACCAATATGAACTCAATAGTGATTACAACAAATTGGCTTAACATCAACAAAGCAGAATCATATAGTATTTAGAACAATGTACCCAAGTGAAACCTAAGAGAATTCTAAGTATGTGGCTCTCACTTCAACTCCCTTGGACACTCACAACTTCTATATCCCTCTTCTAAGGTTCCGACTCCCTCAATAACTCACAGGATAATCTCCAACAACAATACTCTCCACTCGAAAGGAAATTCGAGAGGTCCAAGACACTCAACTCACCGGCACACACATTTAAGTTGATCACTCCCTTACAACAATCATGAAATCTATCAATGGAGTACCCACAATCAGGTAAATACCGCACTCAAATTCCCAAATGGGATGTTAGTATTACAAACTTCCCGAAACTCCCGGCTTAAGACCCGCAATCACAAATTCCCGGTTGGGAGGTAGTCAAACTCACAACTGAGCCGAGATACTAGCAAATGGTTGAGTTGAGACAATTAAGAAAGCATGCTTAGACTATTAAATGCCACACTTCACCGCTTAATGTGAACTAGTAGGAATGCTCCATGATTCAAGAAGGTCCAATGAGCCACCGGGATTACGGACAAGGATAGCGATCTATTTCTAATGTCACCACAAATTCTCCACAACATAATGTACTTGCCGCACATTCGAATTTCCTAGAGTTTTCTCAATCCATACATGATAGAGAGTCACAAAGAAAGAAAGTTTGGCAAGGATGGTTCTCGGGCCTTTCCCTTTAAAGTTGCATAGGTGGGAGATCCGGCTAGCAAGTGATTGTGCTTGCCATCTAAAATGAGATTTAAGGGACACTTTGTTTCCCACACTTGTTTAGAGAATGGGCAATTAAAGAAGAGATGATCATGGTTCTCATCATCGGGCGAAGCTACATCCGGGGAATCAATGACCCCAAACCGAACTAACCTATCTCCAAAGGATGACCTATTTTGGATCGCAATCCAACTTATTAGACTCGCATTTGGGGATATGGGATGTGAACCAAACAATGTGGTGCCATTCCACAATGGGAAAATGTGTCTGAAATGGTCCCACGAGAGATGAGATAGTGAACACCCCAAAAGGATGGAGGGTCCACTTACAAATATCGATGCGGGAAGAAGTAGAACCATGCAAGGTAGGAAGTGCCTCCCGATCTCATTGAGCTCCCAAGTTTGGGTGATAGGGAATTTCCATTGATTGTTATTATCTAAGATAGCGGACACATGGGCTCCCTCGGGGATACCGAGTCATACATGATACGAGTGCCATATTTAACAATCAATCAAGGGCCATGGGGATGCCAATTGTCATACCAAAGGGAGGTGCTAGAACCATCACCAATGCAGTGCAAATGTGAGATTGAATAAGGGGGCGAAGTTGAAGTAACTTCCTCCAAGTCCATGAAGGACTGCTAGGAATTTTAATTTGCCGAAACTCCTACCCTTGAGTAAGTAGGATTTCACCCATTGGCACCACATGGATTGTTCACCTCCCGAGATAAGATACCGATATGTTTGACCATAGCAGCCTTATTCCACTGGAGAGATTTGAAGCCCAAACCTCCCTCTTTCTTAGGAGAGCATAAGTGTTCCCATGAGATTTTAGCCCCTGTGCCTCTAAGGTCGGCTCCGAGTCCAAAGAAGGATCTAAGAATAGATTCCACTTCCTTAATGACCTTCTTGGGAAGGATGAATATAGAGGACCAAAGAAGTTTGCATGGAAAACAAGACATTTTATCAATTGAACCCTCCCAAAGATAAGACAGATACCATTAGCCCAAGATTTAGTACGATTTGTAATTTTATCAATGAGGGCTTTACAATCTGGTACTTAAGCTTAGTAGAAATGAGGGGAACACCAAGATGTCTAACCGGAAGGGAACCCTCCTGAAATCTCGAGAGATCCAAGGATAGCGGCTTTGATTGTGGAGGGACTCCGAAAAAGAAAATGCTACTTTTACCGGGGCTAGGAGATAGCCCGAAAAGTTCTTCAAACTCAAAGAGCCTCTTGGATGCACCGAATAGAGCTCAAATCCCCTTTGCGAGAAGATCATAAGATCGTCAAAGCAAAGCGTAGATTGATGATTTTAGTCTTTTCACACCTCCAATGGAAGTGAAAGTTGGGATCAAGGGATTTTTCTTTCAAGTAGTTGGGTGAGGGCTTCCATTACAATAACAAAAGGTATGAAGACAAGGGGTCACCTTGTCTCGGACCTTTTTGCCTTGAATGGAACCTGTGGGCTCACCATTTATGCTCGAGAGAGTAATTAGCGGTGGAAACACATGTTTTGATCCATTGGATCATTTTAGGGTGGAAATTCATGGATACCAGGATGTCCCACAAGAAATCCCACGACATTATCATAGGCTTTCATGATGTCAACCTTTAAAGCACATCTGGGAGTTGGTGAATGTTTATGGTAATTCCTCATGATTTCTGAGTGAGAAAAATATTATCACTATCCTTCTACCCCCGAACAAAACCAGTTGCACAGGGGTCAATTAAATGAGGAAGGACGACTTGAATTCTTTTGGAAATGATTTTGGCAATGCACTTGTATATGGTGTTACAACATGAGATTGGCCTAAAATCCCCAACTTTGGTGGGATTAGGGATTTTAGGGACAAGAGCAACACTTGGTGGAGTTGGCCTTGGTAAGAAGTCTACCCGATCTGAAGAAGTTTCGACGGCAGAGGTCACCTCACGCCCAACAATAGCCCATGCTTTTGAAAAACCCCGCATTGTATCCGTCGGGACCAGGGGCTTTGTTAGGATTGAGTGACATGAAGGTTTCCTTGATCTCTAAATTAGAGATCTCGAAATCAAAGAATCTCTTTGGGCTTCGAAAGTTTGGTTTTAACAATTTGATTGACTCTAGGGCCGGCATGGTACATGTGGAATGGGGGTACCAAGCAATTGAGTATAGTACTCAACAAAGGTAGATTTGATCACTCCGAGTCATGAGTGAGATAGTTATCCCCAGTGATAAGACTAGTGATTTTACTTCTATTTCGTTATGGGATATGGACTTGAAGAAGTAGGAAGTGCATTGGTCCCCAAGTTTGAGCCATTGGATTCTAGATTTTTGCTTAGCAAAGCTTTCCTCGGCTACGGCCAACAACATGTACTTGCCTCTGAGAGGATTCTCTCTTGATGTTGTTTAGTGATATTACTAGGATCACCCAAAACTTTTGGACTTCCTCTAATTGCTTTGGCAACCAGAGCCCTAGAGGAAATATCACTATACTCCTTTGTGTTGAGTTTCTTGAGCTCTTTTTGGAGGAGCTTAAGCTTCTCACAAGTGACAAACATAGGGTTTCCAATGATAACCTTTCTCCACACTTGCCGAACAACCGACGAAGTTTGGGTGATCGGCAAGGAAGTTGAAGAATTTGAAGGGTTTGTTTGGATTTCTCAAAAGAGGGATTCGGATAGACCATCTGCGGGGAGTGATCGGAGATCCCGGGAGTGAGGAAGTGAGCATTAGAGTGGACAAAGGTTTTGATCCACTCCTCATTTACAAGAACTCTATCAATTTTGGTGGTGACAACATGGGAAGAATCCTGTTTGTTAGACCAAGTGAAGTGGCACCCAGTGTACTTAAGACCATCAAGTTCATTGTGATCAATACACCTAACAAAGTTATCCATATGGGGGGGCCAATGGTTGTCACCCCCAACTTTATCGAGAGGATACCTCGGTGCATTGAAATCACCTAATATAACCCAAGGATCAGGACAATTCCAAGAGTTAATGTCCTGCCACAGTTCATTCCTTTCACTGTATAAGTTGGACCCATATACAAAGGTGGCTACAAAATGAATATCACCTGCAATGGAATGGACATGGCAGTGGATGGCTTGGCTGGATAGCCCAAGGACGATTACATCCACAATAGAGGGGTCCCACCCAACACAAATTCTACCATTAGGAGAGTGTGCATAGTTGTGGACAAAGGACCAAAAGGGAATCATGGAGCATAAGATCCTATTGAGGTTAATTTCCTTTATTTTATGCTCTACCAAGCCAATGATTGACAAGTTATTTTTATTAACAAAAGACCTGACTTCTTTTTGCTTGAGAGGGTCATTAAGACCCCTCATGTTCCAAAACCCAAATTGCAAAGGAGGATAAAGCACCAGATTTGAAACATTCAAGATTTGATTTTGAGTGTACCAACTCAACCCATGTGCGTGGGCCCCAAGGAGCACCAGCCCACAGTTTTGTATCACTGCCATATTTTCAATTTTGTGGGGGAAAAAACCCACTTTGTGCATAGAGATCCAAGAATTTGGACAGCTAGCCATGCGGTGTAATTGAACAAGAAAAGACAATGGTCCCCACTTGTTCACCAGACTTCTTGATTACGTGTAGTGGTCCAAATAAAGGACACAATGGCCCACCAATAGACTTTACGTAAATTGGCAGAAATGAAATAGGAGTGCTCTTTGCTCCTTTATCCGATGGCCCACCAATAGACTGATTTTGAACCACCGAATGACTTTGCATCAGGTTGCTATAGAACCACTTAGCCCACTTGCATGGAAGAGAGTGGATCTCACTCTCTCCTTCTTCTTCTCCAATTTTACTTCGAGGTAAACCCAGAAAAATAGCTATGAACAAATCAACAACTCACCTTATCTCCAGCTCCTCAAACCACAAGGGTGCAACAGAGCTACATCCCTAGAAAGCTTTCAACCAGCTCCAATCAGAACCATAAGAGGACACCGAGTACCATCTTCAACAACTCACCGTAGCTGAACCAGAACCCATATGGTATTACCTCTCTGCCGTGACACCAAGACACCTAACAGAAGAGAACTGAAAATGTAGAGGTACAATCGGAGGATAGAACCCAGATCCAAAGGTTTCCGAGAGGGACTTACCCAGAAAAGGAGCCCAACTGGTGTACGACCTCCATGATTTGCAGCTCCAAGACCCCTTGAGGTTCTCGTGGATTAAGACTTGATATTCACCCATTAGCATTTCATGCATCTGTCTTTTTTTTTTTTTGGGTAATTCTGGATGTCATGCATCTGTCTTTGAGTTGGGTGATCAGCATAGTCTTTGGATTAAGACTTGGAATGCTCCTTCTACAGCTCCCCATAGAGCAATTGAAAGGATTGTGTACGGGAGGAAGCCCCCTCCCAAAAGGGATCAGACATGCTAAGGGACAGCCCCCCTAAGCTAGGCCTAACCTACCAGTGAACAGATTTACAAACCGTGCTTTAGATTACAAAAGACACCCAGCGGCATTGGGTTTAACTGCATACAGTGCAGTAGTGGACAACAACTACCAAGTGGCAGTGCACTGGAATACAGTGCACTGGACATTAATAATGTGCTGCAATGTATGGGATTGTGAGCAGTAGAGTATTGCTCAACCGAGGACAACTCAATTGGCATTCAATGGAGGATCACATCAGGTATTACTTTATAGTTCTGTTGGTTCATGCTTGTGTGTGTGTTTTTTTGGGTAATTTAGCATGAAATAAAAAGGAGGCAAAAGAATATACAGCCTACAAGGGGCATACCCCAGGGAGGACAAGAAAAGCAAAAGGAAAGAATAGAAAATTGCGTGAAATGAAAGGGATGGCCGCAAGGGCTACATGAGGGTAATTAGGGTAAAATACAAGCTACAAAGGGATATAGAAAATAAACTGTGTTTCTCATCCTTCTAAAGAACAAGGAGAAGAAACACATAACAGAGGTTAGAGAAAGAGCTATTTTAACAAAAGAGCTCATGAGAACATTTGACAAAATGGGACATGGATCCAAAACTTTTGCTTCAAAAGGAGACACATGTGTGATCCAGTGAGCAGTGAGTATTGAGCCTCAGAATTTCTTCTTGAGTGGAGTGTGATAAGAGGTTGGTGTATCAAATCAGGTGAGTTATGAGGGAGTATGGATCCATAGAGAGTGTTTTAGAAGTCGTGAGGTTCCAAGGGAGTTGAAGGGTGAGATACCAAAACTAGGATTCAATGTTACTTGCATAATTTGTGGAGTATTTTGTTTACAAGTCTGTTGTAATGTCATCATGTTGTGGATGAATTATGTTCAAAATTTGTAGTTATGGGCTGCCATATCTGGGCAGACATCTGTTTTTCTGGGTTGGTAAAAAACAGCCGTTATGCTGCCCAAATTTCTCCAAATCTTGATCTCCATATTGCTATAGCTCCAGCTGCTGCAGTCCTTAGTGGCTGCAGCTCAGTTTTGCAGTTGTGGCAGCAGCAGCTTGTGGAGCAGCAGCAGTTCTGTTCAGCAGCAGTTTGCAGCAGGTTGCAGGTTGCAGCAGGTTGCAGTGTGCAGCAAGATGTTCTCCCATGTTACATTTGGTCCAAGCAGTCCAAAGTTCAAGTTACATCAGAAGTTCAAGCATCATGCTATTGTGCTGTTGCTGTATTCCTGTAGCAGCAAGCATGTTCAAGCTCCTTTGTTCCTACAGCAGCAGATGTTCAAGGTCCTTTAGTCCAATGCTCAAGTTACTCCAAGGTTCATGTTCAAGCTTCATGACTACTGAGTCCAAGCTTCAAGCATCAAGATTATGTTCAAGCAGTCCAAGTCACATTTTGTTCAAGAAGTCCAAGGTTCATGTTACTCCAAGGTCCTCCTTTGTTTTGTTCAAGCTTCATTTATCATGTCCTATCTTCAGTATTATGTTCAAGTATTATGTTCATGCTTCATGCATCAAGTCTTTAGTTCAAGCAGCCTTAGTATTTTGAGCTTTCCTCATTAGTTGTTGTTTATTTCCTTTTTCTTTGTCCTCCCTGGGGTATGCCCCTTGTAGGCTGTATATTCTTTTTGTCCCTTTTATTTTCAAGCTTAATTACCCAAAAAAAAAAAAATCACGGCAGCAATGATACATCAGTATTGGCATAACAAAATTTGGGTTTAAAAAATGCAGCAGCCCTGATTCTGGAATTGGCTCATTATCAACAACAGATTCTGAAAATGCAGCAACATTATGGTAGTACACGTGCAGCAGTAAGCATAGTGGTACCGTAGCAGATTGCTACAATAGCATACACAATACAATGCAGATTCTGTCCAAGTTGTCCTGGACAGATTTGCATGCCCATGGTCTCCTACTTGTCCTGGACAGATTCTGTCCATCTCTGGGCAGATTTGCTACTCTTAGGGTCAGATTCTGTTGCCTAGGTCAAGGATTGCTGCCCCTTAGGGGGCTGTCCTTGCTGCAGCAGTTTGTTGGTGCAGTTTGTGCAGCAGCAGTCCTGCAGTGGTGGCTTTCTGAAATTGCAGCAGCAGTATTTGGCAGCAGGGGGTTCCTTCCCAAGTTGTGCCAAGTTCATGTTCAAGCATCAACTTAAGCTTGCAGTGGTGGCAGCCTACTGTCGCTGCTACAGCAGTGGTGGAAGCATATCATCAGGTGCCTCTATCCCAAGTTACTCCAAGGTCTTATCCCAAGTTTCATGAGTCAAGCTTCAAGTCTCGTGTTCAAATTTCAAGCATCTAGGTTTATGAAGAAGCAAGTTCAAATCCTTGTTAGGATAGTCCTAGCCATGGGGGGATGTCCCTGGCATTGTTTGATCCCCTTCTAGGAGGGGGCTTCCTCCCTATATGGTGCTTATGCACCCATTCTCATCAACCTATTACCATTAGCAGAAGCAGCACAGTTTGTACTTACTGCTAGTCATCATTATGACCGTGTGAATTATGGTCCTCCATCATCATCTGGTTCAGCTGTTCATCATTTCAGCTATACATCATCATCTGGTTCAGCTACCCAGTTTGTACTCAATTTTGGATGTTTCTCCCCATCTCCTTAGATGGTCTAGAAACATTTAGTTTATAGTTTTGTAGTTTGATATGCAGCTTGTTCTAATTTAGTTCACTTTAATCCCCCTCATTGTAGCCCCATTGTAGCCTTGTTGGCCATCCGTTTTGTTTCCTTTTCTTTTGTTTCTTTTCTTTTGTTTTCCTTTTGTCCTCCTGGGGTATGCCCCTTGTAGGCTGTATATCCGCTTAGCCTTTTTTCTATTTCAAGCTTATTTACCCAAAAAAATACAATGCAACAACCGTGACTAGTGAATTCTTTTAACCGTGCAGCAGCAGTAACAAAGAAGGTAGCCCATATGCAATATGCAGCAGTAACAAGTGAATTGAGGTCACCACATCAACTGTTATGCACTCAATGTTATGCATACAACAGCTCTGCCCATAGAATGGCAGTCCACAAGACTAATGAGTACATTGGACACAATTATTGCCGTGACAGACATGCTATATATAAACAACACGTGTTAGCATTCAGTGCAACACCCCTTTCACTGAATATAGAAACAGTAGATTGCAACAGCCCTTGCAACCCACATGATAACAAATATGCATGGAAATTTGGGAAGTACATAAAACTAACATCATAATAACCGTATGAAGGCAGAACATCAATCAACACTGCTCACTGCTGCAGCAAATCAGTCCCAACTTCCAATAGCAGAGGGTCAAAACAATCACCAATGCATTCAGAGGACCAACAGTAACTCAAAGCAGTACCAGTAGAACTATAGGACCCACCTGCAAGAACCAAGTGAGTGAAGATGCAGTACAACAGTTAATTTATTGAAGATGGTCAGATGGTGATCCATATATATCAATGGAGAGGTATAACAGAAATGAATTTCAATCAATTTTCCAAATAGTTAACAACCTCAAAGATTGGGATCACCTCTGTTCGCCTAGGCAGGAGGGTGGGTTGGGAATTAAATCAATGCACGTTTGGAATAAGGCTGCCATTTCCAAGCACATTTGGTTCCTAATATCGGGTGGTGAGCAGTCCATGTGGTGCCAGTGGGTTAAATCCTACTTATTAAAGGGGAAAAGCTTTTGGGAAATCAAAATGCCTAGTAATCCATCATGGGTTTGGAGGAAAATGCTTAATCTTAGAACTATTGTACATCCCCACATCAAAGCCATAATTGGAAATGGACTATCCGCTTCTCTTTGGTTTGATAATTGGCATCCACTTGGCCCACTTGCTGAGAGATTTGGGTCTAGAGTTGTTTATGACTCTGGGCTCCCCAGTGATTCAAAAGTCTCAACAATCATCAGAAACTTTCAATGGGCCCTTCCCATAACACAAACTTTGGAACTCAATGAAATCAGAGCCAACTTGTCCTCTCTTGCTGAACCTAATGGGGCTAATGATTCGCATAAGTGGATGCTCACTTCTAATGGCCAGTTCAGTATTGCTTCACTTTGGAATCATTTGAGGACACAATTCCCCAAAGTTCTATGGCACCACTGTCTGTGGTTCTCTGGACACATTCCCAAATGTAGTCTTATTGTTTGGGTGGCTGTCCAGGATAGGTTATACACTGAGGATAGGTTGGTCACCTTTGGTACCAAAGCTCACTCTTGCTGCAGTTTCTGTCAGGGACATGAGAGCCATGACCACTTATTCTTCAATTGTCCTTATACCTCACAAGTTTGGTCCCAAATTACTGGGCTGTTAAATGAGGCTTGGCCCTCCAAATCATGGTCCAGCTGGGTATCTTTTTTTTTTTTTTTTGGATAATACAGCTTGAAAATAAAAAAAGGCAAAAGAATATACAGCCTACAAGGGGCATACCCCAGGAGGACAAAGCAAAGAAAAGGAAAAAAGAAAAATAGGCCAAACGGCACAAATTAGGAGAAAATGGGAAGGCCGTAAGGCTACATGGGGTAGCATAGGGAGCTGTCCTAAACAAGAACAGAGAGTACAACAACTTAAACCAAAAGGGATTCTAATCCATCAAGAAGGACCAGAATTTCTACAAAATGTACAATGAAATTAAATTAATACATAAGCCGATAAAGCCTCTTGTTGATGGCGTCGAGCAAGAGGAGGACCTTCATGCACCCCTATCCTGCTAGGACACCTTGGGATGATTCCATTCCTACTGAATTTTCACCTCCTGTGAAGGACATTACTTTTACAAGTAATAGAAGCACAAATCGGAGGACATCCCCTCCCATAAAGCTATCAAAATACCTAGGGACAGCCCCCCTAGATTAAGCAATTAGAGTAGGGAACAAACCCTTTTGAGTGAGAGAATGAATGACACTCCGCCTAGAAGTTAACTAGCAGCCAATCGGGAAGGCAGCCAGAAAAATGGGCAGAGTTTCATTTGAAACTTGTGCAACCCGAGAGCTACAGAACAACATCAACAGCATCAAGCGGCAGTTACAACCTGAGACTAACTAAATTGGATATTTAGCACTACAACACCATAACAAAACATTCCTCAAGGTCATCAAGTCCAGTGGATCATTAGAAACTGGAGTCTTAATTCATGAACTTTATGTGTTGTACTAATACTTTCTATCCAGACACCATTGCAGTGTTCTTTCAGATCCAAGCCCAAGCTGTATGGGAGCTTCATCTCCAAACAAATTAGGTCATATTACATTCAGTGCAGTGGATACTATGCAGTCAGCTTTGAGATGAGGGGTAGCTCAAACATCCATGAGGCAGATGGGACTCAGCAAGGGTTTGATATCCTTCTTTCCTCACATTTACTTTATTATGCTGCACCGGTTTAGTATCAACATATGCAAGGGCTGTTGCATATGTTTTGTATTGTTATGTATTGTTATGTTTTGTTTGAATATTTGTATCGCTGAGTGGGTTGCAAGGGCTGTTGCATCCCACTCAAAGTTACTCAATTCCCGAGCTCTCATTTGGAAGCATAGATCATGCCAATGTTATTGCATTTGTACTGCTGCATTTACTGTCGATTACTGGTGCTCTTACTAATGTTGTTCTCTGCATTTACTGAGTTATGAACACCTGCCAATGCATTACTTCTGTCGGGCAGTACCAATGTTTCTCTGTGTGATCTGTTGGTGGTTCATGTTCTGGGCTGTGAATACCCTGTCCAACTTGGGCAGTTGTTGTCCAGTGATCAATTGGTAGTACACTGGAAGTTGCACCTTATACTCAGACTACTCACAGCTATTTACTCGTTACTTAGAACACTGCATAATGCACTTTGTCCTGCTACATTTTTTTTTTTGGGTAATTCAGCTTGAAATTAAAAGGGGTTAAGCGAATGTACAGCCTACAAGGGGCATACCCCAGGGAGGACAAAAGATAAAAAAAAGAAAAGAAATGGAAAATTGCGTACTCCGCGGCACATCCCGCCGGGTGGGAAAATAAGAGTTCCAGCACAACACGCTGGGCTAGGTAGAATAAGCATAAATCAGTCACAAAATTCGAAATACAAATGTATACAAAATTAGATCTCATGTGTGATAGTAGGCCCCACTAGGAGCCTCTGTCGGCAGTAATGGACCATTGATAGCTGGCAGGATGCCAGACTTGAACATCTCAAAAGTTGGACTTTTAGAAGTTAATTAAAATTTCTAGAGTGTTGTACAGCTCGTATGGGGAGCTAGAATCCTCTTTTTCGTGAACCCATTGTGGGTCCATGGTGTGCTACTTCCAAGGAAACCCACTTGCGTGAAATACGGCATTCGGTGGGGTATCATTGGAAAACCCACTTTGATCAATGGACCCGTGGTCCTTTCTACTCATCATCAGCATTACGTGTAACCAAGCTGTATTCAACAGAGTACAGCTGTTGTCCTACCTTTTGGACCAAAAAATAAGCCCCACTTGCAGAGGAGAGAGCGGATCTCACTCTCTTCATCTCCATTTGATTTTCCAGGTAACATGAACTAGATTTGTACCCAAGAACAGCTGAAAAACAGGCGCAAATGTGAAATGGGGACCCCTTCACTGAGCATACCTTAGCAACCAGAACCAATTGTGGTATTACCCCACCGCCGTGACACCAACGACACCTAACGGGAGGAACTAAGTCACAGAGGAAGAGTCGGTTGAAGGTGGACCCCGAAGACTCAAATGCTTCTGTGTAAAGCTTTCCTGAGTGCTGGTTTTTTGTGGTTGTTGTGTAGACGCCATGGCTGTAAGGACACCATGGCTTGTAGAAGCTTCAACAGCCAGGTTGGGGGACGCCCCCAACTTGAAATCCATGGCTTGAGGCTGCCATTAATTGTTGTTGTTGAAGAGAGTAAGACCACCCACGAGATGTGATCAGATCCTCATTTTGTGGTAGTAGAAGCTACTGTAGCTCCTTGCACCCGGATAATGACTTAGCAAATAGGAGGATAACCCATAACGAGTTGGTGATGGTGGATACCCTCCATCAGTGGACGTGGCATCATGAACAGAGACTATTTTGTAGATGATGAGAGTCTTGAACCTTCAATCGGAAGATTGAGGTCTGATGTAAAAAATTTATGAGGGAGGGGAGTGCATTCTCTCTCTATTTCTAGAGAGAGAAGCTCTCAACCCTTTTTGAAACCTTTGTCCTGCTACATACTTCACTAGTTGGCAGTGCTTGATGGTTGTAGTGTTTGTCATGCCACTGCTACTGTTGGCAGTGCTGCTGTTTGAGAAGTTACTGCTGCTGTTTGCGATGCTACTACTGCTGCTGTAGTATACCACTGCTGCTGCTGGCAGTGCCCTATTTTCAAAGGAAGTGCTGTCCAAATTCTCCCAAAAGTGATTTGTTTCATCCATTTGTGATATCTACTAGCTTTTGTGGTATTTTCCCCTACGTATTGCCTAGCCTTGGGGGGTTGTCCCTAGGCATGTATGAACCCCTTTGGGAGGGGGCGTCCTCCCGTTTTGACCTAGCCTAGGGGGGGTTGTCCCTCGACATGTTTTTGAGCCTTTGGAAGCTTGTGATGCTGCTACAGTTGGCGGATTGTGAAGAATTGCTCTCCAATGCAAGTATAATGATATGTGCTTATTCCATACTCACTTAAAGCCACTGCATTCAAAGAGGTTCTCCCCTCATGTCCTAGCTCCAACAATAGGGAAGTCCAATTGTATTCAAAAGTAGGTGCTGCAGGATGAAACACCCAGTATCATAGCTTGTTTGTAATTTTACTTTAGCTTATTCTCGTCGGGTTATGACGAGTCGTTCATTTCCGTTTTCTTTTATTTTCTTTTCTTTCTTTGTCCTCCCTGGGGTATGCCCCTTGTAGGCTGTAAATTCGTTTAGCCCCTTTTATTTTCAAGCTTATTTACCCAAAAAAAAAAAAAACCCCAGTAGTAGCATACTACACAGACAAGTGCAGTACACAATCCGTTTGAAATGTCAGAGCTCCTCTCACTAAGCGATTCTGTCAGAGCTCCTTTGGCGAGTTGGGCGATCTGATTATGGTGAACAATACCCCTCCTCCCATGGATGATCTTGGCTCAAAAGCGTTGGACTCCGTTGTAGTCAACATGAAACGGTTAGACAGTACCCATCTTGCAACCAACAAACCCAAGTATGAAGCAAAGCGATCTCAGCTTCACAACAATACCCGCATCTCGGGTGCTACGTATACTACTCCTACCAAGTTTTCCCCATCCCATACCATCCCATGTAGTCAGAGCCTCTCAGATCTAGGCGAAATCGACTCGAACCCTCCTATCTCAAAAAACCCTAGTTCTGTAGCACCCATTCCTTCAGATTCACCGATCGTTGGTGGTACCCGAAACACTGATATTCCCTCTCTTCAATACTCACCCAAACCTAGTGTTGTTCAATCCAGTGTCTTCCCTCAGAGATCCGAATCGGGGTCCAGCAATCCTATCTCCCCATCTCCGTTCGAACCTGATCCAAATGCAGCAAACCACTCACAAATCCTCAAACCCTTTAGTTCTAGCCCAGCTCGGCAACTGGCTGAGGTTTTTCAACGCGAGGGTCATACCCAAGCTAGGGAAGATCTCATATCGTCACTGGTTCAGTCGCTTGAGGATGAAATGCTCAAGTCTGGAGTTAAGGTTAACCTATCCCATCTCAAATCTCACATACTTCAAGTGCGGGAGGAGTACGCTTCTGATGCAAAAACCTCCGGTGTTGAGGTGAACCTCGAAGGGGCTTTTGTTGAGGTTGTAGACAATCCTACTCATCAACCAATCCCTGCAATTCCAGCTCCTGTGACTTTCCCAGGTAAATCCAAGAATTGGGCTTCTCTGTTTAAGGCTCAAGCTCCCTCTAGAAATATGAAATTAGAGCATTTTCCTGACATGCAACGAGGTAAGGATGCTATTGTGGACTTGGAGGATTCTGATGTAGATTCCAACTCATGGGATAATTGTTTGCTTGGTTATTTTCTTGATGGCAAGATGCCCTACAACCTGCTGTGTGCTACTGCCCGTTCTGTTTGGAAGGATAATGCCCTTTCGTCTATCAAGCAGATAGGGGCATGTTTCTTCTTTGAATTTAGGGATGAGGCTTCTAAAATGCAGGTGTTGGAAGGAGGCCCATATTTCTTTTCTCGGAGATACTTGGTGCTTACCGACTGGAAAAGGATGTTAGTCCCTACCAAAGTCCAAGATGGGCTGCTAGGAATTTTGATATTCCAAAAACTTTTGTTCTTGAGCAAATAGGATTTCACCCACTGACACCACATGGATTGCTCTCTGCCAGAAATGATAAACCATATGTGCTTAGCCATGGCAGCCTTGTTCCAAGTTTGGACGGATTTAAAACCTAAACCTCCTTCTTTTCTTGGGGAACAAAGATGATCCCAGGAGACTTTGGCTCCAGAGTGTTTGAGGTCAGAGCCAGTCCAGAAGAAGGACCTAAGGATTGCTTCAACTTCCTTTACTACTTTCCGAGGAACCAGGAATATGGACGACCAATAAGTCTGCATAGAGAATAATACAGACTTAATCAGTTGGATCCTCCCAGCATATGAAAGATATTTGTTTGTCCAAGACTTAGTACGACTAATGATTAAGTATCTTGCAGTCAGAATACTTAAGCTTGGTTGATATGAGAGGAACACCAAGGTATCTCACAGGGAGAATACCCTCATGAAAACCCATTATCTCAAGGATAGCTTGCTTATTGGAGGTGGAGACACCAGAGAAGAAGATATTGCTTTTACCAGGACTAGGAGATAGGCCAGACAAAGCTTCAAATTCAACGAGGGCTTCTTGAATGCCATGGATAGAGTCAATATCCCCTTTACAGAAGATCATAAGATCATCAGCAAAACACAAATTTATTATTTTGGTCTTCTCACACCTCCAATGGAAATGGAATTGGGGACTACAGGATTTCTCTTTGAGGAGTTGAGTGAGAATCTCCATAACAATAACAAAAAGGTAAGAGGATAAGGGGTCACCTTGCCTTAAACCTTTTTGCCCCATGATAGAGCCAACATTCTCACCATTAATACTCAGAGTGTAGTTGGCAGTGGTTATGCAAGCTTTAATCCATTGGATCATTTGGGGGTGGAAGTTCATGGAAAGGAGGATGTCCCAAAGAAAATCCCACCTAACATTGTCATATGCTTTCATTATATCCACTTTCATAGCACATTTGGGAGAAGGAGAATGTTTGAAGATCCCTATTGGTCCAAGACTTCTCTTAAAAAGACAAAGGGTTGAGAGCTTCTCTCACTAGAAATGGAGAGAGAATGCACTCCCATTTTCCTTATCACAATTTTTACACAACTTCACCAAACAAATCTGTTTGGTTTTTAGCTGTACCCGAAGTAGATTCATTCTTCTCCAATCAAAATGGGATTCGTCTTTCATCTCCCTCAAGAGTTCAAATCCATCAATCTAATGGTGTTCACAACATCTGCTTTTGGAGCTTTTACAAGCCATGGCGTTCAAGGGGGTTCCACAAACAGGTTTCAACCTTGTCAAAGGGGTTCGTCCCCCATTTAATCAACATGCCCGTGAGGTAGAGACTTCCCAGTCTCATCATAGGGTAGCATCAACAATGGGTATGGGTTTTTGAAGGCCATCAATGCCCGTGTGATCCAGATCCCTAAATCAAATAACCATCCCGGATGGTGTGAGGTATCATCTTGGAGCTCTCATGTCCCCTGAAGCTGTGCTTTCAAGGAAAGTTCAAGGAAAGTTGATCCATTGCTAGACTGATGGTACTAATGTGGGTTGGTACGCATGTATCCATTGGTTAAGCTTAATCACGATTAATTTTCTCTTGATTTTCAGTCCTTTGGGGGTTTTGAGCTTCTTTTTAAAAGAAAGAAATCTACTGATGGGTTTTGATAACCTTTCAAATCGAAATCTGGGCCGTCACAGACGAGCTTGGTACGAGCCTTGTTCTAGTTTGGATGAGTTCGATTGATGGTCAGTGTCCATACTGCGCCAGGCCCCTCGAGTCCGGATGTGGCGTGTGTGGTACGTATGCGACTAGGCTTTGTTTGGATCTGAACAGGGGTAGAATTTTTAGAGAGTAACGTTGGAAAGCAAATGGAGAAGATGAGTGTGGTCCACGCTCTCCCCTTGCAGGTGGGTTACCTAGTTCAAAGGCCTAGGCACAAGGGCCCACATCAAACTTTACGTAAATGTGGTGTTTCATTTACACGCATATTTTGTATTTTCGAAAACCCCAGCAAGTGGGCACTTCGGGACGTGTGTGCAGTCAACTTCAATCCCAATAAACGAGAAATCTGATGGGTCTTTGTGGGTTTATCACGTTGTCCATAGCTGTTCCTTGGTTGAAGGGGTTGTGGGTTACAGGTGGTACATTTTAAATCAACTTTCACGTGAAGACAGATTGACCAAGTGGAGGCCTTTGTGCCCGGAACAACATTGGCCTTTTGTGCGCAGTATAGTGGGACCACAACTTTGGTCTCACTCTGATAATTTTGTTTAAACATCAGTATCAACCTTTGGGTTTATATAATTAGGAATTTTTCCTCGTTTATCCCTACCCTAGCAGGTTGTGCTAGGACTTCCAAAATGCCCACCCCGGCGGGTTGTGTCGAGGAGTAGGCAATTTGTTTTTCTTTCTTTTCTTTCTTTTCATTTTGTGTAGGTTGTACATTCGCTTAACCCCTTTTAATTTCAAGCTGAATTACCCAAAAAAAAGGAGAATGTTTGTGATAATTTTTCATAAGTTCTTGTGTTAGAAATATATTATCAGCAATTCTTCTTCCCTTGACAAACCCTGATTGCACAGGGTCAATGAGTTGAGGGAGCACAGCTTGAATCCTCTTGGCAAGGATTTTAGCAATGCACTTATAAATAGTATTACAACAAAAGATGGGTCTAAAATCCCCAACCTTGGAAGGGTTGGGGACTTTAGGGACAAGGGCTACAAGCACTCTGGTGCCAAAGTCTCTTGGGAACATTTGTGTTCTCCTAAAAAGGAGGGAGGTCTTGGTTTTAAATCCCTCCAAGTCTGGAATAAAGCTGCCATGTCCAAGCACATTTGGTACCTTATCTCTAGTGGGGAGCAATCTATGTGGTGCCAATGGGTCAAATCTTATTTACTCAAGAGTAAGAGCCTCTGGAAGGTTAAAATGCCCAGCAACCCATCCTGGACTTGGAGAAAGTTGCTACAACTTCGTCCTATCATCCAGCCCTTTATCCTGTATAGGATTGGTGATGGTAACTCTATCTCGCTCCAGTATGACAATTGGCACCCATTGGGCCCTTTGGTTGAGAGGTTTGGTCGTCGTATCATTTATGATTCAGGTCTTCCTGAAGACTCCAAAGTCTCTACCATTTTAAATAACAATTCAGAGTGGAATTTTCCCATCACCCAGACTTGGGAATTAAATGAGATTAGGGATGCTCTTCCAGTGCTAACCAATCCTTCTACTATGCATGACACATGTAGTTGGTCCCTTAGTTCTAATGGTTTGTTCTCTGTCTCCTCTCTCTGGGAACATCTTAGAACTCATTTCCCCCCTGTTGAGTGGAGCCATATTGTATGGTTTCATGCTCACATCCCCAAATGCAGTTTAATCTGCTGGCTTGCCATTCAGAATAGGTTGTCTACAGAGGACAGGCTTGTGATAATTGGTATTAAGGATTCCTCTTGTTGTAGTTTCTGCAATGAGGAGGAGGACCATGATCATTTATTTTTCAATTGTTCTTTTACCAGAGAAGTTTGGGACAATGTTTCTGTAAAGTCACACCTTACTTGGCAACCACAATCTCTCCAAAGTCTGGTCTCTCTTCTGTCCAACAACAAGGGCAAAGGACTTTGGAGCACCTTAATTAAACTCTCCTTCACTGTCACTCTCTACCACATCTGGCTTGAGAGGAACTCCAGGAAGTTTCAAAATGTGCTAAATCCAATCCCAACAGTAGTGAACAAAATTTGTGCAGAAATCAGATACAGGTTAATGTCCCTTTCTAAGCTCCCCACAGGCCCTTCTTATTTAAATGTTTCCTGGAATTTAAATTCTAATCCCACTGTTTAGATGGCAATTATAGGTCATACTCTGAGCTATTATCTTTAGTGTTTGGTTTAATGATTAAATTTCCAGTAGCAGGTTGGATGAGCATGGGGCTACAGTATTTGCTGCTTATGGTCCATTTGGACAAATTGGTTTTGCAGGTATAAGGGGAACAAGTTAGGCTTTGGGGGATGCAGGTCCTAAGCTAGAAGCTTCAGGATGTTATTTTAATACTAACATCCCATATGGGAGATTTAAGTGCAGGTACAGGCTCTATGCATTTCATAGTGTGTGTTGGATGATATTAACTTCTGGAGTATGGGTGTGACCAACTTATATTGTGTGCACCAGTGAGTTGAGTGTTTTGAACCTCTTGACTTTCCTTTTGAGTGGAGAGTTTTGTAACTGGAGATTATCATGGGAGTAGTTGAGGGTGTCAGGAGCCTTAGTAGAGGGTTATAGAAGTTGTGAGTTTTCGAGGGAGTTGAAGTGTGAGCCTCATAGTTAGGTCTGTGCTTTGGTTATCCTTTTCTGTTGGTCAAAATTCACTTCCCTATTCTGCTACAGCATGGCTGATCAGATCTTATATGTCTTTGCTGCTGCACTGCACTGCACTTTCTGTTGTTGCTGCTGTGTTGGTAATTCTGTTACTGCTGCTGTGTATGGATACACCACATTGTGCTCTGCTACTGCACTTCTGTTATTTCCTATGCCAATGTTGAGCAACACTTTTACTTTGATCTATATGGACTGCCATTTTCTGGGCAGAGCTGTTTGTTTGACTGTATGCATATCTGGCCTGCTGTGTGTTTGATAAGCTGCCATGATGATGTTTGTAGATGCATTGTTGAATTGATTGTTCACTGCTAAACCATCATTTGTTAGCACTCCCATGTTACTGCTAATTCACTCCCATGTTACTGTTGCTGCTGCACATACTGCTGTATTCCCTTTGCTGCAGCTGCATTCTTTGTTACTCCCATTTGCTGCTGTCCACTGTTGCTGCTGCATACTACTGCTGATGTATTCTGCTGCTTGTTGCTGCTCCTACTGTTTATTCTGAGTCCTACTGCTGCTGCTGCATTCTGCTGCATACAGTCACTGTTTCTGGATTATCCAAATTTCAAATGAAACTCTGCTCAAATTCTAAGAATTAGCATTGGTGCTTCTACTTCAAATTAGTATTGGTGGTGCTTCTACTTCAAGCTATTTGCAGTGGTACATTAGCAGTATATTGGATCAGCAGTTGATCTATCCCAAGTTCCTCCAAGGTCCTACCCCAAGTTTTATGGTCCATCCTCAAGTCTTATGTTCAAGGTTTCAAAGTCTATGTTCATGCAATCCCAGGCCATACTTTTTTTTGGATAATTAATCCCAGGCCATACCTGTAGTTCCAAGTCTCAAGTTCTAGAGTCAAGCAGCATGTTCAAACTTCAAACTTCAAGTTTAAGGTCATCTCTGTGTTGTCCTCATTATAGTTGTGCTACACTATCCTAGTTTTGTGTGTTGTTTCTCTCTCCTCTTTTAGATGGGAGAGAAACATCTCTAGAACTTTATGTTTTAATCATGTCTTTACTTTTGTTATCCCTCTCCTTATGTTGCCCAAGTGACCTTCCCATTTCCCTTTTCTTTTGTTTCTTTCCTTTTCTTTTGTCCTCCCTGGGGTATGCCCCTTGTAGGCTGTATATTCTGTTGTCTCTTTTATTTCAAGCTTATTTACCGAAAAAAAAGGGCTACACTAGTAGAATTTGCTTTTGTAAGAAGTCTGCCAGATCTGAAGAAATTCTTCACAACAGAGGTGACCTCATGTCCCACCACATCCCAAGATTTCTGGAAGAAACTTGCATTATACCCATCCGGGCCAGGAGCTTTGTTAGGGTTAAGAGACATGAATATATCCTTGATCTCAAGATTTGTAACCTCAACAACCATAGCCTCTCTCTGGGAGTCCTCAATCCTAGAAGTGATAAGCTGATTGACTCTAGAGGCGCCAGAGTAACTAGTGGGGTGTACAGTGCCCAAGAGATTAGTGTAGAAGGTAATAAATGTGGATTTGATCTCATTGGGGTCATGGGTAATGGAACCATCTGGAAGGGTCAAACTGGTTATGCTTCTCCTGTTCCTATTGCGTGAAACGGATTTAAAGAAATAGGAGGTGCATTGATCCCCAGACTTGAGCCATTGTATTCTAGACTTCTGCTTAGCAAAGCTTTCCTCAGCTCTAGCTAAAGTAAGGTATTGCTTACAAAAAGGGTTGAGAGCTTCTCTCTCTAGAATTAGAGAGAGAATGCACTCCCCTTAGCTCACTACCATAATTTTTACAAATGATCCAACATTTTGTTGGCTTTAAAGCTTATCAGTGGATTTGTTCCACTTATATCCATCCGTCCAAGGGGTTTCCAGCCCACACCCGCAATTTCTTCAAGTTCTGTGAGTGACTTCTCAGTTCTACAAAAGGGGATTTTTTTTTCCAGATGCCTTTTTTTTTTGGATAATTCAGCTTGAAATTAAAAGGGGTTAAGCGAATGTACAGCCTACAAGGGGCATACCCCAGGGAGGACACAACGAAAATAAAGAAAAAAGAAAAAATTGCGTACTCCACGGCACAGCCCGCCAGGGTGGGAAAATTGGGAGTCGAGCACAACCCGCTGGGATAGGTATAATAAGCATAGAACAGTATAATGATTTAATATGTGGCTTCCAACAGCCCATGTGACCTTGGTGACCTTGTAGGCTTGAGATCCATTTTTTAAGGAAAGTTGTCTGGATGTGGTCTAGTTGGCATCACTTGGACCAAAGTGTGCTTTTGAAATGCCCACCGAACAAGCTGCTGCTGGCCCACTTTCCCTTCCAAAATGGTATGAATTGAACATGTAGAAAAGTGGCGTGTAATTGACTATGGGCCCACCATCCAAAAGCAAGTGATGCTTTATCTGATGAACCCTTTTACGTGAAACTGCTGCACAACTTTCAATTGATGTTGATCATGTTATGCGTGTAATGCCCAGACAAGGACCATGGTCCCACTTTACAACAACTATCTCGACTTGTGTGTTTGGCTACCCACCCAACCAATTTTGGTACTGTTCATCATCCTCATCAGAGGACATAACCAGCTTACTGGAGAAACCTTAAAAAATCCATAGAATTGAGCAAAGCAAGTCTCAATAAAAATTGATCCATAGCACTCTCGTTGGTCATATTAATTTCTGCCAAATGAACCATCAACACAGACGCATAACAGAGAAGGTCCAACTCCAGCAGATTGAACTTCACACGCCAGAAACCATACGGAATTACCACTCCGCTGTGACATCTTGTCACCTAACGGACGTGAACTGATACGGGGAAGATGAACAAGCTAAAGGGAGTCGTACCTGAAACTGTGAAGCACCCGATTGGTGTTCTCTAGCAGATCACTTAGAATAAGCGGAGTTTCTGAGATGAAAACAACAACTCCTTATTCTGGGGTCTCAACATATCAATGGGGTTCTTGCCCATTCATACAGCATGCCGTAAGGCAGAGCATCCACAAGGGATTACATCCACAAGGGCGTTTGGGTTTTGATGGCTATATCCAGGTGACCCAGATTCTCACATCAA
The DNA here is from genome assembly GCA_016920895.1 of Vaccinium myrtillus. NCBI lineage: Eukaryota > Viridiplantae > Streptophyta > Magnoliopsida > Ericales > Ericaceae > Vaccinium > Vaccinium myrtillus. The sequence continues at coordinate 18,946,850 of CM029271.1, forward strand.
ACCTCCACACATGATGGTGATGGAGTATCATTTGCTATCCATGGCAGATATCACATTCTCATCTTGCAAAATGCTCATCACCTGTTTGAAATAGAGGTGCTCTACTCTTTCAAGAACCTGTTGTGTATCTCTCTCAAATCAGTTCTCCATTCTCGCTAAGTGAAGTTGGTGTCACGGCGGTGGGAGCACTTCCCGTATGGTATTTTGATTTGCTGAGGTATTCAATGTTCATTCTTGTGGGGGTGGTCGTTTCTTCTCTTTGAACTACAGATGAGTTCATTGTGCATGATGGGGAGTTGTTTCAGGGGTTCTAGGCCTTGTCACAATCTGCAAAATTGAGGTTTTCGGTAGGAAGCTTCTACAACCAACAGTCCAAGCGTTTGATTTTCAGAGTTTGCGGTTTATTTTCAACTGGGGAAGGAGAGAGTGCGATCACTCTCTCATTGCAAGTGGGCGTGACCGCGTGAGGTAGTAGCTGTAGCCTATTTCAGGTAATTTGGAAGGGAATGGGGTCCACTGTACCGCATGGCCTTGGGCCACTCACGTGCAGCTGCAAAATGCTTTACAAAAGTCTCCTCCTTGGTCCCACTTGGGGCTATTTCGGTGGAAAATTGGTTCACCCAAGGAAAAGACTGGACAAGTGGGGGCCATGTCCTTTTCTTGGTCCTTCTAATTCAACTCATGGTCCATTCGAGACAACTACTGGGCCCATAATGTTTAAGAGCTTTGCACAGCTACATGGCCTCTATTTGCACGAAAGTGCATCTACAAAAGGAGCTTCGGCCCACAATGTTTGCACGAAAGTGCATCTACAGCTGTTTGAATTAATTTTGATCAGCCTACTTATTTGCCACGTTTTGGATCGTAGACCATAGCTGGCCTGATGGGTCGGCCATTTAAAATCAAGATCGGTACTGTGCAAGTTGCAAATTACATTTTGGATAATTACTGCATTATGTTTATTGTACTTATCACAGCGGGTTGTGCTAGACTCCCTATTTTCCCACCCCGGTGGGTTGTGCCGGGGACCACGCATCTTTTCTTTTCTTTCTTTTATTTTTATTTTGTCCTTCCTGGGGTATGCCCCTTATAGGCTGTATATTCGCTTAACCCATTTTAATTTCAAGCTAATTTACCCAAAAAAAAAAAAGGTATTGCTTACACAAGAGGCGCACTTGGGCCTGATAGAGTGGGTTAGTGGGATCATGAACCAAATCACACTGAATTTTATCAAGCTCTTGTCTAGCAGCAGCAGTTCGATTAGATATCTCACTGTACTCTCTAGTATTCAATTTCTTAAGATCCATTTGAAGAAGTCTGAGCTTCTCAGTAACCACAAACATAGGATTACCAATGATAACCCTACGCCACACAGACTGGACAGTAGATAGGAATGCAGGATGTTGAGCCAGAAAATTGAAGAACTTAAAGGGTTTCTTGACTTTCCTGGGATTAGGGTTAATAGAGACCACAGCTGGGGTATGATCAGAGATTCCAGGAGTGAAAAAATGAGCATGAGAACAAGTGAAGGTTTTGATCCAATGCTCATTGACCAGAACTCTGTCAATCTTAGTTGAAATGAAATGTGGTGGGTCTTGTTTATTAGACCAAGTGAAATGGTTCCCAGAGTAATTAAGGTCTTCAAGGTCATTGCCTCAGACCTTTTTGACCCCTGATCTTGCCAATAGATTCACCATTAATACTCAAAAAATAATTAGCGGTGGAAACACAAGCCTTGATCCAATTAATCATAATAGGATGGAAATTCATGGAATACAAAGACATCCCACAAGAATTCCCATCTAACATTATCATAGGCTTTCATTATATCCACTTTCAACGCACACTTTGGGGTGGAAGAGTGCTTGTGGTAATCTCTCATGATTTCTTGAGTGAGGAAAATATTGTCTGCAATCCTCCTACCCTTGACAAAACCAGATTGAACATGGTCTATGAGATGGGGAAGGGCAACTTGAACATGGTCTATTAAATTGTGTTGCAACAGGATATAGGTCTATAATCTCCAACTTTGGAAGGGTTGGGGACTTTAGGAACAAGAGCAATACTAGTAGCATTAGCCTTAGAGAGTAATTTACCAGACCTAAAGAAGTTCCTCACAGCTGAGGTAACTTCATGACCAACAACATCCCAGGTTTTGTGAAAGAAGCTTGCATTGTAGCCATCTGGGCCAGGGGCCTTGTTTGGGTTCAGAGACATGAAGATTTCCTTGATCTCCTGATTGGATACATCAGTGATCATGGCATTTCTCTGAGCATCAGAAAGCCTAGAGGCAACCAATTGGTTAACTCTAGAGGCCCCTGAATACTGTGTGGAGTGGGTAGTACCAAGCAGACTAGTGTAGAAATCTACAAAGGTACCTTTAATAATTTTCGGATCATAAGAAAGGCTGTCATCAGAAAGTATTAGACTTGTGATTCTCCCTCTATTCCTTTTTTGGGTTATGGACTTAAAGAAGTTAGAGGTACATTGATCTCCCAATTTTAGCCATTGGATTCTGGACTTTTATTTGGCAAAGCTTTCCTCAGCTCGTGCAAGCTGATTATATTGCCTATACAAAAGTCTTTCTTGAGATTGATTGGAGATGTTGCTAGGGTCTGAACCTAGCTCAGCTTGGACAATTTCCAATTGTTGCTTAACACCCATAGTTCTTAAGGTTATATCACTATACTCTTTGGTGTTAAGCTTCTTAAGCTCAAGTTGAAGAATCCTAAGTTTCTCACAAACCACAAACATAGGATTATGATTTGTGATTTGTGAGAAACTTAGGAAGGGGTTGAGAGCTTCTCTCTCTATTTCTAGAGAGAGAATGCACTCCCCCACCACAAATTTTTTTTTATTTTTTAAAATCAGGCTTCAATCTTCCTGGTTGAAAGCTTGTTCAAGTTCCATCTCCACTCAACACATCTCGCCCTAACCTGGTTTATACCCAGTTTATTCAACAGGCCGTGAGGCAGCAAATCCCAGGTTCGTCATGGGTCAACAGCAACAACAAAAGAATGTACAGCCTACAAGGGGCATACCCCAGGAGGACAGAAAAAGAGAAAGAAAATGGAAATTACGCCGAAGGGCTACAATGCTAAGGAACTAACCTATGATTCCTAGCCTTCTACAGAATAAGAATAAGAATCACAAGGCAAAATACAAATGAACGACGAAAATACAACAGATGAGATCTAGAAACTTGGAACTTGGACTCCATATGAACATGGGACTTTTTTTTTTTTTGGGGTAAATAAGCTTGAAAATAAAAGGGGCTAAACGAATATACAGCCTACAAGGGGCATACCCCAGGAGGACAAAACAAAAAAGAAAAGAAAAAGAAAAGAATGAAAAGGGTGGCCAAACGACACAAATAACGAGAAATATGGGAAGGCCCAGAGGCTACATAAGGAAAGAGATGGGGTGAACTACCTTAACAAGGATAATGAGAGTAAAACTAATAGATTCCAATGAGTTTCTGACCCATCTACGGAGATGGATCAGAAACTCACAAAAGGGGATGAATTAAATTACATCCAAACTTATACAAAATATGGAATAGAGATGATGCAATGGCAGCACAACAACGTTCAGGAGCAGCAGATTATGAGTGCAACAGCAGCAGATTATGACAACCAAAGAGCTCTGCAGCTCTCGGGAACACAGCAGCAGATTACTGTAGATAGCAGCAGCAGTAGACAGAAACTGAATCTATCCACTCAAATTACAGCAGTTTAGAGCAGTAGCAGCAGATTGCAATAGTGGCATGTTCTCAACATAATGGGAGCAAGGTACAACAGCTATGCCTAGAAAGCATGAGTGAAGAGGTTTCATGAGCAGTACGATACGACTTGCCAAGGGACAACCCCCCAAGGCTAGGTACGGGAGGAAGCCCCCTCCCAAAGGGGATCAAACTTGCCAAGGGACAGCCCCCCTAGGCTAGGCTAGGCCATATCATCATCGTGGATGCCGATCAAACACACAACAGTCCATACTGGTTCCCAACTAGGGCTCGTCCCTGGGTAAGGTCCTCACAGTAAATTTTTTGGATCTGAGATTTAGCTTCCATTTCTACCTCTGCGTCCTAGTTCTCTTCTGTTAGGTGTCATTGTTGTCACGGCATAAGGGGTAATACCATACTGGTTCTAGTTCTGCAAGGGTGCCATTGTTGAAGTTTATTGATGGTCTATTAAGTTTCTGTATGGATCTGGTTGTAGTTGCTTACGGCCATGGCCGATATTTCGGATTGTTTGCTGGAAACTGTGTTAATACTGGGTTCCTGCTGGTTCTCCTTGTTCTTCACGAGGAATAAGGTGTGGCCCACCCCTTCAAAACCTGGAAATTGGTCCAATCTTTGGGCCACAATGAGTTCACGCGAGTGGGCATTACACAGGCTCAATAAAGGCAGTAGCTACTGCTGTTGTCCTTTAATGTAGAAGTAGCCTTTCGGCTATATGTTCAAATCCAGCTGTGGGACAGGATAGTAGGGACCACGGTCCTTATTATGGTTCAATACACGCAATTTCCTTTAGGAAAAGCTGGGTTTCCAGCTGTATTGCAACGCAAAGTTCGGGCCCACAGAACAAAGGGAGCGTTAATTTGCATGGGTTTAACTGTTGTTCGGTCCACTCAAGGCAAATGTGGTCTGCTAGCACAATTTTACACGCATAAAGGTGGTATGGAGGCTGACGCATGGTGTGTGTGGGGCCACCAACCCAATATCTTTTGATTATTCACAATTTCATACATTTTACAAGTCAGTGGGCTATGTAAAATTAACAAATTCAGGGGGATGCTCTTGTTCTCAAGCTGTGCCAGCTTTAGCACTGTGCGTTTTTGTTTTTGGCGTGCAAGTATAATTTTGTCTTACATCATATGTTTCCCTATACCAGCGGGTTGTGCTGGATTTCATATCCCCCCGGTGGTTGTGCCGGGGGTACGCAATTTTTTTCTTTTCTTTTCTTTATTTTGTTTTGTCCTCCCTGGGGTATGCCCCTTGTAGGCTGTACATTCGATTATCCCCTTTTAATTTCAAGCTAAATTACCCAAAAAAAAAAGTGCAAGCAAGTAAGTATGTAGGTTGCAACAGCCCTTGCAACCCACTTAATGAGCATAATCCAAGTACAAGCAAGCAAGCAAGTATCTATAGCAATAGCCCTTGCTATAGTTTAACATGAAGGTTCAAGTGCAAGCAAGTAAGTATGTATGAATCTATATAGTACTAGAATTTGCAACCATTTGCAGCTATGCAATATGTCCTGTCACAACTCTTGCTAAACCCCATTGCTGTAAGCTGCATAGAGTTGCTCTTGTGCAGCTACTAATATACCGCAACCTGACTCTGCATAACCAATGTATACAAGTGGAAGTGATGAAGCTTAGATCAATGAATTCCCCACTTATCTAACAGACCCTGGGATTGAGGTCCTTGTGAAAGATTTTCCAAGGACAACAATCTACACCTCACAAGTGAGTGGATTTTACTCACAAGAATAGGTATAGGGCATATTGCATTTTGGAACTTACGGCCATTTCTTTCAATCCAAATTTGGTAAACTGTGGTAGTGAAAATCAGTTTGATGATCAAATTTTTAAGAGTTTTGCCTCTGAGGTTTGAGATTTGATTGATCCAGTCAACCCAAGACCTTAAGGGCCAGTTAACATTGACAAAAGCAAGCATTTCAGACCAGACTTTTGAAGTGAATGTACAGTTGAAGAATAGATGATCATGGGTCTCCATTCCCATACAAAAACTACAACAGGAGACAGGAATAGTGCCAAACAATAATTACCCAAAAAAATAGTACCAAACAATACTAACCTGTCTCCAGTGTAGAGCTTGTTATGAATAGCTATCCAAGCAATCATGCTACACTTAGGGATATGGCCAGAGAACCAAATGGTATTATGCCAAGGTACCCTTGGGTATTGTGTTCTGAGTTCATCCCAAAGGGAGGAAATTGTGAATTTACCATTAGAATTAAGGGTCCATCTATGGTGATCCTCAAGTTCATGGTTTCGTCTGGGAAGAGAAATCATAGCATCTCTAATCTCATTGAGTTCAAGGGTTTGAGTAATGGGGAGACTCCAATTAGAGCCTCTGATAATGGCAGCCACAGTGGCATCCTTAGTGAGGCCAGAGTCATAAATAACCCTAGGACCAAATGTTTTAGCAATAGGACCAAGGGGATGCCAATTATCATGCCACAATGAAGTGTGCCTTCCATTACCAATAGTAACTTTAATGTGTGACTGTACAATGGGCCTAAGATTGAGAAGTTTTCTCCACACCCAAGAGGGTGAACTGGCATCCTAACTTCCCAAAAGCTCTTTCCTTTGAGTAAGTAGGACTTCACCCATTGACACCACATTGATTGTTCTCCACCAGAGATAAGGAACCAAATGTGTTTAGCAATGGCAGCTTTATTCCATACTAAAATAGACTTGAAACCCAAGCCACCTTCCTGTTTGGGGCAACAAAGGTGTTCCCAAGATACTTTGGCCCCAGTCTTCTTAAGGTCAGGACCAGACCAGGATCTTAGGATGGTCTCGACCTCTTTGATAATTTTTTTTTTTTTTGGGTAATTCAGCTTGAAATTAAAAGGGGTTAAGCGAATGTACAGCCTACAAGGGGCATACCCCAGGGAGGACAAAACAAAAATAAAGAAAAGAAAGAAAAAAATGCGTACTCCCCGGCACAACCCGCCGGGGTGGGCAGTTTGGTGGTCCTAGCACAACCCGCTAAGATAGGAAGACAGAGGGTCACCCTGTCTGAGGCCTCTCTTTTAATATACTTGTGAGCACTTCCATAACAATTACAAAGAGGTAGGAAGACAGAGGGTCACCCTGTCTGAGGCCTCTCTCACCTTTAATATTGCCAGTGGGTTCCCCATTGATAGTTAAAGTATAATTAGCTGTGGTGACACAAGCTTTCAGCCATGTAATCATTTTGGGATGAAAATTCATGCAATCAAGTGTGTCCCAGAGGAAGTCCCATCTGACATTGTCATATGCTTTCATAATGTCCACTTTCTTTTCTTTCTTTTTTTGGGTAATTTAGCGTGAAATAAAAAGGAGGCAAAAGAATATACAGCCTACTAGGGCATACCCCAGGGAGGACAAAAAGGAAAATTGCGTGAAATAACAGGGAAGGCCACAAGGGCTACATGGGGATTAGGGAAAATACAAGTACGAAGGGAAATAGGATATAAAATGTGTTTCCCATCCTTCTAATGAAGAAGGAGAAGAAACACATAACAGAGGTAACAAAAGAGCTCATGAGAACCCTCAAAAGCTTCTAATCTAGTAACTTAGACATGAGAATGGTAAGTGCTTAAACTACAGTGTGGCAAGAGTAGCTTGGATCGGCAGCTATGGATAGTAAGTTTTTGCTAGCACTTCACTTGGGTTTTGGACAAAAGAGCTCATGAAAATTTGGACAACACTTGGACCTGGAGGAAGCTTCTTAATCTTAGGTCTACTGTCCACCCCTATATCAAGGTTGCTATAGGGGATGGTCAAAACACCTCCCTCTGGTACGACAACTGGCACCCTTTGGGTCCTTTGGCTAATAGATTTGGGGATAGAGTCATGTATGACTTGGGTCTTCCTAAGGACACTATGGTCTCTTCAATCATCATGGCTTCCAACTGGGCATTCCCTGTCACTCAAACTTGGGAGATAAATGAAATGAGAGATGGTCTCATTACACTACCTGTCCCTGTTGTTGGTAAGGGTGATCTACAAAGTTGGACCCTCACGGCCACAGGTGAATTTACTGTGAGCTCTCTATGGAACAGACTTAGGTCCCCTTTTCCTAAGGTTCCTTGGACCTATTGTGTTTGGTTTCCAGGCCATATTCCAAAATGCACTTTATTACTTGGGTGGCCATCCAAGAGAGATTGTACACCGAGGACAGACTTGTTCTTTGGTACCAAATCCACATCTTCCTGCGAGCTTGCTCCCAAAGAATGAGAACCACGATCATTTGTTCTTCAACCTGTCCTTTTACATCTCAAGTCTGGACTCAACTCCTTGCTAGGATCAATGTTCACCGGCCTCCTAGAACTTGGAATAACTGGATTGCTCTCTTAACTACAATCAAAGGCAAAGCACTAAAATCAACATTAATCAAGCTAATTTTTACTTTAACTGTGTACCACATTTGGATCGAAAGAAATGCGCGTAAGTTCCAAAATGCTGCAAGCTCTATTTCAAATTTGTGGTGAGCAAGATTCACTCGATCATTAGACAAAGGTTGATGTCCCTGGATTTTTCCAATGGCCCTCAAACCGATTGTCTACTGGCTCGCTCTGGAATATTGTTCCTAGTTGACTATATGGCAGAAATGGGTGTTCATTTTATCCATGCATTGTGTTATATCTTATGGTGTCTTCTTTAGCTCCGGTTCGAAATGCGGAGTTCATAACGAGTTCGGTCAAAGGCTTAAGCAAGGACTTAATCGGGGTTTGTTGTATCTGTTTGGTTGCTTTGTCTCCTTGGAAGGAGGCATTCCATGGTTGATACTTTGATACTGTCTCCAAGGATGGAGGCAATCCTTGTTTATTTTTTTCTCCAAGGATGGAGGCAATCCTTGTCTTTCATTTCATAATCATGATTGTTCTTCATTTCATAAATGCTATTTTGCATGCTTCACTGCGTTGTCTGCTTTGTTTTGATACTTTATGTTGTACACTTTGTCAGCTTTCTTTGCACTCGCCAATCTGGGGCGCTTTCTACCCGGTGCCGTCACCTAGCCATGGGGGTTGTCCCAAGGCATGTTTGTTCCCCTTGGGGAGGGGGCTTCCTCCCGCTTCCTAGCCTTGGGGGGATGTCCCTTGGCATTGCACTGTATTTACCACTAGTTTAGCTAGTCAAGTGAAGGATATCTGCCTTCAACAACAGTCAAGCTCAACACCAAGTTCCAAGTCAGCATACTGCTGCTTCTTACAATTATGCTACCTGCTGCAGAGTCTGCTATTGGAATTCTGCCTCTATCTCCTTCTTTTCTTTTCTTTTTTCAGCTGCTGCTGTATTGGCAGTGGCTGGCACCTTGAGGGTGCTCCTAGTACGAACGGGTCATGGCGAAATTTTCAAAAATCCGTAATCCCAAGTCTGAATGTCTCTATGTCATGCCATGGTTTTATGCCGTGTGCCCAAGTCCTATATTTTCAGCATCTATGCTTAGTAGATATTCCCTATTACTCCTCATGTAGCCTTTGGGCCTTCCCTCATTTTGTTGCCGGTTGGCTTAGTTTCTTCTTCTTTTTTCATTTTTTCATTTTGTCTCCTGGGGTATGCCCCTTGTAGGCTGTATATCCGTTTAGCCCCTTTTTATTTTCAAGCTTAATTATCCAAAAAAAAAAAAAAACCCCAGAAAACCGTGGCTACCCTGGTCAAAGAGTAGCTATCCAGTAGGGTTTACAATCGAAATGCAGCAGCATCAGTAATGGTACGGCAGCAGTAATCTAGTAGGTTCAGTGGTGTCAATATTGGGCATGGCAGCTTTGCTCATAGCATGCAGCAGTAGTAATGGTCCGGCAGCAGCATGAGCAGTGTGCAGCAGCAGTACAGAGCAATATCAGGTGCAACAACACCTTAAATGGGAGGACGCCCCCTCCCCAAGGGGATCATACGAGCCTAGGGACAACCCCCCAAGGCTAGGTTAAATCAAAGAGGCCCTGATCAGCCAAAGAAAATGAGACAGACAACATCGTGGATCCTGATCAGACACACAGCAGTCCAGATGAAGCCTAACAACTCTACGCAACTAGCTCACATAATCACAACTTCTCGGACCACAAACTGGTAGGTCTAACATTGGCAGGTTCCCAACGTATACAGTGCTAAAACAAGAGTAATTACATATTGCATAGTATCAGATGGTTGCAACAGCCCTTGCAACAAGATATTGGTCTAAAGTCTCCAACTTTGGTAGGATTAGGAACTTTGGGAACAAGAGCAACACAGGTGGCATTAGCTCTACTAAAAAGTTTCCCAGATTTGATGAAATTCCTAATTGCAGCCGTGACTTCATGCCCAACTATAGGCCAGGCTTTCTGAAAAAACTTAGCATTGTACCCGTCTGGGCCAGGGGCCTTGTGGGGGTTAAGACTCATGACAACTTCTTTGATTTCAATGTGGGTAACATCCATAACCATACTCATATTTTGATCATCAGTGAGTCTCTTAGTAATGAGTTGGTTAATCCTGTCATAGCCAGCATAGGTAGTAGAGTGTGGTTTACCAAGCAGATTGGAATAGAAGTTGACAAAAGTGTCTTGGATTACAGTCATGTCATGAGTAATGGTTGAATCACCCAAAACAAGACTAGTAATCTTGCTTCTATTCCTATTGTTATTGATGGATTTGAAAAAGAAGGAAGTGCATTGGTCTCCCAGCTTTAGCCATTGAATCCTTGATTTTTGTCTAGCTAAACTTTCCTCAGCTCTAGAAAGAGTGAGGAATTGCTTATAGACCTTTTTTCCCTCCAATTGAGTAGAAGGATTTGTAGGGTCCAGACCAAGGGTAGTCTGCAGTAAATCCAGATGATTTTTAGTACTAGCCACCCTATCAGAAATAGCACTAAACTCTTTCGGATTCAATTTTTTAAGCTCAACTTGCAGTCTCCTAAGTTTTTCATTAAGGCAAAACATTGGGTTACCCAAAATTATTTGTCTCCAAACCTTCTGGACTGTGGGTAGGAAGGAAGGGTGATCAGCTAGAAAATCAAAAAACCTAAAAGGTCTTCTAGTAGGGTTAGAAGGGGGAGTAATATGTACAATAGCAGGTGAATGGTCAGAAATCCCAGGAGTAGGGAAATAAGCAGAGGAGGAAGTGTGTGCCCTCAGCCAATAATCATTAACCAGAACTCTATCCAGCTTGGTAGAGATGTGGTTGGGGGGATCCTGTCTATTAGACCATGTAAAGAAGCAGCCAGAGTACCTTAAATCATCAACTTCACAAGAGTAGAGGCAATGATTAAGGTCATCCATGTGTGGGGGCCAAAGCATGGACCCACCAGATTTTTCTTTGGGATCCCTAATGGCATTGAAGTCTCCCATAATTACCCAAGACTCACTATTCTTTAATGAGCAAAGGTCATACCAAAGGTCAACTCTATCATTATGGTCATTGGCACCATATACAAAGGTAACCAAAAACCTAAGCCCATCAAGTATAGAAAGCACTTCACAGTGAATAAGTTGACTAGTTGTATGTAGAACCGTCACATTTAAAATGTGGGGGTTCCAACACACAAGAATTCTCCCAATAGGGGCATGGGCAGAATTATGTGTGAAGCCAGTGGGGACATATGGATCTGATAATCTTATTAATATTAGACTCCTTGACTTTATGTTCAATCAAACCCATCAGAGATAACTCATTATTTTTCAAAAAGTGTTTGGCAGCCTTTTGTTTAAGAGGGTCGTTAAGTCCCCTCAAGTTCCAAAACCCAAAATGTAGTTGTGGTTGTGAACTAAGCATGGAGAATTATTGAGATAAAAGAAAACATAGACAAAATGGCAGTAAATAGAAAGTATTAGCACAGCTCAAAAGGATACAATAGCAGCAGTTAGCTTCACTTAGAAGAGCTAGTTTTGCTCCCCTTCTTTTTGTTCTTATTCTTCTTAGAGTTGCTGCTTGCAGACTGGGGGCATGAAGGTGGAGGAGAGCTAGTTGCACCTGGGGGCAGAGCTGAAGGGCTGCCCATCAGATTAACCGTAGGACAGTTATCAGCTACAATTTCTTCAAGATCAGAAGTGTCATCAGCCTCCCCAAAGTCTGTTATTCCCAACGGCTCTACTCCTTTGCCTCCTAGTTGGGGAGCAACAGGAGTTAATACCTTACTAGTCCGAAGTGAGGATGTAGAGGTATCCATGTCTTTGGTGACGGCATCTAGAGCAAAACTCCCTCCTTTCTCCAATGCTAGTTTGACCTTAAGCTGAGTGACCGGGTCCTTATTGGAGATATGTGCCTGTCTTCCAACAGTCTGCCATGATTCCTCAGGAATAACTGGGGTTGGGGCTGTTTTAAGGACACATTTGTGGCCAAAAACTTTGTATTCAGAGCATTGAGGAGGAAGCCATTGGTATTCCACCCTGATAGATACTAATTCACCATTAGCTCTCACTACCACTACACTTGGTAGATCATCCCCTGCAGATATTTCAACATATATTCTAGCATAGTCCAGCCTTTTCTTACCTGTTGTAGCCTCATCAACATGGATAGGTCTTCCAATAGAGCTAGCTATACGACTGAAGATCAAGTTTCTCCAACATAGTCCATTTACACCTACTGTTAGGCCAACCTTTTCTAGTAGTAGTAGGAAGATCAAGAGTTTTGAAAGAGTTTCTAGTCTTCTTCTAAGTCATCATTTTTGTTTCCGGTAAAACAAGCTTGAAATAAAAAGAGGCTAAATGAATATACAGCCTACAAAGGGCATACCCCAGGGAGGACAAAACAAAAAGAAAGAGAAAGAAAACAGGAAATGAGATGGCCAAATGGCTACATGGAAATGGGGAATGTTTCCCCTCCATCACAAATGAAAGGGAAGACATTCAAACAAAAGGCCAACGTAACAGCCAGCAATACTGAAATCTAGAAATTGAGTACATAAAGAAATACATACGTAAGGATAAAACATTAAACATTCCAAGGGACAACCCCCCACGGATAGGCCCTATCCCAACGCAGTGGGTATTCCAAGGGTAATTTCAATAAATTTCAGTAAATTTGGGCAGCATATCGTTGAATTTGTCCATGCTCAGACGTGGAAACAACAGCCAAATGAGGCAGCCCAAGTAGAAGTAAGAGAACCTTGTAAGTGAGACTGGAGACCACCCTCATGTAGCATGGGAACAATAGTACCAATGACAACAAGAAATTTGAGCAGCATTTCTGTTGTTTTTTACAGAACCACTGATCAGGCAGCAAAGGTCTAACAACCAGCAGCTACACAGACAGTAATATGATGTTGATCACACACGAAACAAGTATGGATCAACCTACGGGAACTGCAGCAGCAGTAAATGCAGAAGGGACCGCAGCAGTTTAACTGCCCATGTAGAAACAGCAGCAGCTTATGTAGAACAGCAGCAGTTCAATACAATCAGGAAAACAATAGGATTTAACACAAGTGAACTATACCTCAATCTGGGACACCATCACTCAAGTGGGGGGTTGAGAGCTTCTCTCTCTATTCTAGAGAGAGAATGCACTCCCCTGGTAAAACTTCTCTCTTTGGATCTGATCTAGAGGTAACTAAAGCTCTAATCAGAATACCTGCTTACATCTTCTACCCACTTATCTAACATCAGAGAGTCTCTCTTGGGTACGGAGCCCAATATCAGCCATCGCTACAAAATCCCAATCGACCGTGCAATGATAGAAGGTTTTATAGGGGCGGCATCTCCAGCATACGAGCGAACAGAGATCATACTCTTGAAGCTTCCAAGCTCTGATTGCAGCTCCAAACCGTACAGCAAAAGGGGATCTAAGAAGAAAGTTGGGTCTCCAAAACCGTTCATCTTCAAATGGGGATCTGAGTTTACATTTCACAAATTCACGATCTCTGACATTACTGCGTGTAGCATTTGAGTTCTTCAAAAGAGGATCTGAGTTACAAAAGGGGATCTATGGGGACAAACCAGCAGATCCCATTTGGACTTCTCGGATTCTGGTAGGGGGAGGTGATCATGGGTTCGGTTTGGTCGGAACAGTTTTCTCCAGTCCAGTCCACGGTGTCAGCTTTCGAGTTCACTCAACTACTGTTGAAGTCCATCCCGCAGGTTCAGATGGGGTTGGGAAATCGTCTTCAACCTCAGAATCCAACCGGAGAACCAAAATTTTCAGATCTAGTCTGCTGTTGGAGCTCAACCCGCAGGTTCAGTTGGGTTTTGGGGGATTCAACCTCAGAATCCAACCGGAATGGTCAGCGGCCAAAGTTCCATCCGTGGTAACAGCAGCAACTCCCTCTGGTTTTATCAGAGGTTGTTAAAGCAGTGCGGTCACGAGTTTAGGCCGTCAAACCCAGGTAACCCAACTGGGTTTCACACGATTCCAGTTCGTTCAAGGGTTAACAACTCAGATCTGGATGACCACGAGCACAGTTCGGAAGTTCTGGGTTTTGCATCTCAGATGACAATTTTTTCAAGGGGTCAAGGTATAAAATACAACTCATTGCTTCAATTTCCAGATTTGGACAGAATTTTTCTGTGGGTTCTGCTGTAAACTCTGTTTGGGTTTGTCGGTTCCTGCTTAAGGACTCTTGATGAGTATGGTTATATTTGTATGCATCTAATTACACTGTTATTCTGTTGCTCCATTGGTGAAGAAGGGCAGGACCACCATCTGAGTTGGGTGGTCTGCTCCATTGAATAGAGTTGTCTGTTTTATTTGGATTAGAATTATCATGTAGACCCATTTTTATGAGTCTGCAATCTTAAGTCAGTGGTCGTTTCATGGCTAGCCGACTTCACAGGTTACACTTTGTGTTCCATCACCAAGTTTCTTACGGTTTCATTTTGGGTTCTAAGATTGCTTCCGTTTGTGCATCTGCGTTCTAGTTCTCTTTGTTAGGTGTCATTGTTGTCACGGCATAAGGGGTAATTCCGTATTGGTTCTGGTTCTGCTAGTGTGCCATTGTTGAAGTTTTCTAAGTCCTATTATGATTATGTTTGGAATAAACTGAAGTTGCTACGGCCCATGGGGACTGTTCTTGACCCAATATTCGTGGATGTATGATGACCTTGAATTTTGGATAACGGTGTTAGGAGCGAGTGGTGTAGTAAGCATGTGTTCAGTACAAGGTTCTACGGGGTCAGTTCCCTTGGTTTTATTGTTTGCCGAACAGCCAGAGGCTTATCACATCTGTTTCGAGTTCTATGTTATTATTGTTTCCACAGTTGAGGGTCAGTTGGTCGACCAGTGGGTCAACTTTCACTTTTATGGATCTATCTGCTACTATTATGGATGGCCAATGGAAACATTAGAGGAATGATGACTTTGGAACTCGGACTTTGGTGGTTGGAGCATTGGGCAGACTAGGCATGTGTTCAGTATACGGGTTCTATGGGAGGGTACCTGTGGGTTTATTGCTTGCCGAAACGCCTGAGACTTATCTCACTATGTTCGAGCTGCTATGCCATTGTTGCTTAATGGTTGAGAGTTGGCCATTCTGTCTTGCAACCAATAAGGACAGTCACCGGAAACAGAGGAAGCCTGATGTCTGGGAGCCTAGACTAGGATGTTTGGAGCGAGTAGCAAACTAGGCATGAGTTTAGTGAAAAGGGTTCTTTGGGAGGGTTCCCTTGGGTATATTGCTTGCCGAACTGCTAGAGGCTTATCTCATTTGGTCCAGGTTGCTCAGCTACTGTTGGTTTCCACTGTTGAGGGTTGGTTATTCCATATATATTACTACTTAGATATGGCTTTTCTACATGCCCGTGCTCATGTCCCTGATGCCGCTCTTTCCTTTGGGATAGCTAGGCTAATGGGACGCGAGCACGGGTTAACTCACATTTCATACAGTGGGGCCTCTTCTTGGTCCCACAACATGTTATCCATTTGTGCGCATAATTTTTGATATTATCCTAGCCTTGCGGGTTGTGCATGGCATTAATACAATTATCTGCTACGTTTAGTGCATTTTTGCTTATTTACACCTATACCGGCGGGATGTGCTGGTACTTCTTATCTTTCCACCCCGGCGGGTTGTGCCGGGGACCACGCAATTTTCTTTTCTTTCTTTTCTTTTATTTCTTTTTTCATTTTGTCCTTCCTGGGGTATGCCCCTTGTAGGCTGTACATTCGCTTAGCCTCTTTTAATTTCAAGCTAATTTACCCAAAAAAAAACACAAGTGAACTGCAACAACAGACATGAACAACAACAGATAGGCTACTCGAGTAGCAGCACTCTGCCCAGAAAACAGTATGCAGGGGCAGCAGTAGCACACTGCCCAGAAAACTCAGGGATAGCAGTAACACAGTTGCCCGTGATCAAGCACTACCCGTAAGGCAAGTAGGCATTTCAAACAGTAATATTGTGCGTAACCTAACATGTATAGTAGCTCACCCTACTTCACCCTCGAAATCTCACACTTCATCACTCTCTCTACGGTCCAAACACCCTCAACTCTGCCTCACCAGGTGCCCCCACTAAGTGGGTTAAATCCTACTTATAAAACAGTGCATCACGGGTCCAAAGGGGTTGAGAGCTCCTCTCTCTAGATAAGAGAGAGGATGCACTCCCCTTAATTTCCGACCAAATTTTTTACAAATCAACTGAACTTTGTTCGGTTCCTCTACATCTACTGTTAGTCTCCATCATTCTACCAAAATCTGGTCTCTGGGTTCACTCAAAAGGGGATCTGGGGAGTGGCCATCACAGAAAAGACGACATATTCAGAAGTTCGAAGACTCGTTCAAAAGGGGATCTCACACCTCAATCTGGGTTGATTCATAGCCAAAGCATAAGATCGTACCCAGAATCGATCAACTGCTGAAGGAGTTCAAATGGGTTTTGGGGGATTCTTCAACCCCAGCTTTCAAGTCACAATCCAATCGGGCCAAAAACCAGACGAGGCAACCACCGGGTCACCTGCTGTTCAGATCTGGAACGAGAATTAGAAGAAGCAGACCCACGTTGGTTAGAAAACGTAGAAGACACAAACTCAAGCGGTGAGTTCATGTTCACTCCTCAGATGGGTTCATGGAAAGCTGCGAGTTGGATGTTCCAACAGGGGTTCTTCGTCCAAAGGGGTTCAACTCCATCGCATAACTCCGTCCATGGGTGACCACCGCAACTCCCTCTGGTGTTATCAGAAGTTGCTAAAACGGTCCAGCTAAACCCAGATCTGGGTTCTCACGTAACAAATGCAGGTATTCAGGTATCTCATTGACTCTAATGGAGTTTAATCCATATTGAACATACAGTTGATTTGTCGAGCTCTGGTCCGAATTAGTGACTAGTTTGTTGATAATAACTGTGGTTGGTACTTGAGAGCAACACGGTTTTGCCGTTCATACATCTGTTTCATAGATAGTTAAGATCTGCAAGTTGTTATTGATAACACATCTGAGTTGTAGATTAGCTGGGTTCTGTTGTGGTTGCAAAACCGAGGCTGGATTCCGTATTCACTGCATACTTGAGCCCATTTTATGGGCTCACACATCACATGTTCTATTTTCTCCTGTTTGGTAGTAGTTTTGCATTTGGAGTTTGGTTGTGGCTGTTTTCGGCGTTTGGTGGAGTTGACTTAGGTCCGAAGGCGTGGTTACTTTGGTTTGATGGGCCAAGTTTCTACGGGCTGGGGTTCTCCGAAGGGCACGGAGTATACCCTGGGGCTGACTCTAGTCATGGTTCTGCCATAGCACGGTTCGGAGGTCTCATCCACTTCTGACCCCGAGTTCCTTTTGCGAGTACTGCTGTCTTTACAGGGGGCACTTTGTTCTGTTTTCTCTTGCTTGGTTTGGTTGTGCTTTTGGAGTCTGGTTGTGGCTGGTTTTCGGCGTTTGGTGGAGATTGACTTAGGTCCGAAGGCGTGGTTACTTAGGTTTGATGGGCCTAGTTTCTCGCGAGCCGGGGTTCTCGATGGGCACGAGTTACTCTAGGGCCGACTCTAGTCATGATTCTACCATAGCACGGTTCGGAGGTCTCATCCACCTCGACCCCGTTTTCCTTTAGCGTGTACCATTACCATTACAGAGGCACTCTTACGTTTACCGTGTGTGGGGATTTATGGATTAGGATAGCTGCACCGTTTGGGTGATTGTGTGTGCACAGAGCCCGATGACAGAGATTGCCATAAGATGTGTTCTACATAGTGGTGACCTGGTTTTCTCTGATCCGGGGATTATTCCTTGGGGCTGGCTTTGTCTTTCATGATCTTTAGCTTGGTTGGGGAGCTCACCTACCCCTAGCCTATCCTTGTATTTGATAACACCGCGGATGATTCTCTTACTTTCATGATCTTGCTCTATCTCTTATGGGTTATTATGACGACCGTGGGAGCTTGGATGAGGGTGTTTACAGTTTCGGGTGGACTAGGCTTGTGGCCTATGTAGGGTTCTATGGGGGGTTCCCTTGGGCTTTTGCCGGTGTTCCACTAGAGACTCATACCCTTGGCGCCGTGTTCTCTGTTGTTGTTACTATCGTAGTGGAGGTTGGCGGATCTTAAGCATATGAGTTGATGTGTTCATCGCTCTTTGTATCTTCCTTACTTTAGGGAAGCATTTGACATTCTCACCACTTATATATGGTTCTTCCGCATTGCCCTTGCTTATGTCCTTGTTGCCTCTCTTTCCTTTGGGATGGCTAGGCTAATGGGACGCGAGCACGGGCGTAATCACATTTCATACATTGGGGCCTTCTTGGACCCACTACATGTTACCCAATTATGTGCATGTTTTGCTATTATCCTAGCCTTGCGGGTTGTGCATGGCATTAAACAGTTATCTGCTTCACTTATTGCTTTTGCTAATTTACACCTATGCTGGCGGGATGTGCCAGTAATTCTTATTTTCCCACCCCGGCGGGTTGTGCCGGGGACCACGCATTTTCTTTTCTTTTCTTTTCTTTCCTTTCCTTTCTTTCTTTTCATTTTGTCCTTCCTGGGGTATGCCCCTTGTAGGCTGTACATTCGCTTAACCCCTTTTAATTTCAAGCTTATTTACCCAAAAAAAAAAAAAAAAAAAAAACTCACACTGGCTCTCAATATAGTGGTACACACAACTCAATATTCAATCCAGCCAATGCTTACACCAAGAAAGCCCTTCAATCACCAACCAGTAAAGCATATAAGGATTTAAATTATGTTACCTGATAATAGATGTAAAGTACACGGCCAAGGGAGAGGCTGTTTTGGAATGGACTTCCAAGTTCAACCCCAACAGGTTAACCTTTTGTAACGGAACGCTTTCCAAATGCAAATGAGAGACTAGATATCTATCCAAACCTGCACTTACACACCATACCCAATTGGGAGATTAGAGAAAACTCTAGCCTTCAACTCTGGCATTCAACATGTGAGCACTTCAATCCTGCACACTGCAAAACACACTCATGAACTGAATTAGCAACAAAGGAAATAGTATTTATGAATGAAGATCCCATTTTCTAATGAGCCAATGGGATTGATGGCCTTGGGGGAGAGCCCTTAAAGACATCAATCTATGCCTCATCATAGAACGGATCTTGTGAAATACAACTTGCTCAGAACATGCAATATTTTGAAATTTTCTGTAATTTCTCTCAATCCAAATATGATAAACTGAGATTGTAAATGCTAATTTAGTCATGAGACTCTTTAGTGATTTGCCTTTGATGGACGAAATAAAGGAAATCCAGCTGGTCCAGGGTTTGGAAGGCCAAATCTCATTAAGTAGCTCGGTGACTTTGGTCCAAATCTGGGAGGTGTATGGACAGTTGAAAAACAAATGGTCATGACTCTCTTGATCAGGACAAAAGCTGCAGCAAGAGTGAGATTTGGTTCCAAAAGTTACCAATCTGTCTTCAGTGTATAATTTATTTTGCACAGCAACCCAAACAATGAGGCTACATTTTGGAATGTGACCAGAGAACCAAAGGCACTGATGCCAATGGACCTTAGGAAAATGTGTCCTCATTTGACTCCACATGGATGCAATACTGTACTTACCATCAGGGGTGAGTGTCCACCTATGGTTGTCTATAGTCAGGTTGGGCTCTAGAAGTGAAGACAAGGAAGACCTTACCTCATTGAGTTCAATGGTTTGGGTTATAGGGAAAGCCCACTTGGAATTCTTAATAATTGCAGACACTTTAGCATCCCTGGGGAGCCCAGAATCATAAATAATTTTGGGGCCAAACCTCTCAGCAAGAGGACCAAGAGGATGCCAGTTATCAAACCAAAGGGAAGTGCTATCACCATTGCCAATAATGGTTTTGATGTGTGGTTGCACCAAAGGTCCGAGATTAAGAATTTTACTCCATATCCAAGAGGGGTTACTAGGTATTTTGACCTCCCAGAATCTCTTCCCTTTTAGTAAATAGGACTTCACCCACTGGCACCACATGGATTGCTCACCGCCAGAGATGAGAAACCAAATATGTTTGGATATGGCAGCTTTATTCCATATGTGCATAGACTTAAATCCCAACCCTCCCTCTTGCCTAGGTGAGCAGAGGTGGTCCCACGAGACCTTAGCACCAGTTTTCTTTAAATCGGGGCCAGACCAAAAGAAGGCTCTCAGAATGGCCTCCACTTCCTTAATGACTTTCTTTGGTAGGATGAAGATGGAGGACCAATAGGTTTGCATGGAGAAGAGAATACTCTTAATGAGTTGAACTCTACCGGCATAAGTAAGATCGCTATTGGTCCAAGACTTGGTCTTAGAAGTGATTTTATCAATTAATGGTTTGCAATCTATATGCTTAAGCTTGGTGGACAAGAGAGGCACCCCAAGATATTTGATTGGAAGAGAGCCTTCTTTAAAGCCAAGGAGGATGAGAATATCAGTCTTTGTTGAGGAATTAACACCAGAAAAGAAGATGTTACTTTTCCCAGGGCTAGGAGCTAGGCCAGATAAAGATTCAAACTCAATTAATGAAGCCTGAATATGCTTGATGGAGCTTAAATCCCCTTTACAAAATATCATTAGATCATCTGCAAAGCAAAGGTTGATAATTTTAGTGCGCTCACATCTCCAATGAAAATGGAAATCAGGGAGCTTAGCTTTCTCCTTCAAAATACAAGTCAGGACCTCCATAACTATAACAAAAAGGTAGGAGGAGAGTGGGTCCCCTTGGCGAAGACCTTTCTTACCATGGATATGGCCCGTAGGTTCACCATTAATATTAAGATTATAGCTTGCAGTGGACACACAAGCTTGAATCCAATGAATCATTTTAGGATGGAAGTTCATGCTAATGAGAATATCCCACAGGAATTCCCATCTGACATTATCATATGCCTTCATAATGTCAACCTTTAGGGCACATCTAGGATATGATGAGGAGGTGTGGTACCCTCTCATGAGCTCCTGAGTGAGAAAGATGTTATCAGCAATTCTCCTACCTTTGACAAAACCTGATTGCACAGAGTCAATCAGGTAAGGAAGAGTAGCTTGAATTCTCTTAGACAATATCTTGGCTATGCATTTATATAAAGTATTACAGCAAGATATTGGTCTAAAATCACTAACTTTGGAAGGATTAGGTACCTTAGGAAACAGTGCAACACTCGTGGAATTAACTTTTCTCAACAGTTTGCCTGATCTAAAGAAGTTCCTAATGGCAGAAATTACATCATGACCAACTATGGACCAAGCCTTTTGAAAGAAGCCTGCATTGTAACCATCTGGGCCAGGGGCTTTATGGGGGTTAAGAGACAAAAAAGTGTCTTTTATCTCCTCATCAGTAATTTCAATAACCATAGCATGGCTCTGCTCAGTCGACAATTTATTGGTGATAAGTTGTTCAACCCTGGAAGTCCCAAGATAGGGAATGTGATGGGGGGTACCCAAGAGGGTAGTATAGAAGTTGACAAAAGTAGTTTTTATCTCTTTTGTGTCATGGGTAACAGTGGCATCACTAAGGGTCAAAGTAGTGATTTTCCTCCTATTCCTATTGTTGTTTATCGATTTGAAGAAGAAGGAGGTGCATTGATCTCCAAGTTTGAGCCATTGAATTCTAGACTTTTGTCTAGCAAGGCTCTCCTCAGCTCTGGCTAATTCCAAGTACTGTTTATAGACAATCCTCTCCTGAGATTGAGTGGCAGGGTTAAATGGGTCAGAACCCAACCTCATCTGTAGGGTGTCAAGCTGAGATTTGGTGTCCTTAACTCTAGTAGATATTGAGCTAAACTCTTTAGTGTTGAGAATTTTTAGGTCAGCCTGGAGGTTTCTGAGCTTCTCAACAATGCAGTATGGGAAAGAAGGCAGATGAGTGTGGATAAAGTCTATTCCAACTGTCATTAACAAGTACTCTGTCAAGCTTGTTGGATATGTGATAAGGAGGAGCTTGTCTATTGGACCAGGTGAAAAAGCAGCCTGAATACCTCAAGTCATCTAGCTCATTGGTATAGAGACAAGAATTGATGTCATCCATGTAAGAAGGCCAGTATGAGATAGAACCAGACTTTTCCTGAGGGAACCTCACAGAGTTGAAATCTCCCAAGACAATCCATGGATTGGAACACTTGATATTGTTCAAAGAATTCCAGAGTTCATGTCTATCCATATAATAGTTAGCTCCATAAACAAATGAAGCAAGGAAGGTAACATCACTATTAAGAACTGATACCTCACAATGAATCAGTTGAGAATTTTGGACCAGTGGCTTAACAGTCATGACCAAAGGATCCCAACAAACAAATATCCTCCCAATTGGAGCATGATCATAGTCGTTATGCATGTAGTTCCAGTTAGGACATATAAAGTTGAGGACCCTACTAGCATTAGATTCCTTTATTTTGTGCTCAATGAGGCCAAACAGAGACAAATCATTGTTTCTCAAAAAAGACTTTGCTTCTTTTTGTTTGAGTGGGTCATTAAGACCTCTCAAGTTCCAAAAACCTATATGCACAGTTGAGCAAGTCATGAGATTTATTGAAAACAGTGAACGGCAATATATAGGAAGTATTAAAGTATGCCCAAAAGGATACACAAGGTATCAAAACTTATCTGGAATAGTATGGGCTGTTGGACTGCCCCTTTTTCTGCTTCTTCCCTTTCTTTTTGCTTGATGAGCTCCTGAATTCTCCGTTCGCTGTTGTACCCCCTAAGTTCCCGGCAGTAGAGTTTGGGGGTTTAGGGGCAGGCTCAATGGGATGAACAGAATCCAGACCCTGTTTGTCCTGCACCTTGCTATCCTCATTAACTGGAGGGTGATTGAGCTGTGGAGCTTCTGGAACTGCTACAAATTGCACTTCCTTAGGAGGGTCTTCCACAGGGACTGTTGGCTTGGGAGCAGAGGTGGATTCATCTTCTGACTCATCACTACACACTTGCCCATCCTGCGCAAAGCCTTTAGTTTGTTTGTCAATTGAAACGCCCTTAGTGACAGCTTCCAATGCGTCTCCACCCCCTCCAAGAGCTTTACAGTCCTTTGCTTGAACTCCTGGATCCTGGGGCACCAGCTTGGTAACAGCTTCCAATGCATCTCCACCCCCTCCAAGGGCATTCCCAATAATCTTCCAAGCTTCATTATCAGTGGTAGCCATAGGTTCAGGATCTGGCTTAGGCTTGCACGTGTGCCCAAAAACTTTACACACATTACACTTGGGGGGGGGGGGGAGCCATTGATATTCTAGATGAACAGTTACAGAGGCATTCCCATGTCTGATTTGGATTACTTTGGGCAGATCTGAATTTGCAGATATTTCTACACACACTCTAGCAAAGTCCAGCCTTTGTTGTTGTGCAGTAGCAATGTCAACATGAAGGGGTTTCCCTATGGTGCTAGTTATGCGACTGAGAGCTTCCTCAGTCCAACATTCCAAGGGCAATTTGTGGATTTTTACCCAGGCAGGGATAGTTGGGGGATGATCAGTGGTGGGGATTAGCATGCGATGCCAATCCTTGAGTACAAGATATCTTCTGGAGAAAAAATATGGACCACCCTCAAGCACTTTCAACTTAGTCTCTTCATCTTGAAACTCAAAGTAAAAACAAGAACTTCCTTGTCTAATTTTGATTCGACCATGGTCCTTCCAGATCTTCCTAGCTGTGGAGCATAGTAAAGGGAAAGCCATTTTTCCATCCAAAAAATAGCCAATCAGGCTATTATTCCAGGATCTATCATTAAAATCAGTATCTTCTAAATCAACAACAGCATCCTCCCCTAATTGTAGTTCAGGGTAGTGATTTAACTTCATGACATTCGACCTACCTTGTGATTGAAAGAGAGAGGCCCAGTCCTTGGCCTTGGGTTGCTGGACATTATTCGGGTCCAGGGCTTGGGTTTGGGGAGCAGCTTTTTCAGTAGGAGTGGACGTTGTACTAGGGGAGTGGAACCCTATCTTTATAGAGCTACCTGCAGCTGAGCTTGATGATGTACCCTCAGGGACGATTTCCTTTGCCTGGAGCTGTATGAGTTTGGTTCTGAGTTCTGAACAATCGACCTTAGATCCGGATTTCAGCATAACTTCCTCGAGGGCTTGAACGAGTGTTGATATTTTCTCCTCATCATCCAGTTGACCCCCAGCCTGTTCCAGGAGCTTGCGAGCAGAACCCGGACTAGATCTGGGAGGGCTTGAAAAATTAGGGCTTTCTGTAGAGCGGTGGAGACTCGAATTCGGGATAATTTCAGGAGAAGGGAGGGTTTTGGGTTCGCTCGAAGAGCGTAGATCTCCACCAACATTGAGACTGGGAGGAGTTTCTACGCGATTATGGGTTTTTAGATTCTGTGGGTATAAGTCTACGGGTTTGAAAGGAGTGAATTTGGTGGGTGTGGTGTAAGCCATACCAGGAATCAACAACTTACTGTGGATCGGATCCCCTTGAGTTGTAGCACTGAGAGGAGTGTCCCGTACTTCGGAACCCAGATCTGAGTACCGCTGAGGAGTGATTAAGTGCACCAGTTGCTTTCTTCTTACTTCATTTGAATCAGTTACCCTGAGACCAAGATCATCGGCCATGGGAGAAGTGGGTTTGATCGACATTTATAGGGTTTCGGTAGAAGAATCGCCTAAATCGCCTAATCGCCAGTGTGTGGCTTATTTTGTATGAAACTCTGTATTTATGGGTTGCCAATCTCTGGGCAGACATCTGATTTTCTGGGATTGTAAAAAGCAGCCATTATGCTGCTCAAATTCCTCCAAAACCACCTCTATTGCTGCAGCAGTAGCTACTAACAACAGTTTGCAGCAGCATGCAGCAGATCAGTGCTGCAGTTGATGCATGCAGATTAGTGCAGCAGCAGTCTTGCAGTTGCAAAGGCCCATCCCAAGTCCCATCCCAAGCATCAAGTACCATAAGCAAGCTTCAAGCATCAAGTATCATGTCCAAGTTGTATGTTCAAGGTCCTATTCCAAGGTCCTATACCAAGTTACTCCAAGTCCTATTCCAAGGTCCTATACCAAGTTACTCCAAGTCCTATTCCAAGTTTCATGTTCAAGCTTCAAGTCTCATGTTCAAGTCTCATGTTCAAGGTCCTATCCCAAGGTCCTATCCCAAGGTCCTATCCCAAGGCCCTATCCCAAGGTCCTATCCCAAGGCCCTATCCCAAGGTCCATTTGTGTGGTGTTTCTCTCTCCTCTGATAGATGGGATTGAAACATCTTTTGAATACTTTACTTCTTGTACAATTTGCTTTGGCTTTCCTCTCCAACGGGATGTGTTGGTTTTCATTTCCTTTTCTTTATCTTTTCCTTTTGTTTTTTTTTCTCTTTGTCCTCCCTGGGGTATGCCCCTTGTAGGCTGTACATCCGGTTAGCCCTTTTTTTATTTCAAGCTTATTTACCCAGAAAAAAAAAAAAACTTTCTTAGGGAGAATAAAAAAGGGTTGATGTGCATGCATCATTGAGCTGAACCTAGTATTCGCTAGTGTTTGGAATTGTAATAATGCACAGATTGCTCTTATTGATTGTTGTTACTTATGTGCTGGATTAATGGCAGATTCTATTTTTCTGGGCCTGTAGAAATACAAAGGAAATGCTGCCAAATTTTCCAATTTTTGTATGGGGATGTTCCCTAGCCATTGCTTACCCTAGGGGGGGCTGTCCCTAGGGATGATGGAGGGTGTTAATTTGCCATGTTATAACCTAGGTTGAGGGGGTTGTCCTCTTCCAATGAGTGTATGCCGCCTCAACATTTGCTACCAATCTCCAGTTCGTGATCCAAGGTTCATGAATGATGGGTCTCATCTCAATGTCATAGATCAACGGAAGCCTCAAACTTGATCTCAGTTTAAGTTGTTGTTTGTAACAGTTTAGTACTTACTCTACTTTAGGCAAATGTTTTTTGATCATCTTCTTAGAAGGTTAGGAAACATTTGATTACTCTTAGCTCTTTGTAGCCATTTGGCATTACCTTTCTCAATTTTCTGGTTTTTTTTTTTTTTTGGGTAATTTAGCGTGAAATTAAAAGGGGTTAAGCGAATGTACAGCCTACAAGGGACATACCCCAGGAAGGACAAAATGAAAATAAAGAAAAAAAAGAAAAAAAGTGCGTACTCCCCGACACATCCCGCCGGGTGGGAAAATAGTGGTCCTAACACAACTCGCTAGGATTGGAATGAAATAGACAAAAATTTGGATTAATGGGCACAAAGGCCAACTGTTTTTTTTTAACGGCACAAAGGCCAACTGTTGGTATCCGGCACAAAGGCCCACCACTTGGCAATAATGCGAGCAAGCTGTCATCTCTAGAGCAAATTGAAAAGTCCACCGTAAGCTTCCTTTTCTGCCAACTTTCTAGCTGGCACCGCTTGGGATTGTTTCATCCGAAAAAGGTATCATGAGGCTGGTCACTCCACTCCATATAATAATAGTAACCAACGTGGAATCTCTTCTTGAAGTGTCAATTTATCTTTTTGGGTAAATAGCCCACTGACTTTTGCTTGCCAAATATATGATATTGTGAATATCCAATAGATAGTGGCTTGGTACTCCCCTGTTTTGCGTGTGAATTGGTTTGGCGACTACAAAAATTGTGCTTTGCCCCACATGGTCCTTTTTAACAAGGCAAGAGCCCACTTGCGGGAGGGAGAGAGTGGATCTCACTCTCCTTCACACACCGATTTTCCAGTTGAACCCCGAGAACGGAAAAGCACCGGCCTGCTCCCAAGATCAGATCCTACATCACAGACTCACCTTAGCAGCCAGAGACCAAGTGTGGTATTACCCCCACCGCCGTGACACGGGCGACACCTAACGGGAGGAACATAGCCGCCGTGGAAGAGCCCGTTTCAGGACCCGAAATCTCAAAAGCTTCAGTGTGTAGCCGTTCTTAGGAGCTGCTGCTTGTGTATGTTCAAGTTGAAACCCAGTTGGATCTCACGCTGGAATCTGAGCTTGAAGGAGCACCACGGGTCTTGGATCTTG
Source organism: Vaccinium myrtillus (assembly GCA_016920895.1). Classification (NCBI taxonomy): domain Eukaryota; kingdom Viridiplantae; phylum Streptophyta; class Magnoliopsida; order Ericales; family Ericaceae; genus Vaccinium; species Vaccinium myrtillus. Next base: position 18,973,875 of record CM029271.1, read on the forward strand.
GCCAACGAACCCGAGGCTCCCCCTGAGAAACGAACTTCAAACGATTGGTATTTGATGTAGGGAACCGAATAGCTCCCATGAAGAACTTGGGAACCGGATAGCTCCTGTGGGTGTTAGCTCCCATGAAACTTGGGAGTAAACGATATGTTGGTTGAATGAAGAAAACCAAGCCCCTTTTATGGAAGAACACCATCTGGCGTTTGGGAAAAACCCATCTGATGAAAACCTCGTGAGAACTTAGATTCCCCATATTTTGATAGGGGTGAAGAAAATCCACACTAGATGAACTAAACCAAACAGAGGTTTGGTGAATTTTGTTAAAAAAATTGGTAGGAAGTGGAGGGGAGTGCATTCTCTCTCTAGATTCTAGAGAGAGAAGCTCTCAACCCTTTTATCACTGAAAGTTATCTGTTAACCTTCAAGGTTTGATGGTGAGTGGATGAGACAATTTTCTGGTTTTCCTTTTCTTTCTTTTGTTTTTTTCTTTTCCTCCTGGGGTATGCCCCTTGTAGGCTGTACATCCGGTTAGCCCCTTTTTATTTCAAGCTAATTTACCCACAAAAAAAAAAAAGAGAATAAAAAGGGATGACCAGTTCGTTTGCATGGAAATAGAACATTTTTAATCAATTGCAATCTCCCGGCATAAGTTAAATCCCTGTTAGTCCAAGTTTTTGTTCTACCAGTAATTCTTGCAATCATATTCCTGCAATCCTCATGTTTCAGCTTGGTGGAAATTAAAGGGACACCCAGGTATTTCACAGGCAAGAAACCTTCCTTGAATTCAAGAAGGGAGAGAATGCCTTCTCTAGTGGGAAGATCCACCCCAAAAAAGAAGGCACTACTCTTCCCAGGGCTGGGAGACAGTCCTGATAAGGCTTCAAATTCAATGAGGGAGTCATGAATGTGCTTCATAGAGCTCATATCCCCTTTGCAGAAAATCATAAGATCGTCAGCAAAGCAGAGGTTAATGATTTTATTTTTACTGCATCGCCAGTGGAAATGAAAATCAGGAAGAGTAGCTTTCTTTTTTTTTTCTTTTTTTTTTGGGTAAATAAGCTTGAAATAAAAAGGGGCTAACCGAATTTACAGCCTACAAGGGGCATACCCCAAGAGGACAAAATAAAATAAAAGAAAAGAAAAGTAGAGAACAATATAAAGAAAAGAGACCTACGCCAACTGGCTACAAGTAACTAGGAGTAAGTAATCTGAATGATTCCTAACCTTCTAGAAAGATGATTAAGAAACATACAACATACAACAAAATGATTAAGCTTGAGCCGCATTTCGGCTGTTTTGACAAAACTAGAGATTCAACATCTGGCCTGGGCATGTAATCCGGAGTTGGTAACACTCAAGCAGCGGAGACGAAGACATACAATATCAGGAGTTGACATGTGGATATGAAGATTTCCAAAATCAGGTTATGCATAACGACATCGAGCAGACCTATGCAAACATGACAGCTCAATTTGGGAGGACGCCCCCTCCCCAAGGGGATCAAACATGCCAAGGGACATCCCCCCAAGGCTAGGACAAACGCCTAAGGGACAACCCCCCGAAGGATGAGTCAAATATGAGTTAAAACAATGGTTAATCCTGATGAGATGTATCACTAATATGTTCACACTTTGAGCATGGCAAAGCTAACAGGTTCAAGCCGTGAGCATGATATCAAGTCACACTAGCATGGTACACACTACCAATTATGAGCATCGCAGTGTACAACATAATGTAATCTTTGCAACATACGACTATAAACTGGGCTAGGACATGAAGTCCAGTTAAATAACCTCATGGATGATGTAACCACAGCATGGTATCAAGCAGAACCGCAGCGGCTGCAGCTCTTGGAACAGCAGCAGTAGGGGCAGCAAGCTGCCAGCAGCAGAGCCAAAATTGGGGTACAGCAGTGTTGACAATATTAGGGTACAGCAGTGTAGTTTGCATCAGTAGCAGCAGTACAACGCAACAACAGTAGTGACTGACTGAATCCCGAGAGAGGCACAGCCAGGGCATAGCTGCAGCAGCAGCAGAGACTGCCTGTGATATCACCATGGGACAGTTCAACATTACTGGGCATGACTGTGTGGGCAGCAGGTTGCCAACAGCCCATAGTGGGACACCTGGGCATTAGAGGGCAACAAATAGCACACCCGGGCAGTAGCAGGTAGATTGCAACAGCCCTTGCAATCTACCAAGCTACACAAGATTAATAACAAATTGCAAGAGTAACAAGCTATCACAATTTCTACGGACAGTGAACAACAAGCTATCACAAGAGTAATAACAGATATACAATAGTAGCACTAGGTTGCAACAGCCCTTGCAACCCATATAACATCAATATATGCAGCCATGAGCTCACACAATAACAATAATATATGTTCACATATAGTACTCAAATTGCCCATGCATGGGGGTCACAAGATCTGACATTCAACAAGAATAATAGGAACCTGTTCAACTCAAATCAAAACCTGTTCCATAGAGCCTATTCCTTAGAACCTAGAACATGCAACACAATTTGTATCAAGATAGCTACACAATTTGCAGTTGAGGGCTAAACCTGCAACACACACTACCCAAGTGGGCCATTAGAGAAACCTTTGCAACTAAGAGTCAGAATTGAGAGTATAAGTATGATAGGATTAAGCAGGGGTTGAGAGCTTCTCTCTCTATTTTTAGAGAGAGAATGCACTCCCCTTACCAAAAACCCACTGATATTTTTGATAATTTACCCATCTGTTCTACAGATTGGGTTGTTACACCTATATCCACCCACGGGATTTACATCCCACCACCCACTATCTCTAATTCTGCGCATAACCATTCTGCCAAAAGGGGATCTGAGGTCTACCTCAGTCCCATAGCAAAATAGATCTGGACAGTCCGACGGCATCTTGTGCGGCTTCTTCTGATTTCGACTCAAGGTCGCCGGAGCTTCGAGAGGGGATCTGAGGTCTACCTCAGTCCCATAGCAAAATAGATCTGGACAGTCCGACGGCATCTTGTGCGGCTTCTTCTGATTTCGACTCAAGGTCGCCGGAGCTTCGAGCAAGTGCATTTTCAGGCCGGCCTCCAGGGTTTTGGGGATTCTTTATCCCCAGCTCTTCAAGTCGCAATCAAATCGGAACTCAAACCAGACGAGTCGGGTCACCTGCTGTCCAGATCTGGAACGGGTAATGGAAGAAACAGACCCACGTTGGTTGGAATTGTCCAAAGGGGTTCAACTCCACCGTCCATGGGTGACCACCGCAACCCCTCAGGTGTTATCAGAAGTTGTTAAACGGTCCAGTGATGGGTCCAACAAAGGGGATCTGGACCGAGTCTTCTCTACCTACCTCAGTGATTCAGGCCGTGGTGTGGGTCGGTTGTGGCAGTCGGTCCCACAGAGTGCTAAGATCACAGAGATGGGTACACAGAGAGTTGGTTCGGTTCTTTCATGGTGTTCACCGCAAATTTATAGACACTCCAGGGTCCTTTCTGGAGCTTCATGGGTCCAAACCTGCCGATTGTAGGTCAGAATTCCTCATCATTATTTCCAGATCTAAATTTTGAAATAGTTTGAGATTATACTGAACTCTGTTAATCAGAGATGGTTCTGGGTATTGTATTGAACATCTGAGATGTATCTGTTACTTTCTGGTTTAGTTATTGAGATTTGTTTATCTGGTTCATGGTTGGAATCAGCAACATCCAGGTTAATCTGTTCATTTTACGTTAATCTGGGTAATTTTAGGAGTCCCATTTTATGGGCTCAAGATCCTTACAGTTTCATTTTGGGATTTACGTTATAGCTTCCGATTGTGCATCTGCGTTCTAGTTCTCTTTGTTAGGTGTCATTATTGTCACGGCATAAGGGGTAATTCCGTATTGGTTCTGGTTTTGCTAGTGTGCCATTGTTGAAGTATTCGAAGCCCTATTATGATTCTGTTTGGAACAAGTTGAAGTTGCTAACGGCCACGGCCGATTTATATGTTGGGGACTTTCTTTTGTTCCCTGGTTGACAAAATTGAAGAGAAGGCTGTGGCTCTCTCTTAGGTGACTCACTAGGTGGACTGTTCTCGACCCAATATTTATGGATGTATGTTGACCTTAGATCTTGGATCACGGTGTTAGGAGCGAGTGGTGTAGTAGGCATGTGTTCAGTACAGGGTTCTACGGGGACAGTTCCCTTGGGTTTTATTGCTTGCCGAACAGCCAGAGGCTTATCACACTGGTTTCAGGGTTCTCTGTTATTATTGTTTCCACAGGTGAGGGTCAGTTGGTTCGTCCAGTGGGTTAGCTTACACATTTATGGATCTATTTCTCCTGTTGGAAACTATGGAGGGACGATGAGTTTGGAGTTTGGACTATGATGTTTGGAGCGGGTGGCGGACTAGGCATGTGTTTAGTGTACGGGTTCTATGGGAGGGTACCCGTGGTTTTATTGCTTGTCGTACTGCCAGAGGCTTATCTCATTTGGTCTGAGCTGCTCTACTTTCGTTGTCTCCATTGTTAAAAGGGGCGCTTTTATGTTACCGTATGTGGAGGATGACGGACGAGATAGTTGCACCTTGTGGTTGATTGTGTGTGTTCAGGGTCCGAGGGCGGAGATCACCGATGGATGTTACTTAGTGGTGGCCTTGGTTTCTCTGGTCTGGGAGGTATCTTCTGGGGTTGACTCTGTCTATCACGTTCTTTAGCTTGACTAGGGATTCCACCTGTCCTTAGTCCTATCCTTGTCTATTTGATATCACTGCGGGGTATTATTACTTTGGATTGGACCTCATCTACAACCAATATGGACAGTCACCGGATATAGAGGAAGCCTGATGTCTTGGGAGCCTAGACTATGATGTTTAGAGCGAGTAGCAAAGTAGGCATGTGTTCAGTGTAAGGGTTCTATGGGAGGGTTCCCTTGGGTTTATTTGCTTGTCGAACTGCTAGAGGCTTATCTCATTTGGGCCGGGTTGCTCAGCTACTGTTGTTTCCACTGTTGAGGGTTGGTTGTTCCATATATATCATCACTTAGACATGGCTATTCTGCACGCCCGTGCTCATGTCCTTGAGGCCGCTCTTTCCTTTGGGATAGCTAGGCTAATAGGACGCGAGCATGGGCCAACTCACATTTTACCCAAAAAAAAAAAAACTCACATTTCATACAGTGGGGCCTCTTCTTGGACCCACAACATGTTATCCAACTGTGCGGGTTGTGCATGGTATTAAAACAATTATCTGCTACATTTATTGCATTTTTGCTTACTTACACCTATGCCGGCAGGATGTGCCGGTACTTCTTATTTTCCCACCCCGACGAGTTGTGTCGGGGACCACGCACTTTTCTTTCTTTCTTTTTTCATTTTGTCCTTCCTGGGGTATGCCCCTTGTAGGCTGTACATTCGATTAACCTCTTTTATTTTCAAGCGAATTTATCCAAAAAAAATATCAATTTTAAATATATGCAATATATTTAGACATATAATATTACAGTGAGCCTCCAATTCTCCTATTTTCCGATCAAATTTTCACAATCCGAACCGTCCAATGTGTTTAAAAGGTGTTTTTAAGGCTCTACGCCAGAAATCAGTGAAAAAAAATACCGGGAAGGGCTTGATCCGATCAGTTTTCGATAAAAATGCATATTTACAGTTTTTATCGAAAACGATCGATCAAACCCTTCCCGGTATTTTTTTCACCGATTTCTCACGGGACCCTTAAAAACACCTTTTAAACACATTGACGGTTCGATCGTGAAAATTTGATCGGGAAATCGAGTCCTCGATGGGAAATATCGTATATAATATTAAATCATATTTTATAAATTTAATTTAAATTTAATTTAATTTAAATTATATTGTTAAAAAATTACTTATTAAACCTATTTAAAATTACTCTTTAAATTACTTTTTAAATTATTTATTATAAAATTTATTTAAAATATTTAGTTTTAAAATATGTTAATTTATTTTTAAACATTTCTATTTTTACAATAATTTTATATATGTAATGTTGTAATAATTTCAATCAATTTTATATTAATATTATAATTAAAAGTATATTTATTAACATATAATATTGTTATATCAATTTTAAATATAAGTAATATATTTACACATATAATATTATATCATATTTTATAAATTTAATTTAAATTATATTGTTAAAACGACAATACTTTTATTACCTATATAAAATACCGCATTTAAAATTACTCTTTAAATTATTTATTATAAAATATTTAGTTTTAAAATATGTTAATTTATTTTTAAACATTTCTATATTTACAATAATTTTATATATGTAATGTTGTAATAATTTTAATCAATTTTATATTAATATTATAATTAAAAGTATATTTAATAACATATAACATTATATCATATTTTATAAATTTAATTTAAATTATATTGTTAAAACGACAATACTTTTATTACTTATTTAAAATACCGTATTTAAAATAACTCTTTAAATTGTTTATTATAAAGTATTTAGTTTTAAAATATGTTAAATTATTTTTAAACATTTCTATATTTACAATAATTTTATATATGTAATGTTGTAATAATTTTAATCAATTTTATATTAATATTATAATTAAAAGTATATTGAATAACATATAATATTGTTATATCAATTTTAAATATAAGTAATATATTTACACATATAATATTATATCATATTTTATAAATTTAATTTAAATTATATTGTTAAAACGACAATACTTTTATTACTTATTTAAAATACCGTATTTAAAATAACTCTTTAAATTGTTTATTATAAAGTATGTAGTTTTAAAATATGTTAATTTATTTTTAAACATTTCTATATTTACAATAATTTTATATATGTAATGTTGTAATAATTTTAATCAATTTTATATTAATATTGTAATTAAAAGTATATTTAATAACGTGTAATATTGTTATATTAATTTTAAATATATGTAATATATTTAGACATATAATATTATATCATATTTTATAAATTTAATTTAAATTATATTGTTAAAACGACAATACTTTTATTACCTATATAAAATACCGCATTTAAAATTACTCTTTAAATTATTTATTATAAAATATTTAGTTTTAAAATATGTTAATTTATTTTTAAACATTTCTATTTTTACAATAATTTTATATATGTAATGTTGTAATAATTTCAATCAATTTTATATTAATATTATAATTAAAAGTATATTTAATAACATATAATATTATATCATATTTTATAAATTTAATATAAATTATATTCTTAAAACAACAATACTTTTATTACTTATTTAAAATACGGTATTTAAAATAACTCTTTAAATTGTTTATTATAAAGTATGTAGTTTTAAAATGTGTTAATTTATTTTTAAACATTTCTATATTTACAATAATTTTATATATGTAATGTTGTAATAATTTTAATCAATTTTATATTAATATTATAATTAAAAGTATATTTAATAACATATAATATTATATCATATTTTATAAATTTAATTTAAATTATATTGTTAAAACGACAATACTTTTATTACCTATATAAAATACCTGTAGACACCCCAATTTTGATCCCTATGTATCCCCGATGATGAAGGAAACGCTTGAAAGTACCTTGAACAGCCATTCCAGACTTCAGAATTTTTGGACGAAAAAAGCCCTAACCGTACAGCTCACCCTCATAACCGTACGGTTTATCCATTCATAAAATAACCGTGTGGTTTACTCACTTAAGCCGTACGGCGAACCTTATTAACCGTACGGCTGAGTGTTAGAAAATATTCGAATTCTCACAGCAGAAGCATCTCATCATTTTGGGAAAGATTCGTGCAGATTTTTATTCGTTTCTTCGCCTATAAATTACCCCATCCTCTCCCATTGAAAACACACAGTAACACCCCCCCACTCCGGCGACACGCTGATAAATTTCTCGGTCATTTTCAGTTCGAAATTCCGTCCAAACTTCCCAAGAAATTTCGAGCCTACTCCATTTCCTTCGTTCAAAACCCCCCAGTAACCCATCTGTACGTGTTAAATCCATTCCCAAGGAGTTCAAGCCCAAGTTTTCTGAAGTTCTCAACTGTTCAAAAATTTCCCGTAAAGGTACTAATCGTGTTTCTTTAGCCGGGTTCTAAACCTTGGCCTTTGAGGGGATCCTCCCGGGTCGAGAGTGACTCTAATAGTCATCTCTAGGCTCGGGTGATCAAACTTTTCACAAAACTCAAGTTTTACAAGCAAGAACAAGCTACTGTTCGAAAAACAAAATTTTGAAAAATTTTCCAAAAAGTGAACCGTACGGCCCACTTATTTAAGCCGTACGGCCCACTTATTTAAGCCGTACGGCTAACTTAGGCAGCATAAAAAATTTCTCTGCTTTTCCTCTGCTCGTACTCTGTTTTCTAGTTTTCTGCAAAAGTGTTTATCACATTTTTACCCCTTCTACTATTTAACTATTATTACTAAGTCCTTTTATCTAATTTTATTTCCGTTATGGTTGTATTACTGTTATTTCTCTTTACTTATCTGTTTAATCATCAAAGTTTTCAATAAAGCGTTTTCCGAAATCCCACAAAAATTTAGTAGAGACCGGGAATTTCCCGGGCGAGCGGGGTGCTTTTCAACAAAACCTTCCCCGTTCGTAACCTGGCTTCAGAATCCAAGAATCTTTTCGCAGATCAAATCTTTTTCCAAAAACGGCACGAGAGTCATTTATTTTTCGAAACGGTTTCTCGGGTACCAAAATCATTTCCTAAATAAATCCCGGGTGGCGACTCATTTTATTTTTCTCTTCACTTTTCCAATCACCAAAAAGGCTTCCGAGCCGCGTGGACCCCAACCGTCAACAAAATGGCGACTCCGCTGGGGATTTTAAATTAATTCTTATTTTGGTATTTTACACATGTAAAACGACCCCCGAAAGCTTGACAAAAACGAACACGCCCCGCGTGATCGAGAAAGGAATGGTGCAATAACAGGGCTACGCCCGACCAATCCGGACTGGAGCTTTCCCGGTTGTTTGCTTGAGTAAAGTTTCAAAATAAAAATTAATTCATTGGTGAGCCAAATTTGAAAAATATTTGTGGGATTTTGAAAACAGTTTTATTGCTAAACTTTTGCATTGCACGTGCATCGATGTTGGATAAGCCCCACCGCTGCATCTTGGTTACCCTACCCGGCTTCCCGGTGTTAGGACATCCCAAGATTCTCGGCAACCCCGGACGATGATGAGCCAGCCTGCCGTTCGACCTTTGCCATGCAGTACACTTGGCACTGGGAGGCAAATATTGGCTCTAGTCCAGGGAAACCCCCTTTAAACCAAAACCCAGCCCTTTGCATATAGTAAACTATAGTACCTTCCAACCTAAGACAGGGACCCGCAGGGTAAGACTATCTGTTATATCCTGTTTACCTGTTACCCTGTTATCTGTTATCTGTTTACCACAGTTACCACTTTATCATTTTATTTTTATCCAGCGTCTTGTTTGCCTATCAATCATTCGTCCATCCTTGTATATATCACTCCATGTACATACTGTCTCCATCTTGCATGCATACTTAGGGGAGCTTAACCTTAGGTCATTACACCATGTTCACATCCATAAGGATTGCCCCAACAATCACGCATTGTGTTGGATAGACGAGGATTCCTCTCTTAGAAAGAAAGAAAAAAAAAAACAAAAAAATTCAAAAAACAAAAATTCAAAAAAAAAATGCTACAGCTGGCTCTCTTTCCCAAAATAAAATACACATTTCCTTTATGGTAGAGTCATCATGTCTGGAGGGCCATACAAGCGATTCAAGTCTACCCTCACCACCCACCAAGGGGCGCCCGTGTGGATAATCGAGGAAGTTCAGCCCGAGCAACCTCCATGCAAGCCAGAAGAGCCTCAGCCAGGAAAGCTCAACATAGAAGAACATATGGGGGAAGAACTTGATCAGAAACTCAGTCTACTGGCCGAGGCCAACTTACCAGGTGTGTCTCTCCAATGGGACGCAAATGAAGGATGTAAATTTTGCTTTCCAGAAGAGCCAAAGCCAATGCCAGAAAAGATCACCCTAATGATGCAACAGGATGACGAGGGGCTCACAGCCATGCCACCCGTGAAATACTTTGATGCCAACGGCCTGCCCGTCTACTACTTTGAAGACCCAGTCACGGGCCATAAGTATTGGGGCGACTGTAAATGTGATGTCTGCTTTACAGACTGCGTTCTCAATAATGATGGCATGACCCCACAGCAGCTTAGGGATCAGTACAAGCAAGAGAAAAACGAAGACCCCAAGGGTAAGGGAAAAGCTGACGAAACAGGACCCTCCGCAGGGTCGACATCTCCCAATCAGCCCTCCTCTTAAGAACGGCTTCCAAAGCCAGAAGTAATCATGCAATGAACAAATCAAGCCAACAAGGGTTTCTTTTGAAGAGTCAAGTCAACATGCGATTCTTGTCTGTTATCGAGTCTGTCGACCAATGTGAATGTCCACTGACTTAATCCAGCCAGCAAGGCTTCTTTTGAAGAATCAAGCCAACTTGTGATTCTTAGCACCTTTAATTGTTGAGTCTGTTGCAGTTTGATTATTGAGTCTGTTGACGAATCGGTCATTGTGTCAGTTTGTAAATATTCCGTGCTTTTAATAAAAAGACCTTTTGAGAAAAAGAGCCAAATTTGTAGTCCTGAACTACGTCACGGCCTGATTCTTCTCCATGGGGATACGTAGGCAACCTCCGGTCCGGCCGTTGTTTTCATAAATCAGGGGAATTTGAATGTATCCAACATAATAAGAAGGAAATTGGGGCAATCCTTTCATGCATCATGCATCATTTTCTTGTACATAGACTCTTTTCCATTTTGCACATACACCGCACATTGCATCCCTGAGTTCTGTTTGTGCATATCATCAGTACTAACCATTGGCAAAAAGAAGAAAAATCTCATACCGAGTTGGACTCGAATCCCCGAACAGCGATTGGTTCGAATTGAGTCAGGAACAGAACAGTCAACCGGGAGCTCAGCTATGTCGGCAAAAATAGATGAAATTCAGCTTCTTAAGGATGCTTTAGAGGAGCAGAAAACCAACAGCGCCAAGCAGATGGCCCAAATGATGCTCATGATTCAGAAATTAACTTCTCAACTACCACCTCCAGCAGGAGCATCAGGCAGCCAAAACATGGAGTCGGTATTAGCCAAGCTAGCTAAACTTGAGGAATCTGTTCAGAAGCAAGAGAAAATAGCAGCTACAGGAATCGACATGGAGAAGTTATGCCTTTTTCCAGATGCAAAGCTCCCCGACAAGTTCAAACCAATGGATTGGGACAAGTTTGACGGCAGTGGTGACCCGAAAGCTCATCTGCAAACATATGTGGGTACTTTATCTATGTATGACGTTGGAAAGGATGCAATGGGCCAAATGTTCCAGCAAACCCTGACTGGGCCTGCACTCCGCTGGTTTCTGAATCTGGACATCTCCAAGAAGAGGACATGGGAAGATATTGGGGCAGCATTTGTCGCCCAATACAATTACAACATTCAGCTTGAGATGACTGTTCGGGAACTGGAGTCAACCAAGATAGGGAAGAATGAGTCCTTTGCTGACTTTGTCAAGAGATGGAGAGGGAAAGCCTCTCAGATGATGGAACGGCCTTCAGAAAAGGAACAGATGAGAATTATCACGAGGAATCTAGAACCGGATTTTGCCAAGCACTTGGTGGTCTTCAAGAGTTTCTATGAAGCCGGTCTGGCAGTTGAAGATGCTCTCCGAAGCGGCATATTTGAGAAAGGTGAATCTACCCCTAAACCAAGACGAGTTTACTCTGGCAACAGCAACACCTTGTTTGGACCAAGCAACTACAGTCAAAACCAAGCCAGCTCTTCCAATCCCAAACCAGTCAAAACCGAACCTATTAACCAGATCGCAACCCAGTCACGATTCCAGCAAACGACTCCCCCACCAAGGAGAGAATTTCACCCACTCCCATTTTCCCTTGTCACAGTGTACAAAAAACTCCTCGACCGAAAAGCCATCCAGCCTCTCGAACCTCGTGAACTACCCAAAGAACTCTCCCCCAACCACAATCCAAATACCTATTGTACCTACCACCAGATGCCCGACCATCACACCAACAATTGCATGCGTCTCAAACACAAAATCCAAGATCTTGTGGACGACGGAACCATCCCACTTCCCAATCAAAAGCCCAACACCATTTCCAACCCCTTACCAAATCACAAGCAAAACACCCAAGTCAGCCAGATATCTTTCATCGCCACTACTAAAGGCCTTACCTCCACTACATTTGACCCAAGCCTATATATCATCACAGCCACCAAACCAAAACCTGTTGTTTCCCTGCCAGAAGATCTTGGGGTTCATTTCCTTTCACACACCAGGACAATGCAAAATCCAAGATGGAGTGACGTTGTGGAGGAAGAAGAATGGTCCATGAGCGATCAAGATTGGGAGGAATCCCGACAAGCATTGTTTGGTTCTTTGCTAATCTCCGGGGACCCAAGCCAATTCATCATCCCCGAATTCCTGGAGAAGCCTACTGTTCACATACCAGAAAATTCCCATGTCTATCAGATTGATGTTACCGAGCAAAACAAAGAAGAAGGGAATACAAATCCCCTAATGCTGAGACCAGACAGGCATCTAGCAACAGTATTTCACCACTTTCACGCTTCAGAGAAGAAGGTCGTTCTGTCATAGAAACCGCCTTCGGAAACCAAGATTGGTTCCCACAAGCATACATCAGTGATGGGTCTTTACCTCAGCCGTCAGCACCATTCCCGCCGTCATCCAATGTATCAGTACTAGTCAATGACCCTCTGGCTACCATCTAGGACGAAGAAGCGGTAGTCGATATCCGAGTAAGCAATGATGAAGTATGGACTTTCAACAGAGACATGTTGGACCCATCCTTTTGGCAAGACTCTAAAGTAGACAGCCTCAAGACAGAGATGGAAGCAGTAAAAATCGAGGAACAAAAGGCCAGAAATGATCTGATGAATTTCTGGGCCGAGGATCAAGAAACAATGCAGAAAAGGGAAGCTATCAGGGCTGGCAAACGGAAGGTCAATGAAGAATACATGAATTTCTGGGGTGAAAATCAGGAGTTATGGGAAGAAACGGTCAACAGAATAACCAGAAGTGGTCGAATTTACCAACCAGCCCACCTCCAAGGTGGAAATTCCTCCAACCATGCCACAACAGGGGATTTTGTTTCTGATGATCCCATTCTCGAAGACACAATTCCTGACCATCCAGGAATTATCTCTCAACAGAACCCGGCAGCTAGGCCACTCCCAAAGAATCCCCCGGTAACAAGTGATCCAATTCAGAAACAGCTCGAAAGAACTCCAGCCTCAGTGTACATTTGGGGGTTACTCTCTTCATCTCGAGAGCATCGTCAGAAACTAATTAAAGTTCTATCAAACATGGAGGTACCACCAGACACTCCTCCTGAAACAATGGTAGCACTGCTTACACCAACTCATGCAAAGCATGTTGTAGTATTCACTGAAAAGGATCTGCCACCAGAAGGAGCCGGTCACAACAAGCCATTGCACATTACTCTGAAATGCATGGGAAAGTGGGTCCCAGTTGTGTTATTGGATAATGGATCTGCCTTGAATGTCTGTCCCCTGCGTACAGCTTATTGTTTGGGTTTTAAGAACAAGGATTTTTAGCCATCAAATCTTGGAGTGCGTGCTTATGACAATACTCGACGAGACGTGATTGGGACTATTCGGATGGAAATAATGATTGAGGATTTTGAGACCAGTGTTGAGTTTCATGTGCTCGACATCCCCTCGTCATTCAACCTGTTGTTGGGCAGGCCGTGGCTCCACCGATCAGATATCATGGCTGTACCTTCCTCCCTGCATCAGAAAGTTCAGCTTGGACTGGCCACAAGAACTTTGAAGAGGACATGACAATGCTCCCTTGTTGTACCTTCCTCCCTGACAATGCTCCCTTGCTTGAGATTGCTCATGGAGAAGAGGACATCGCTCTGGGAGGTTTTTCTTTTAATACTTCCGACAGTATATTCACTATCAAGATGGACGAGGATTTTTCAATAAGATCAACGGCTCTGGATATGATGCTAAAAATGGAGTATTTGCCCGGCCTAGGGCTTGGTCGCAACAATCAAGGGGTAGCAGAATTCCCCAAGTTTCTGACAAACAACCACCGTTTTGGTCTCGGTTATGAAACTGATCATGGTAGGAAAGTACAAGCTTGTGCCAGGAAAGGGCCTATTCACTTCACAAAAGCTCCAGAGGCTATCTATCAAGGGGACCCAGAGCCATTCTGGGACATGGAAACGAGAACCAAGCTGCCGGGGTTCGAAATCTTTGCTGACAACACCTGGGATAGTGATGATGAAAGAGAAGAATAGGAGGAGCCAGCTAAAAAGCTTCATGTTGACTGGATCAAGGTTCTTGACTCAGGGAATCTTTTATCGCTGTTTGGGGAAGAAAGTCCACTAGGTATGAGAGAGGACGAGCCTGTTGCAACGCTTGTTGATTTAAAGCCTGTCGAGGATACGGAGCTGATGATGCTGGGACAGGAAGCTCTGGAGGATGTTACCACGCTCATTGTGGATGCCAATGGAACTTATAAAAATTGCACTTTTGTACCTAGAGTCATTTACACTGGCACTGATTTTGAATCTAAGTCTGAGTCTAGCACTGCATCTAGTATTGAGTCTGGTTTTGAGTCGGAGCTTGAATCTGTTATCACTCCACGTCATCACTTCTCTTTTGAATTTGAGTCCACTCTCATGTATCATGCCCCTGGGGCCGCCTCCTTTGAAATAAATGAAATCGACTTTGCTTATCTTGCTGTGTCCGAAATAAATTGTGTCGACCCCGATGATGAGGGGATCGAGTTTGAGGAAGAAATTCCAAAGGAACTCCGATCTCTAATCGAAAGGGAAGATGAAAGGCATGCTCAGCCTATAAAAGAAGAAGTTGTTTCTATAAATTTGAGAGATGAGAGTAATCCGCGCGTAGTTCAAATCGGCTCTGGACTGTCTCCAGAAGAATTCAAAGCTCATTCGGATCTCCTGAAAGAATTCGAAGATGTTTTTGCATGGTCACACGCAGACATGCCCGGTATCGACCCTGAGATAGTGGAGCATCGAATCCCTTTGTACCCTGATGCAAAGCCTGTCAAGCAGAAATTAAGGAAGATGAGGCCGGATTGGGTGTTGGAAATCAAGAAGGAAGTTCAGAGACAGATAGACGCAGGATTTCTAATAGTCACTGAGTACCCTCAATGGGTCGCAAATATTGTGCATGTTCCTAAAAAGAATGGGAAGATCAGGATCTGTGTAGACTTTAGGGATTTGAACAAAGCAAGCCCAAAAGATGATTTTCCTCTACCACACATAGACGTATTGGTAGATAACACCGCGGGGCACGCACTGCTGTCATTCATGGATGGATTTTCAGGTTATAATCAAATTCTCATGGCTCCCGAAGATCGTGAAAAGACTACCTTTACCACAGAATGGGGCACCTACTGCTACAGGGTTATGCCGTTCGGACTAAAGAATGCAGGATCTACTTACCAGAGAGCTGCCACAACGTTGTTGCATGACATGATCCACAAGGAGGTAGAAGTATATGTGGATGACATGATTGTCAAAGCCAAGGAAAGAGAAGGGCATCTGCCTGCCCTCAGGAAATTCTTCAAGAGAATCCGCAAATACAGGTTGCGCCTCAATCCTGAGAAATGTACATTCGAAGTCACAGCAGGAAAAATGCTCGGATTCATGATCACTACACGAGGAATCGAGGTGGATCCATCAAAAATCAAAGCCATCCTGGAAATGGAGCCACCCCGGACAGAAAAGGAAATACGAAGCTTTCTTGGAAAGATCCAGTTTATCAGCAGATTCATCGCCAAGTTAACCTCTACTTGCGAGCCGATGTTTCGTTTACTCAAGAAAGATGTGCCATTCAAGTGGGACGATAAGTGTCAGCAAGCTTTTGAGACCATCAAGAAGTATCTCCAGAACCCTCCGGTACTAACGCCACCCATGCCAGGGCAACCTCTCATTTTATACTTATCCATCACATCTTTGGCTATGGGATGCATGTCGGCACAAGAAGGAGAAAGAGGAAGTGAGAAAGTTGTTTACTACATCAGCAAGAAAATGATGGGGTGTGAGGAACGATACACGTCACTAGAAAAGGTCTGTTGGGCATTAATCTGGGCTTCCAAGAAGTTGAGGCACTACATGTTAGCTTACTCCGTGAAGCTGATCTCTCGAATGGATCCACTCAAATATATGTTCGAAAAGCCAGCACTAACGGGCAAACTGGCACGATGGTTACTAATGCTGGCAGAATTCGATATCAAGTACATCACTCGGAAGTCAGTAAAAGGAAAAGCAGTTGCAGAATTCCTAGCAGATCATCCTGTAGAAGGGCCAGAAGATGCCGAGTTCGAATTTCCTGACGAGAATGTAATGACAGCAACCAACGACGTCTGGATGTTGTATTTTGATGGAGCCGCCAATCAGAAAGGATTCAGAATCGGAGTGTTGCTGGTCTCACCAGAAGGGTCACACATCCCTCTTGCTTTCAAGCTAAATTTCGAAGTCACCAACAACCAAGCAGAATATGAAGCATGCATAGTAGGAATGGAAGCTGCCTTGGAAATCGGAGTTAAAAGACTAAAGGTAGTCGAAGACTCCAATTTGGTGGTGTCGCAAGCCAACAGAGATTGGAAGGTGAAAGAAGACAAGCTCAAACCCTACCACCAAGATCTCGAAGATCTAATCCCACGATTTCAGATGGTCACATTCGCTCATGTTCCGAGATTGAAAAATAGATTCGCCGACGCTTTAGCAACTTTGGCCTCAATGGTGGAGATACCAGATGGAGTTAAGCTCAGACCAATCACAATTGAACAGAGGGACAAGCCTGTTTTTGAATATGTCATGGTTGTCAACGAGCCTGACGACGGTCTGCCATGGTATCACGACATTTGGAACTTCATCGAGAGAAGGGAGTATCCGTCAGGAACTGAAAAGAAGGATCAGATTGCTCTTCGGAGATTAGCCTCTCAATACATCATTTGCGGAGGAAAGCTATACCGGCGGTCACAATGCGGGATGCATAAGTTATGTGTGCATGGTACGGAAGCCACCATGATCATGGAAGAAATTCACGAAGGAGTCTGCGGTCCTCACATGAATGGGATAATGCTTGCAAAGAAGATTCTCCGTCAGGGGTATTACTGGTCAACCATGGAAGCTGAGTGCGTCCAGTACGTGAGACAGTGTCACAAGTGCCAGATTCATGCCAATCTCATGCATGTACCACCGTCAGAATTACACTCCATGACTTCACCTTGGCCATTCTCTACCTGGGGCATTAATGTCATTGGCAGAATTACGCCGGCTGCGTTTAACGGGCACAAGTTCATTTTGGTAGCAATCGATTATTTTACCAAATGGGTCGAAGCCGCTTCATATGCAACTTTGACAGCAGTTCAAGTCTCCCACTTCATCAAGCAGAACATCATCTATCGATATGGTGTCCCTCAGGCTTTTGTGTCAGACAACGGGGTTCATTTCAAAGGTAGAGCCGCAGAAACTCTCGAAGATTTCGGAATCCAGGTTCATAAGTCAACTGTTTATCGGCCACAAACCAATGGAGCCGTGGAAGCCGCGAACAAAACTCTCAAGACGATACTGGAGAAGACTACTCAATCAGCAAAGGATTGGCACGAACAACTGCCGTTAGCATTATGGGGATACAGGACATCCATTCGTACTCCGACAGGGGCAACACCTTATTCTTTGGTATATGGCATGGAGGCCGTCCTCCCAATTGAGCTTGAGGTACCATCCTTGAGAGTCATGGTTGAATCAGAAATCAGTGAAGCGGAATGGCAGAGCTCGAGATTCGAGGAGCTTATGTTATTTGACGAAAGACGGCTCAAAGCCTTGTATCACGTTCAGGGTTATCAACGCAGAATTGCACGGGCATTTAACAAGAAAGTGAAATCCAGAGATTTGCAAGAAGGTGACATGGTTTTAAAGGAGATCCGGGCTCCAGTCTTTGATCCTCGCGGGAAGTTTCGACCAAAATGGGCGGGTCCGTACATCATCAGGAAAATCTTGTCTGGAGGCGCAACACAACTCATTGATCTCGACGGCAACGAATTCTCCACTTTGGTTAACATGGATCAGCTCAAGAGGTATTACCCCTGAGAGAAGCTCGCTGGACTGAAAACCGCAAGGGCGGACAGTGCCAGGCAAAATTTAGAGCAAGCCTGCTAAGTCGAAAACCCACATCGAGCGATTTAGGCAAAAGTAAAGGCAAATCAATCAAACGAGCTCGCAAGACCGAAAACCCAAAAGGGCGGTACTAAGCAAAATCTAGAGCGCAAAAGGAGAGTGCCAATACTCGAGTGAACCCTAGCCAAATTTGTATTTTCGAACTACGTCATGACCTGATTCCTATAAAAAGGATACGTAGGCATCCTCACCTTGAGGATCGGTCGCCATCTTTTAAAAATGTCTCTTTGAGTTGATATTTAACCGTCACGCGTAAATCTAAATGCAACTCTCATAATTCATCTTTATTCAAATATACTTCTTGGATTACATGGCTGAGCATGAAACTTTCAAAACACAAAGCAAACAACAAAGCATGACCTCACACGAATACTGTTAAAACGACAATACTTTTATTACTTATTTAAAATATCGTATTTTAAATAACTCTTTAAATTGTTTATTATAAAGTATGTAGTTTTAAAATATGTAAATTTATTTTAAACATTTCTATATTTACAATAATTTTATATATGTAATGTTGTAATAATTTTAATCAATTTTATATTAATATTATAATTAATAGTATATTTAATAACATATAATATTATATCATATTTTATAAATTTAATTTAAATTATATTGTTAAAACGACAATACTTTTATTACCTATATAAAATACCGTATTTAAAATTACTCTTTAAATTATTTATTATAAAATATTTAGTTTTAAAATACGTTAATTTATTTTCAAACATTTCTATATTTACAATAATTTTATATATGTAATGTTGTAATAATTTTAATCAATTTTATATTAATATTATAATTAAAAGTATATTTAATAACCTATAATATTGTTATATGAATTTTAAATATAAGTAATATATTTACACATCTAATATTATATCATATTTTATAAATTTAATTTAAATTATAGTGTTAAAACGACAATGTTTTTATTACTTATTTAAAATACCGTATTTAAAATAACTCTTTAAATTGTTTATTATAAAGTACGTAGTTTTAAAATATGTTAATTTATTTTTAAACATTTCTATATTTACAATAATTTTATATATGTAATGTTGTAATAATTTTAATCAATTTTATATTAATAATATAATTAAAAGTATATTTAATACCCTATAATATTTTTATATCAATTTTAAATATAAGTAATATATATTTACACATATAATATTATATCATATTTTATAAATTTAATTTAAATTATATTGTTAAAACGACAATACTTTTATTACTTATTTTAAATACCGTATTTAAAATAACTCTTTAAATTGTTTATTATAAAGTATGTAGTTTTAAAATATGTTGATTTATTTTAAACATTTCTATATTTACAATAATTTTATATATGTAATGTCGTAATAATTTTAATCAATTTTATATTAATATTATAATTAATAGTATATATTTAATAACATATAATATTCTATCATATTTTACAAATTTAAATTAAATTATATTGTTAAAACGACAATACTTTTATTACCTATATAAAATACCGTATTTAAAATTACTATTATTGCTATATCAATTTTAAATATAAGTAATATATTTACACATATAATATTATATCATATTTTATAAATTTAATTTAAATTATATTGTTAAAACGACAATACTTTTATTACTTATTTAAAATACCGTATTTAAAATAACTCTTTAAATTGTTTATTATAAAGTATGTAGTTTTAAATTATGTTAATTTATTTTAAACATTTCTATATTTACAATAATTTTATATATGTAATGTTGTAATAATTTTAATCAATTTTATATTAAGATTATAATTAAAAGTATATTTAATGACATATAATATTGTTAAATCAATTTTAAATATAAGTAATATTTTTACACATATAATATTATATCATATTTCAAAATTTTAATTTAAATTATATTGTTAAAACAACAATACTTTTATTACCTATTTAAAATAACTCTTTAAATTGTTTATTATAAAGTATGTCATTTTAAAATCTGTTAATTTATTTTTAAACATTTATATATTTACAATAATTTTATATATGTAACGTTGTAATAATTTTAATCAATTTTATATGAATATTGTAATAAAAAGTATATTTAATAACGTATAATATTATAATATTATTGTTATATTAATTTTAAATATAAGTAATATATTTACACATATAATATTATATGATATTTCATAAATTTAATTTACATTATATTGTTAAAACGACAATACTTTTATTACTTATTTAAAATACCGTATTTAAAATAACTCTTTAAATTGTTTATTATAAAGTACGTAGTTTTAAAATTTGTTAATTTATTTTTAAACATTTCTATATTTACAATAATTTTATATAATTTTATAAATTTAATTTAAATTATATTGTTAAAACGACAATACTTTTATTACTTATTTAAAATACCGTATTTTAAATAACTCTTTAAATTGTTTATTATAAAGTATGTAGTTTTAAAATATGTTATTTTATTTTAAACATTTCTATATTTACAATAATTTTATATATGTAATGTTGTAATAATATTAATCAATTTTATATTAATATTATAATTAATAGTATATTTAATAACACATAATATTATATCATATTTTATAAATTTAATTTAAATTATATTGTTAAAACGACAATACTTTTATTACCTATATAAAATACCGTATTTAAAATTACTCTTTAAATTATTTATTATAAAATATTTAGTTTTAAAATATGTTAATTTATTTTTGAACATTTCTATATTTACAATAATTTTATATATGTAATGTTGTAATAATTTTAATCAATTTTATATTAATATTATAAATAAAAGTATATTTAATAACATATAACATTATATCATATTTTATAAATTTAATTTAATTATATGGGTAAAACGACAATACTTTTATTACTTATTTAAAATACCGTATTTAAAATAACTCTTTAAATTGTTTATTATAAAGTATGTAGTTTTAAAATATGTTAATTTATTTTTAAACATTTCTATATTTACAATAATTTTATATATGTAATGTTGTAATAATTTTAATCAATTTTATATAAATATTATAATTAAAAGTATGTTTAATCACATACAATATTATATCATATATTATAAATTTAGTTTAAATTATATTGGTAAAACGACAATACTTTTATTACCTATATAAAATACAGTATTTAAAATTACTCTTTAAATTATTTATTATAAAATATTTAGTTTTAAAATATGTTAATTTATTTTTAAACATTTCTATATTTACAACAATTTTATATATGTAATGTTGTTATAATTTTAATCAATTTTATATTAATATTGTAATTAAAAGTATATTTAATAACGTATAATATTATAATATTATTGTTATATTAATGTTAAATATAAGTAATATATTTACACATATAATATTATATCATATTTTATAAATTTAATTTAAATTATATTGTTAAAACGACAATAATTTTATTACCTATATAAAATACCGTATTTAAAATTACTCTTTAAATTATTTATTATAAAATACTTAGTTTTAAAATATGTTAATTTATTTTTAAACATTTCTATATTTACAATAATTTTATATATGTAATGTTGTAATAATTTTAATCAATTTTATATTAATATTGTAATTAAAAGTATATTTAATAATGTATAATATTATAATATTATTGTTATATTAATGTTAAATATAAGTAATATATTTACACATATAATATTATATCATATTTTATAAATTTAATTTAAATTATATGGATAAAACGACAATACTTTTATTACTTATTTAAAATACCGTATTTAAAATAACTCTTTAAATTGTTTATTATAAAGTATGTAGTTTTAAAATATGTTAATTTATTTTAAACATTTCTATATTTACAATAATTTTTTATATGTAATGTTGTAATAATTTTAATCAATTTTATATTAAGATTATAATTAAAAGTATATTTAATGACATATAATATTGTTATATCAATTTTAAATATAAGTAATATTTTTACACATATAATATTATATCATATTTCAAAATTTTAATTTAAATTATATTGTTAAAACAACAATACTTTTATTACATATTTAAAATAACTCTTTAAATTGTTTATTATAAAGTATGTCGTTTTAAAATCTGTTAATTTATTTTTAAACATTTATATATTTACAATAATTTTATATATGTAATGTTGTAATAATTTTAATCAATTTTATATTTATATTGTAATAAAATGTATATTTAATAACGTATAATATTATAATATTATTGTTATATTAATTTTAAATATAAGTAATATATTTAAACATATAATATTATATCATATTTCATAAATTTAATTTACATTATATTGTTAAAACGACAATACTTTTATTACTTATTTGAAATACCGTATTTAAAATAACTCTTTAAATTGTTTATTATAAAGTATGTAGTTTTAAAATATGTTAATTTTTTTTTCAACATTTCTATGTTTACAATAATTTTATAGATGTAATGTTGTAATAATTTTAATCAATTTTATATTAATATTATAATTAAAAGAATATTTAATAACATATAATATTGTTATGTCAATTTTAAAAATAAATAATATATTTACACATATAATATTATATCACATTTTATAAATTTAATTTAAATTATGTTGTTAAAACGACAATACGTTTGTTACTTATTTAAAATACCGTATTTAAAATAACTCTTTAAATTGTTTGTTATAAAGTATGTAGTTTTAAAATATGTTAATTTATTTTTAAACATTTCTATATTTACAATAATTTTTTACATGTAATGTTGTAATAATTTTAATCAATTTTATATTAATATAGAATTAATTAAAATTATATTTAAATTAATCAATTTTATAATCAATTTTATAATCAATTTTAAATTAATCAATTTTATAATCAATTTTATATTATATTTAAATTAATTAAAATTATTACAACATTACATATATAAAATAATTGTAAATATAGAAATGTTTAAAAAAGTATTGTCGTTTTAACAATATAATTTAAATTCAATTTATAAAATATGATATAATATTATATGTGTAAATATATTACTTATATTTAAAATTAATATAACAATAATATTATAATATTATACGTTATTAAATATACTTTTAATTACAATATTCATATAAAATTGATTAAAATTATTACCACATTACATATATAAAATTATTGTAAATATAGAAATGTTTAAAAATAAATTAACAAATTTTAAAACTACGTACTTTATAACAAACAATTTAAAGAGTTATTTTAAATACGGTATTTTAAATAAGTAATAAAAGTATTGTCGTTTTAACAATATAATGTAAATTAAATTTATGAAGTATGATATAATATTATATGTGTAAATATATTACTTATATTTAAAATTAATATAACAATAATATTATAATATTATACGTTATTAAATATACTTTTAATTACAATATTAATATAAAATTGATTAAAATTATTACAACATTACATGTATAAAATTATTGTCAATATAGAAATGTTTAAAAATAAATTAACATATTTTAAAACTACATACTTTATAACAAACAATTTAAAGAGTTATTTTAAATACGTATTTTAAATAAGTAATAAAAGTATTGTCGTTTTAACCATATAATTTAAATTAAATTTATAAAAATATGATATAATATTATATGTGTAAATATATTACTTATATTTAAAATTAATATAACAATAATATTATAATATTATACGTTATTAAATATACTTTTAATTACAATATTAATATAAAATTGATTAAATTAATTACAACATTACATGTATAAAATTATTGTAAATATAGAAATGTTTAAAAATAAATTAACATATTTTAAAACTACATACTTTATAACAAACAATTTAAAGAGTTATTTTAAATACCGTATTTTAAAATAAGTAATAAAAGTATTGTCGTTTTAACAATATAATGTAAATTAAATTTATGAAATATGATATAATATTATATGTGTAAATATATTACTTATATTTAAAATTAATATAACAATAATATTGTAATATTATACGTTATTAAATATACTTTTAATTACAATATTAATATAAAATTGATTAAAATTATTACAACATTACATGTATAAAATTATTGTCAATATAGAAATGCTTAAAAATAAATTAACATATTTTAAAACTACATACTTTATAACAAACAATTTAAAGAGTTATTTTAAATACGGTATTTTAAATAAGTAATAAAAGTATTGTCGTTTTAACCATATAATTTTTTTTTTTTTTTTAGTCGCATAGCTAGCACCTTTGGGAGACCTATCCATGTGGACAATGCCACTGCTAGACAGCAGAGGTTAGACTTTGCATTTTTTAGAAAGTATATTTGGTGTTGAGAGCTTCTCTCTCTAGAATCTAGAGAGAGAATGCACTCCCCCTTATCTCTTATCATAATTTTTACTATAAATCCAACAATTTGTTGGGTTTTCAAGGACCATTCGGTGAGGATTCGTCACCCTTCTATCTAAAAATCTGTCCAAGGGGTTCACATCCCACAAACCACAACTTGAAGCCCAGCAAAGAGGGATCCGAAATTATTTTGGGTCCTTCAAAATCATTAAACAAGAGCTGTTCTCATCTCCCCAAGGTTTCTTGAAGACCAACGTCCAGCATCAATCAAATACCCTTCTGGATTACTCGGTCTCTGAGTCTTGGCAGAAGCTCTGAGTTTATGTCAGATTTAGAGGAGCTGATTCAACAAGAGGTGAGTTCATCCCGAAGCATCTTAAACACGTACCAACAGATGGGTTTTGAGCTTCACACCAGTCACAACTACCAGCACCTAGAGAAGCTCCACATAGAAGCATTTGAGTTCCTGAGGTCCACCCGAAATTGGCTCATCCTCTGCGGCTTAGTTCCCCCCGTTAGGTGTCGTTGGTGTCACGGCGGTGGAGGTAATACTACATTCGGTTCTGGTTGCTAAGGTGGGCTCAGTGAAGTAGTCCTCGTCTCTCTTACGTTTCTGGTTGTAGCTGGTCCTGAGTACAATAATGGTTGTTCGTGATCCATTTTCCAGAGAGTACCTGCATAGCAATTGGAGAAGAGGAGCTTGAGTTCCACACTCTCCCCTGCAAGTGGGTGTTGTTTCTGACTCTAAAGGTGGGGTCACAGCTGTAGCTTGTTGCTGTAGCTTGTTGCTACAGGACTATTTCAATACAACTTCTCAAAAACAACTTTCTCAGGTGAAACATTTTATTTGCATAATTATCCAAAAAAAAACATTTTATTTGCACAGCTGTGGGACAGTTGTGCAAATGAATGGCAGAGCACTCAAAATATGGGTTGCCCAAGTGGGGACCACAGTCATTGTCCGGGGTTATTACTCACTGTGCAGTTTTATTAGTCAACTCGAGGAACATCAACTGATCCATTGGGGCCCACGAATATGGGTTGCAGTGCACTCAAAATCAAAGTTTGAAGATCTCGGTTTTGGCAAATGGATGCAATATTCAAAGGCAAACGGTGCCAGCTATAAAGGGCAGTGGCCCCACCTTTTGCAAACATGCTGTGATTTTATATTACACGTAGTGTTCAAATCAAAATCTCATGGGTTTTTACTGTTGAAATATGGTGGGCCCATATACTATGCCTCACGCAAGGGTGTACCACATCTGATCTCACGCCTACTTTGGTCCAAGTGGGCAGCTTATTTGGTGGTGCCTCAAACATTGGTCCAAGTGACCATTAGACAAAGCAACAATTAGTCCAACAATTTACCCAAAAAATGGTCCACTAGCGTGGTATCAACAACTGGCCTTTGTGTCATTAGACAAAGCCTTTTGCACGGCATAAATCATCAAGTGGGACCACTCAATGCGATTACACTTGTATTTTGGATTTTGTAATTGCTTTATGCTTATTATACCTATCCTAGCGGGTTGTGCTGGACACCCTATTTTCCCACCCCGGCGGGCTGTGTCGGGGAATACGCAATTTTATTTTCTTTTCTTTATTTTGTTTTGTCCTCCCTGGGGTATGCCCCATGTAGGCTGTACATTCGCTTAACCCCTTTTAATTTCAAGCTAAATTATCCAAAAAAAAAATTACATATATAAAATTATTGTAAATATAGAAATGTTTAAAAATAAATTAACATATTTTAAAACTACATACTTTATAATAAAAAATTTAAAGAGTTATTTTAAATACGATATTTTAAATAAGTAATAAAAGTATTGTCGTTTTAAAAATATAATGTAAATTAAATTTATGAAATATGATATAATATTATATGTGTAAATATATTACTTATATTTAAAATTGACATAACAATATTATATGTTATTAAATATACTTTTAATTATAATATTAATATAAAATTGATTAAAATTATTACAACATTACATATATAAAATTATTGTAAATATAGAAATGTTTAAAAATAAATTAACCTATTTTAAAACAACATACTTTAAAAAACAATTTAAAGAGTTATTTTAAATACGGTATTTTAAATAAGTAATAAAAGTATTGTCGTTTTAACAATATAATTTATATTAAATTTATAAAATATGATACAATATTATACGTGTAAATATATTACTTATATTTAAAATTAATATAACAATAATATTATAATATTATACGTTATTAAATATACTTTTAATTACAATATTCATATAAAATTGATTAAAATTATTACAACATTACATGTATAAAATTATTGTCAATATAGAATTGTTTAAAAATAAATTAACATATTTTAAAACTACATACTTTATAACAAACAATTTAAAGAGTTATTTTAAATACCGTATTTTAAATAAGTAATAAAAGTATTGTCGTTTTAACAATATAATTTAAATTAAATTTTTGAAATATGATATAATATTATATGTGTAAATATATTACTCATATTTAAAATTGATATAACAATATTATATGTTATTAAATATACTTTTAATTATAATATTAGTATAAAATTGATTAAAATTATTACAACATTACATATATAAAATTATTGTAAATATAGAAATGTTTAAAAATAAATTAACATATTTTAAAACTACATACTTTATAACAAACAATTTAAAGAGTTATTTTAAATACGGTATTTTAAATAAGTAATAAAAGTATTGTCGTTTTAACAATATAATTTAAATTAAATTTATAAAATATGATATAATATTATACGTGTAAATATATTACTTATATTTAAAATTAATATAACAATAATATTATAATATTATACGTTATTAAATATACTTTTCATTACAATATTCATATAAAATTGATTAAAATTATTACAACATTACATATACAAAATTATTGTAAATATAGAAATGTTTAAACATAAATTAACATATTTTAAAACTCCATGCTTTATAACAAACAATTTAAAGAGTTATTTTAAATACGGTATTTTAAATAAGTAATAAACGTATTGTCGTTTTAACAATATAATTCAAATTAAATTTATAAAATATGATATAATATTATATGTGTAAATATATTACTTATATTTAAAATTAATATAACAATAATATTATAATATTATACGTTATTAAATAAACTTTTAATTACAATATTCATATAAAATTGATTAAAATTATTACAACATTACATATACAAAATTATTGTAAATATTGAAATGTTTAAAAATAAATTAACATATTTTAAAACTCCATGCTTTATAAAAAACAATTTAAAGAGTTATTTTAAATACGGTATTTTAAATAAATAATAAACGTATTGTCGTTTTAACAATATAATTCAAATTAGATTTATAAAATATGATATAATATTATATGTGTATATATATTACTTATATTTAAAATTGACATAACAATATTATATGTTATTAAATATTCTTTTAATTACAATATTAATATAAAATTGATTAAAATTATTACAACATTACATATATAAAATTATTATAAATATAGAAATATTTAAAAATAAATTAACCTATTTTAAAACAACATACTTTATAATAAACAATTTAAAGAGTTATTTTAAAAACGGTATTTTAAATAAGTAATAAAAGTATTGTCGTTTTAACAATATAATTTATATTAAATTTATAAAATATGATACAATATTATACGTGTAAATATATTACTTATATTTAAAATTAATATAACAATAATATTATAATATTATACGTTATTAAATATACTTTTTATTACAATATTCATATAAAATTGATTAAAATTATTACAACATTACATGTATAAAATTATTGTAAATATAGAATTGTTTAAAAATAAATTAACATATTTTAAAACTACATACTTTATAACAAACAATTTAAAGAGTTATTTTAAATACGGTATTTTAAATAAGTAATAAAAGTATTGTCGTTTTAACAATATAATTTAAATTAAATTTTTCAAATATGATATAATATTATATGTGTAAATATATTTCTCATACTTAAAATTGATATAACAATATTATATGTTATTGAATATACTTTTAATTATAATATTAGTATAAAATTGATTAAAATTATTACAACATTACATATATAAAATTATTGTAAATATAGAAATGTTTAAAATAAATTAACATATTTTAAAACTACATACTTTATAACAAACAATTTAAAGAGTTATTTTAAATACGGTATTTTAAATAAGTAATAAAAGTATTGTCGTTTTAACAATATAATTTAAATTAAATTTATAAAATATGATATAATATTATATGTGTAAATATATTACTTATATTTAAAATTAATATAACAATAATATTATAATATTACACGTTATTAAATATACTTTTAATTACAATATTCATATAAAATTTATTAAAATTATTACAACATTACATATATAAAATTATTGTAAAAATAGAAATGTTTAAAAATAAATTAACATATTTTAAAACTCCATGCTTTATAACAAACAATTTAAAGAGTTATTTTAAATACGGTATTTTAAATAAGTAATAAACGTATTGTCGTTTTAACAATATAATTCAAATTAAATTTATAAAATATGATATAATATTATATGTGTATATATATTACTTATATTTAAAATTGACATAACAATATTATATGTTATTAAATATTCTTTTAATTACAATATTAATATAAAATTGATTAAAATTATTACAACATTACATATATAAAATTATTATAAATATAGAAATGTTTAAAAATAAATTAACCTATTTTAAAACAACATACTTTATAATAAACAATGTAAAGAGTTATTTTAAATACGGTATTTTAAATAAGTAATAAAAGTATTGTCGTTTTAACAATATAATTTATATTAAATTTATAAAATATGATACAATATTTTACGTGTAAATATATTACTTATATTTAAAATTAATATAACAATAATATTATAATATTATACGTTATTAAATATACTTTTAATTACAATATTCATATAAAATTGATTAAAATTATTACAACATTACATGTATAAAATTATTGTAAATATAGAATTGTTTAAAAATAAATTAACATATTTTAAAACTACATACTTTATAACAAACAATTTAAAGAGTTAGTTTAAATACCGTATTTTAAATAAGTAATAAAAGTATTGTCGTTTTAACAATATAATTTAAATTAAATTTTTGAAATATGATATAATATTATATGTGTAAATATATTACTCATATTTAAAATTGATATAACAATATTATATGTTATTAAATATACTTTTAATTGTAATATTAGTATAAAATTGATTAAAATTATTACAACATTACATATATAAAATTATTGTAAATATAGAAATGTTTAAAAATAAATTAACCTATTTTAAAACAACAAACTTTATAATAAACAATTTAAAGAGTTATTTTAAATACGGTATTTTAAATAAGTAATAAAAGTATTGTCGTTTTAACAATATAATTTATATTAAATTTATAAAATATGATACAATATTATACGTGTAAATATATTACTTATATTTAAAATTAATATAGCAATAATATTATAATATTATACGTTAATAATATACTTTTAATTACAATATTCATATAAAATTGATTAAAATTATTACAACATTACATGTATAAAATTATAGTAAATATTGAAATGTTTAAAAATAATTTAACATATTTTAAAACTACATACTTTATAAAAAAACAATTTAAAGAGTTATTTTAAATACGGTATTTTAAATAAGTAATAAACGTATTGTCGTTTTAACAATATAATTCAAATTAAATTTATAAAATATGATATAATATTATATGTGTAAATATATTACTTATATTTAAAATTGACATAACAATATTATATGTTATTAAATATACTTTTAATTATAATATTAATATAAAATTGATTAAAATTATTACAACATTACATATATAAAATTATTGTAAATATAGAAATGTTTAAAAATAAATTAACCTATTTTAAAACTACATACTTTATAATAAACAATTTAAAGAGTTATTTTGAATACGGTATTTTAAATAAGTAATAAAAGTATTGTCGTTTTAACAATATAATTTAAATTAAATTTATAAAATATAACATAATATTATATGTGTAAATATATTACTTATATTTAAAATTAATATAACAATAATATTATAATATTACACGTTATTAAATATACTTTTAATTACAATATTCATATAAAATTTATTAAAATTATTACAACATTACATATATAAAATTATTGTAAATATAGAAATGTTTAAAAATAAAGTAACATATTTTAAAACTACGTACTTTATAATAAGCAATTTAAAGAGTTATTTTAAATACCGTATTTTAAATAAGTAATAAAAGTATTGTCGATTTAACAATATAATTTATATTAAATTTATAAAATATGATACAATATTATACGTAAATATATTACTTATATTTAAAATTAATATAACAATAATATTATAATATTATACGTTAATAATATACTTTTAATTACAATATTAATATAAAATTGATTAAAATTATTACAACATTACATGTATAAAATTATTTTCAATATAGAAATGTTTAAAAAACTACATACTTTATAACAAACAATTTAAAGAGTTATTTTAAATACGGTATTTTAAATAAGTAATAAAAGTATTGTCGTTTTAACCATATAATTTAAATTAAATTTATAAAATATGATATAATATTATATGTGTAAATATATTACTTATATTTAAAATTAATATAACAATAATATTATAATATTATACGTTATTAAATATACTTTTAATTACAATATTCATATAAAATTGATTAAAATTATTACAACATTACATGTATAAAATTATTGTAAATATAAAAATGTTTAAAAATAAGTTAACATATTTTAAAACTACATACTTTATAACAAACAATTTAAAGAGTTATTTTAAATACGGTATTTTAAATAAGTAATAAAAGTATTGTCGTTTTAACAATATTATTTAAATTAAATTTATAAAATATGATATAATATTATATGTGTAAATATATTACTTATATTTAAAATTAATATAACAATAATATTATAATATTATACGTTATTAAATATACTTTTAATTACAATATTAATATAAAATTGATTAAAATTATTACAACATTACATGTATAAAATTATTGTAAATATAGAAATGTTTAAAAATAAATTAACATATTTTAAAACTACATACTTTATAAAAACAATTTAAAGAGTTATTTTAAATACCGTATTTTAAATAAGTAATAAAAGTATTGTCGTTTTAACCATATAATTTAAATTAAATTTATAAAATATGATATAATATTATATGTGTAAATATATTACTTATATTTACAATATTAATATAAAATTAATTGAAATTATTGCAACATTACATATATAAAATTATTGTAAATATAGAAATATTTAAAAATAAATTAACATATTTTAAAACTACGTACTTTATAACAAACAATTTAAAGAGTTATTTTAAATACGGTATTTTAAATAAGGAATAAAAGTATTGTCGTTTTAACGATATAGTTTAAATTAAATTTATAAAATATGATATAATATTATATGTGTAAATATATTACTTATATTTAAAATTAATATAACAATAATATTATAATATTATACGTTATTAAATATACTTTTAATTACAAAATTAATGTAAAATTGATTAAAATTATTACAACATTACATGTATAAAATTATTGTAAATATAGAAATGTTTAAAAATAAATTAACGTATTTTAAAACTACATACTTTATAAAAAACAATTTAAAGAGTTATTTTAAATACCGCATTTTAAATAAATAATAAAAGTATGATCGTTTTAACAAAATAATTTAAAACTACATACTTTATAAAAATAAATTAACATATTTTAAAACTACATACTTTATAACAAACAATTTAAAGAGTTATTTTAAATACAGTATTTTAAATAAGTAATAAATGTATTGTCGTTTTAACAATATAATATAAATTAAATTTATGAAATATGATATAATATTATATGTGTAAATATATTACTTATATTTAAAATTAATATAACAATAATATTATAATATTATACATTATTAAATATACTTTTAATTACAATATTAATATAAAATTGATTAAAATTATTACAACATTACATGTATAAAATTATTGTAAATATAGAAATGTTTAAAAATAAACTAACATATTTTAAAACTACATATTTTATAACAAACAATTTAAAGAGTTATTTTAAATACGGTATTTTAAATAAGTAATAAAACTATTGTCGTTTTAACAATATGATATAAATTAAATTTATGAAATATGATATAATATTATATGTGTAAATATATTACTTATATTTAAAATTAATATAACAATAATATTATAATATTATACGTTATTAAATATACTTTTAATTACAATATTAATATAAAATTGATTAAAATTATTACAACATTACATGTACAAAATTATTGTAAATATAGAAATGTTTAAAAATAAATTAACATATTTTAAAACTACATGCTTTATAACAAACAATTTAAAGAGTTATTTTAAATACCTTATTTTAAATAAGTAATAAAAGTATTGTCGTTTTAACAATATAATTTAAATTAAATTTTTGAAATATGATATAATATTATATGTGTAAATATATTACTTATATTTAAAATTGATATAAAAATATTATATGATATTAAATATACTTTTAATTATAATATTAATATAAAGTTGATTAAAATTATTACAACATTACATATATAAAATTATTGTAAATATAGAAATGTTTAAAAATAAATGAACATATTTTAAAACTACATACTTTATAACAAACAATTTAAAAAGATATTTTAAATACGGTATTTTAAATAAGTAATAAAAGTATTGTCGTTTTAACAATATAAAGTTAATTAAATTTATGAAATATGATATAATATTTTATGTGTAAATATATTACTTATATTTAAAATTAATATAACAATAATATTATAATATTATACGTTATTAAATATACTTTTAATTACAATATTAATATTAAATTGATTAAAGTTATTACAACATTACATGTATAAAATTATTGTAAATATAGAAATGTTTAAAAATAAATGAACATATTTTAAAATTTGCTTGACCGAAATCCTATATCTAAATTACTGGGTTGCCCCAAGCGTAGGGCGGAGACCGGTGTAGCACAATACCCGGTAAGACCGGAATCGAATCCACAGAGAAGGTGGAAAGTGCTTACTAAAAACTCGGGTTGCTAAGTTAACAAGGCTCTTAGGTAGCCACCCTTAATGATTTGATTGGTGAATTAACTAAATTAAGAGAAAAACTGATTTTGATTAAATTAATTTAACAGGGAAGTACGGTCGTAGGGGTTCATAACACGGTGACCAGGTCCGGATATTTCATGCTCCATTCGTTGTTTCCAAGAAACATTTGATTTTAGAGAGAAAAGGTTACCCCGAAAGATGCGAATCCTCGCTGTCGCCGTTACCCATGTACAGCGAAGAACAGGTTTTGGTCCCCCGTTCCCCGCGTTACATGGGCTCCAACGAAGCTCGGATTCGTCCAACGGAAGCTCTTTAATAACCTAAAATTGCTTTTCATTATTGATTTGAGAATAGGAGCAAGAAATAAATCCAACCCTGGCCACGGCGTGTTAATCACCCCGTGACCATACTTATGAATCTACTCACTCATATTGAACAGCACAGATAAGAATATTCTGAAATTAAACATGCTGTTGTATCGAATATGGATTAAAAACACAAGATCCGAAGTCAGATCACGGACAAACTCCCGTGAACTGAGATTAAAGTAAAGAAAATAGAAGTTTACCGAAGCAAAGCAAGAATCAGCGATCAAAACTGTAAGAACTTCAATCCCAAAAGTCTCCGGAAAGTAATAATTTCAAAAGGAAAGCGGCTGCAAAAATTAGAAAAAAACTAAACAAGGTTTTCGAACCCTAATTCGGCCCTAAAACGGGGTATTTATCCTCCCCCGAAGTCAACACACGTGGCAAGTCAAACGGCACAAATTAAGGCACTCGGTATCGATACAGGAGAAGTCCTGTATCGATACCCGTGGGCTCTGTTTCCAAAATGGTGCTTGGGTATCGATACAGGACAATCCCTGTATCGATACCGAACCTCTAAGTTGACTTTTCAGCTTTTTGGTCGTCCTTGCTTGGGTCCCACCGGTTCCCCACATGCCCGATGCCTTGTGTCACTTTCCGTGCACCTTTTCGGCCCGTTTCCTACAAAACAAACACAAACACCGAAAACAAGAGACAACACCGAATCAAGTGGAAAATGAAATAAAACGCGCCACTAATGCGCTAATTTGCCCTACTTAGGCGCTTATATCTGTGATATTACTCGCCTATCACACCCCCCAACTTGAGCGTTGCTAGTCCCTAGGAACGAACGAAAATAAAACAATGAAAGGAAACTAGAAAAACACTAACGGGGGTACGGGGGTTATGACACCTGTAGCAGTAATCAAACATAGCATTAGATATTTGCCTCCTAATATGCCTATAACTCAACTGCATGCATGCTTTGACAGAAAATTGAACATGGTTAGCATAGCTCCACATGCGCGAATAAATATCCCAACAAGAATAATCGCGTCACGCAACTCACTAGATCACTCAACATCCCATACAAGCGCTTGGCGAGATGCGTGAAACCGAACAACTGGTTTCCACGTGCCAATCAAAGTGAGCGCTTAGCAAGAAATAATCCGCACAATTTGCACAATATGTCCAAATATGATTTCACAAAATAAGTAACATCATTATGAGTCATGCATAAGTGAGAGATAAAATACGTGCACACGATCGACTAAGGACTTTTTGGATTATATTGACCTTGGTTAGAACAACAATAGGAAACTGCAAAATCAGGTGACGGCCTATAGAAGCTCAAGGTCAACTACCCTGACTGGCAGCACCTGTCATGTCTAAACCCTGTCAATGCGCCCATCGGCGCCTCCCAAACCAAGTCCACAACATAAGAATAAAAATAGAAACATCATCCATGCAGGTTATATTACAAACCCAAAGGAAAAACAGACAAAAGTTCCACATAAAATAACAACCTATCCTAACATAGAATAACACCTCCTCATCATACTCCTACCCTCAGTCAGCCCCATGCAACACAAGTGTCAATCAATCTGACTCAACCTCCTCCTCCTCTGGTTCACCATCAGCGAAATCATCACTGACCTCCAGCTCGAGCAACTCTAGCGGAACATATGGAGTCGAAGTCGTTCCCTCAAGTCGCCCACCATCCACTCTTCCCGGTGATTCATCATCTGCTGCATTCTCGCATTTTGTCGCACCTCCCTCTTGATCTTCTGATGGCTCCGGATGGTAGCGACCCCTTGGCAAAAAATCTTCTGCAACCAAGTGGTATTGGTTGTGTTGGCTGGTGGTTCGGTAGTCAAATAAGCTCCTCCTCTAGCACCTCGAGACTGGGCTATGCTCTTAGTAAGAATGGTGCTATCAATTGGCCCAGGGACTAGTGGATCGATGTTGAACCATTTGGCCCCTTGCAATCCGGAGTCTCTAGCAATGGTCGTAATCAGGCAAGGGAATGGCATTCGGGTCTGTGTTGGGGCATCACGGAAGTCGATAATCTTCGAGTAAATGAATAATGCCCAGTCACACACAGTATCCGGATCCATGAAAGCTGTCAACATATTCCCAGTAGTCTCAGAGGGCTTATTTTCAGTTGCCCTCGGGTCCAGATTGTAGCAAACCACTTGGTTCACAAACCGATATGCATCCCTAAACTTGCCCGGTCGGTGAGGAATTCTAGCATCTCTACGTTTCTCATACAAAATACCCGTCACTGTGTGCGGGACAAAATCCTCAGCGGGGCATGGGTAATTCGTATCGGTCGGCCTCTGATACCGCAAACTCGCAGCAATGGTATCGGGTGTGATCACAATGGGGGTCCTAGACACTTTCGAGGTTATCTGAGTCGCGGAACTAAATGCAGTTCCGGATGCTGGTATATGAAAATTTTTATAGAATTCCCTCACAAGTTCTAAGTTATAACCGGGGTTTGGTTCGAACCAAAACGACATACCTTGTCGCACAATGGCTTGGATGGTGACGTCGTTTGGGAGAAAACCGTCCCGGATAATATGGCGCTCGTTCTTGACGCCCCTCTGCTCAATGGAAGCCTCCCACTTTCCCCGCTCATCCCGGGCAATCTGATCTTTGGTCCTCCTTCCTCCGGCCGCTTGCTCTGGAGCGGCACTAGAGGAGGCCGTCCCTTTTCCCTTAGCGCTAGCGGGAATCCTCTTGGGTGCCATGTTTTGGAGATGGTTTTTGGAAAATTGGGTTTTTG
Organism: Vaccinium myrtillus; assembly: GCA_016920895.1. Lineage (NCBI taxonomy): Eukaryota > Viridiplantae > Streptophyta > Magnoliopsida > Ericales > Ericaceae > Vaccinium > Vaccinium myrtillus. The sequence continues at coordinate 19,010,873 of CM029271.1, forward strand.
GAAATTTAGGATTTTTTTTTTTTTAGATCTGGAGAGATAAGGATTTTGGAAGGGATTTGAGAGGTATATGTGGTAGAGATGGAGAAGAGGAGTGTTTTGGTGAAGTTTGGTGGAATTTGGGTAAGATTTGGTGGAGTTATGGAGGTTTGAAGGTGGTGGCTATGGAGGAATTTTCGGAGGTTTAGGGTTAGAGAGAGAGAGAGAAGGTTGGAGAAGATGATAATATGTGGGGTAAATGACCGGCCAAACCCTTTAAATTCGCGTTTTAGGGGCTAGGTATCGATACAGGGAAAGACCTGTATCAATACCCGTACGTTCTGTTCGCGAAGTGGACAACCGGTATCGATACCAGCTTTTAGCTGTATCGATACCTAAAGGCTTAAAATTATTATTATTATTTTTTTTTATTATTATTTTTTTTTTATTTTTTTATTTTTAGCGATCATGGCTGGGGTTTATGGGTTTTGGTTTCCAAAACATGACACCTAATCGGACTTCTTCTTAATCCCTCACAAGCACATTGCTTCCCGAGTTTTTCACAACAGTACGACACTTATGATGCACGGAGCTTGACTTCCCCCCCAAACTTCAATCCAACCAAAACACCGGTTTCCTAAGTTAGACACGGAAACTGACTCGGACTGGTTTAAAAATGGTCAAAGGGACTCGTATGTGGTTTAATCATGCAAAAATTGCCTTGTTTCATCCCCTATGCACGTTATTCACTCTCACAAATGCATGAAAAATAACTGGTCTCTTACTTGCAAAAACAAAAGCCTACTATTCTATGCGATTGCAGAAATGAATACAAGGAATATGGGAATGTTATTCAGGATATGCTATTATCGATGTGGGGACACTTATTCACATGCTTGACAGTGCATTATGTTTCATGTAAATAGCCAAATATATGCATGAAATCAAGTTGAGCAGGCATACATTCAAGTTAAATATTCGCTCTATTGATACTTACAAGATGCATAACACCCGTATCCCCAAGAACTAACTAGCAACGCTAAATAAATACAAAGTATACCCTCCCCCCAACTAGAAATATGCTATGTCCCCATAGCATGGAAACATAAAAATTGAAAGAACAAGGGGAAGAACTGGACCTCCGGGTGGCAGCCAACCACCATGACCTCGGCCGATATACGAGGAATTTCAGGTACGCTCATCGTGCAACCTGCAGAACACGTCAGTCCAGCCCGGCATGTGGTATTCGGGCATACACAGAAAAACCAAAAAGCAAAAACAGAAAAAGGAAATACACCACCACTTTCGTCACGTGAAAGACACAGGTACTACTTTTCTCCCTAATTTCTCACTTAAATTTGTGTAGAGAAGGTCATCATAACAATCCCGGGTAAGTCATGACTCAACAGGTTAAATTACTCAAGGTTCTTCCTTAAAGCAATAAGAGCCAATCGTCTTTAATGACTATCCGAGACACGGCAATAAGATTGTTTGAAACCCAGATACACAAATTTAAGGCTAGAAATTAGGTGGCTATACCGGACCGAAAATATTATTTTTTTTATTTTTTTTTCGAAAACGCCCTTACTAACCGGAGCTGGGCACACGATCCTTATTTTAATAGCGGCGTGCGAAGCTATAATTACCCAAGTCGATGATGGGTAACCCTATCACTAGGAGTCGGGTCCACACTCAATGAAGAGCATGGTACGCGTGAGCTACCCGTAAAAACATAGCCCAATGGCTATACTACGGGAGTATCCGAGTAGATGGGATCAACCAAATCCTCCTCAGGTTCACCTATGTCGATGATTTCTAGAAATGGTTTAAGACGCTGCCCATTAACTTTGAAAATATGATTATCCTTAGGGTCACAGACATCTATAGAACCGTTCGGGTAAACCTGATGGACTACATACGGACCATCCCAACGAGACCTCAACTTCCCTGGAAATAAGTGAATGCGCGAGTTATACAATAAAACTTTTTGCCCAATACTAAAGGTTTTGCGCTGGATGTTCCTATCATGGTACGCCTTAACCTTAGCTTTGTAGATACTCGTACTCTCATACGCGTCATTCTGAATTTCCTCAAGCTCACACAGTTGGAGCTTCCTATGGGCACCTGCCTCTGGCAAACTTGCGTTCACCGTCTTAATGGCCCAATGGGCCTTATGCTCCATCTCCACGGGCAGGTGGCAGGCCTTACCGTAAACAAGCCGATAGGGTGAAGCACCCAACACGGTCTTGTAAGCAGTGCGGTAGGCCCACAACGCATCGATCAGTCGCAGGGACCAATCCTTCCTACTCGGGTTTACTGTTTTCTCTAAAATACCCTTAATCTCCCGATTGGCCAGCTCAGCCTGGCCATTTGTCTGAGGGTGATAGGCCGTAGACACCTTGTGAGAGATGCCATACTTCCTCATTAATGCCTCAAATGACCGATTACAAAAGTGGGTGCCCTGATCAGAGATAATGGCACGTGGCATGCCAAATCTCGACAAAACATGACTCTTTAAAAACTCAAGCACCACTTTAGAATCACTGGTCCTGGTAGGAATCGCCTCTACCCACTTAGACACATAATCCACCGCCAGGAGGATGTACTCGAAACCATGCGACATCGGAAATGGGCCCATGAAATCAATGCCCCAACAATCAAAGACCTCCAATACGTAAATACTGTGGAGGGGCATCATATTTCTCGGGCCGACTTTACCTAATTTCTGACACCGGTCACACGACTTGCAAAACACATATGCATCCTTAAATAAATTCGGCCAAAAGAAGCCACACTGTAAAACCTTGGCGGTGGTTTTCTTGGCGGAAAAATGACTGCCACACGCCTCCGAATGACAAAACTCTAATATCCCCCTCTGATCAACCTCGGGGACACAACGGCGCACTATCTGGTCCGCGCAGTACTTAAAAACATAGGGATCATCGAAAATATACTGCCGGACCTCTCTCAAAAATCGTTGCTTTTCAAATGTAGACCAATGGGGTGGAATCTGCCCAGTCACCAAGTAATTGGCGATATCTGCAAACCACGGGCATGCATTAGCAGCGAACAACTGCTCGTCGGGAAAGGTATCCACAATAGGGAGATGAGAGGTGGGGTCCTCAAACTCCAAACGAGACAGGTGATCAGCCACTACATTCTCCACCCCTTTCTTATCCTTAATGATGAGGTGAAATTCTTGCAGCAAAAGAATCCACCGGATAAGGCGAGCCTTCGCATCCTGCTTGGTCATCAAATACCTCAAGGCCGCATGATCGGTATAAACCACAATCTGTGACCCCACCAAGTAGGACCGGAATTTATCTAAGGCAAACACAACTGCTAATAACTCCTTCTCAGTGGTGGTATAGTTCAGTTGTGCCTCATTCAAAGTCTTGCTCGCATAATATATATCACACAGGGATCTTTCCCTCGCCTCTGACCTAAAACTGCTCCGACTGCATAGTCGGACGCGTCACACATAAGCTCAAATGGAAAACTCCAATCTGGGGACTGAACGATTGGCGGAGTTGTGAGACTCCGCTTCAATTTCTGGAATGCCCCCTCACAAGCGTCGGACCACACAAAGGGTGTGTCCTTCGCTAACAAATGACATAAAGGCCGGGAGATAGCGCTGAAATCCTTAATGAATCGCCGGTAAAAACCGGCGTGACCTAGAAAAGACCGGATATCCTTGACAGTCTTTGGAGTGGGAAGATTGGCAATTAAGTCTATCTTCGCCTTGTCCACCTCAATACCCTTGGATGAGACAATGTGTCCCAACACAATACCTTGGGTCACCATGAAGTGGCACTTCTCCCAATTCAGCACAAGGTGCTTCTCCTCGCACCTGGTCAAGACTTTTCCTAAGTTATCGAGGCATTCGTCAAACGAATCCCCAAAAACTGAAAAGTCATCCATAAAAACCTCCACTATCTTCTCTACCATGTCGCTGAAAATTCCCATCATACACCTCGAGAAGGTGCCGGGAGCATTGCACAAGCCAAAAGGCATGCGACGGTAGGCAAAAGTACCATACGGGCACGTAAAAGTAGTCTTTTCCTGGTCCTCCATGGCTACCTCAATCTGATTGTAGCCAGAGTATCCATCCAGAAAGCAATAAAACGCTCTGCCCGCGACTCTTTCTAAAATCTGGTCAATGAATGGGAGGGGAAAATGGTCCTTCCGGGTGCTCGTGTTGAGCTTCCGGTAGTCTATGCAAACTCGCCACCCGGTCTGAACACGGGTTGGCACTAACTCTCCCTCCTCATTCCTCACTACTTTCACTCCTGCCTGCTTAGGCACAACCTGCACAGGACTTACCCACTCACTATGGGCAATCGGGTAAATGATACCCGTATCTAACAGCTTAAGCACTTCCGTCCTAACCACCTCCTTCATAATGGGGTTCAAACGGCGCTGAGGTTGCCTCGAAGGCTTCACATCCTCATCAAGAAAAATGCGGTGTGTACACACCGTAGGACTAATACCCTGAAGGTCTGCTATCGTCCAGCCAATCGCCCCTATATGCTCTCTCAGCAGGGCAAGTAATTTAGCCTCTTGATCTGCCTCCAAGGAGGTGGAGATCACTACTGGAAACGTACCATCACCTTTAAGGAAGGCATATTTCAACGTATCCGGTAGAGGCTTCAAATCAGGTTTCGGTGGCTGGACCGACGATGGGAGAGCTTTAGATAATGGGGCGCCCAGCGGTTCGAGAACTGGGTCCCAAACGGCGCCACATATATCCTCTACTGCTAGCATCTCCATCAAACTCCCTACCTTTGGAGAATCTAAAAATGACGCCTCATCGGCGGTTAGGGCTATCTCCAGAGGATCCTTATACAACATACTTTCGACATGCTCTTGCACCAGCGTGTCGATCAAACTAACCTCATAGACCTCCTCATCATCCTCTACCCGACTATCGACATTGTAGACATTCACCTCCATTTTCAAGTCCCCAAATGATAATTGGACTTGTCCAGTTTTGCAATTCATTACAGCACTGGAGGTGGCCAAAAACGGACGGCCAAGGATAATGGGAGTCTTCTCAAAGACTTCCGGGATTGGACACGTGTCCAAGACAATGAAATCCACGGGGAACAGAAACTCCCCTACCTGAATCAGAACATCTTCCACTACCCCCTTAGGAATTCTCACACTCCGGTCAGCCAGCTGTAGCGTGACCGGTGTGGCTTTAAGATCACCTAGGCCTAATTTCAGATATACCGAATATGGGAGCAAGTTGACACTTGCTCCCAAATCTAGTAAGGCCTTCTCAAAACTCTGGCCCGCAATAGCTATAGGGATAGTGGGACAACCCGGATCTTTCCGCTTAATCGGAATATCAGCTTGGAGAATGGAGCTCACTTGCTCCGTCAGTAGCACGTTGCACTGACTTTTAGTTCTCCGTTTTGACGTGCACAGATCTTTAAGCACCTTTGCAAACTGAGGAATAGCGTCAATGGCTTCCATCAAAGAGATAGGAAACTGCACCTTCTTGAACAGCTCAAGAATCTGGAAATGCGCATTGACGCTGGGCTTTGCCACCAAACGATGGGGATATGGTGCAACAAGTGGCAAAGGAGTCGTGGGGGCCGCAGGAGCAGGCACCACCACCTCAGGTGACTCTAATTCTCTCTCTTCCTCAGTACACTTTCTCGCCGCAGGGACAACTACTGGTACAGCAACCAGCTCCGGAGGTGGAACTGGTTTTTGCACCAAAGGAATAGTCTTATCGATCACCTTCCCACTTCTGAGAGTGGTGATCGCCTTTGCTTCCTCCTGACTAGAGTTCAAATTACTCGTGCCTGACCCATCTCCCAGATAATTAGAACCGACAGCATTGGCTTGAGGTTGAGAGGGAAATTTTCCCCTCTCCTGTTGGTTTTGCCCAACTACTGCCGTTAACTGGGTTAATTGAGACCTAATGTCTCCAATGGCTTGCTTGGTTTGCTCAGTGAAACTCAACTGAGACTGCATGAGAGCTTTTAACATGTCATCAGTCTGCTTATCCCTCGGTGGATGATTTATGCCAGGGGGTGGTCCAGAATATGAAGGACCGTACCCCTGCTGATTCTGTGAGGGATAGCGATATTGGGACATTTGGCCTAGCTGAGGCCGGAATGGTTGCACCTGCTGCTGAGGCAGTGCCTGGGGTGGCACTGGTGCTTTGGGATCTCTCCATCCCAGGGCTGGGTGATGAGCCCATCCTGGATTATAAGTGTTGGAGAACGGATCCCAACGTTGGTTCACCGCATTAACCTCAGCTTGGTTGCTCTGGTATACCTCCTTAACCATTGGAAATGCGGGGCAAGCAGTCACAGAATGCCCCGGACACTCACATAATGCACACACCTCCTCTACTCTCACATCATTCACTTGGTGGACTTGCTTCAGTAGCAAGTCCTCCATCTGCTTGGTCAATTTGTCCAACTGGGACTGGACAGTGTGTTCTCTCACGCTCAGGGGAAAAATACCGGACCCACTGGGTCCCTGTGCAGCTATGGCCCTGTCAGCTAAGTCGGAAGGTTCCCAACTTCTATGTTTCTCGGCCAACTCATCTAAGAAATCCCATGCCTCATCTGGGACTTTATCTAGGAAATCTCCCTCCCTACAAAGATACTCAATCTGCTGGGCCGTCGCAATGTTTAGGCCCAGCTAGAAGAATGTCACCAACTGATGTTTCTCAAACCTGTGGTGGGGTAGAGACAACAACAAGTCTTTGAACCTCTCCCAACACCTCAAAAATGACTCACTCTCTTTTTGTCTAAACGACTGGAGTTGGCGAGTCAGGTGCTGTGATTTACCCTCAGAGAAATATTTCCTATAGAACAGCTCCCTAACAGCTGTCCATGTCGTGAGAGACCGCTCTTTCTGCATTCTGAGCCACTTGTCCGCCCCATCTTTCAGAGAAGCAGGGAAAAGTTAAGGCAAGCATTTTCCCATTGGGTAGTGGTGGCTAGGGTGCGCACCAACCCCTCAAAATGACGGACATGCTCGTATGGGTCCTCATTTTCCCTCCCATAGAAGAGAGGGAGAGCATTATGGGTTCCTGGTTTCACAGTGAAGGCATTGCGTGCCTCCACAGTCTCAGTCGGCAGAACTATCGAGCCAAGAGGAGTAGTCCTCTCGGGATGCCTGTAATCCCTCATAGATTTCTGTTCCGCCATCGGTGGCTCACTCTCTAAGTCAAACAGTGGATTGGGAAATTCTAAGAACAGAGTGGGATCAGATTGACTCTCGGAAGACTCGGATTGAGTAGACGGCCACTCTAGCTGGAGTGGCACTGGCTCAACCTGACTCGAATTCCCTAAAAGTGGGACTTCAACTAACGACTCTTTATCTATCCTACAAAGACGTTTAGACGGGTCTCGGAAAAAGAGTGGGTCCCCTTTTGGTGAACCCTTCTTTCCTTTACCTATCTTGACTCAATTCTAAAAATAACAACTAAAGATTTCCTATTTTTTTTTTCTTTTATTAAATTAAGAAAAATATAATTAAAACTAAAATTAACTAGACACTAATTACCCGAATTCTTAACACCTTTTGCCTTCCCCGGCAACGGCGCCAAAAATGCTTGACCGAAATCCTATACCTAAATTACTGGGTTGCCCCAAGCGTAGGGCGGAGACCGGTGTAGCACAATACCCGGTAAGACCGGAATCGAATCCACAGAGAAGGTGGAAAGTGCTTACTAAAAACTCGGGTTGCTAAGTTAATAAGGCTCTTAGGTAGCCACCCTTAATGATTTGATTGGTGAATTAACTAAATTAAGAGAAAAACTTATTTTGATTAAATTAATTTAAAAGGGAAGTACGGTCGTAGGGGTTCATAACACGGTGACCAGGTCCGGATATTTCATGCTCCATTCGTTGTTTCCAAGAAACGTTTGATTTTAGAGAGAAAAGGTTACCCCGAAAGATGCGAATCCTCGTTGTCGCCGTTACCCATGTACAGCGAAGAACAGGTTTTGGTCCCCCGTTCCCCGCGTTACATGGGCTCCAACGAAGCTCGGATTCGTCCAACGGAAGCTCTTTAATAACCTAAAATTGCTTTTCATTATTGATTTGAGAATAGGAGCAAGAAATAAATCCAACCCTGGCCACGGCGTGTTAATCACCCCGTGACCATACTTATGAATCTACTCACTCATATTGAACAGCATAGATAAGAATATTCTGAAATTAAACATGTTGTTGTATCGAATATGGATTAAAAACACAAGATCCGAAGTCAGATCACGGACAAACTCCCGTGAACTGAGATTAAAGTAAAGAAAATAGAAGTTTACCGAAGCAAAGCAAGAATCAGCGATCAAAACTGTAAGAACTTCAATCCCAAAAGTCTCCGGAAAGTAATAATTTCAAAAGGAAAGCGGAGAAAATAGAAGTTTACCGAAGCAAAGCAAGAATCAGCGATCAAAACTGTAAAAACTTCAATCCCAAAAGTCTCCGGAAAGTAATAATTTCAAAAGGAAAGCGGCTGCAAAAATTAAAGAAAAACTAAACAATGTTTTCGAACCCTAATTCGGCCCTAAAACGGGGTATTTATCCTCCCCCGAAGTCAACACACGTGGCAAGTCAAACGGCACAAATTAAGGCACTCGGTATCGATACAGGGGAAGTCCTGTATCGATACCCGTGGGCTTTGTTTCCAAAATTGTGCTTGGGTATCGATACAGGACAATCCCTGTATCGATACCGAACCTCTAAGTTGACTTTTCAGCTTTTTGGTCATCCTTGCTTGGGTCCCACCGGTTCCCCACATGCCCGATGCCTTGTGTCACTTTCCGTGCTCCTTTCCGGCCCGTTTCCTACAAAACAAACACAAACACCGAAAACAAGAGATAACACCGAATCAAGTGGAAAATGAAATAAAACGCGCCTCTAATGCGCTAATTTGCCCTACTTAGGCGCTTATATCTGTGATATTACGCGCCTATCAAAACTACATACTTTATAAATAAGTAATAAAAGTATTGTCGTTTTAACAATATAATGTAAATTAAATTTATGAAATATGATATAATATTATATGTGTAAATATATTACTTATATTTAAAATTAATATAACAATAATATTATAATATTATACGTTATTAAATAAACTTTTAATTACAATATTGATATAAAATTGATTAAAGTTATTACAACATTACATGTAGAAAAATATTGTAAATGTAGAAATGTTTAAAAATAAATTAACATTTTTTAAAACTACATACTTTACTAAAAACAATTTAAAGAGTTATTTTAAATACCGCATTTTAAATAAGTAATAAAAGTATTGTCGTTTTAACAATATAATTTAAAACTACATACTTTATAAAAATAAATTAACATATTTTAAAACTACATACTTTATAACAAACAATTAAAAGAGTTATTTTAAATACGGTATTTTAAATAAGTAATAAAAGTATTGTCGTTTTAACAATATAATATAAATTAAATTTATGAAATATGATATAATATTATATGTGTAAATATATTACTTATATTTAAAATTAATATAACAATAATATTATAATATTATACGTTATTAAATATACTTTTAATTACAATATTAATATAAAATTGATTAAAATTATTACAACATTACATGTATAAAATTATTGTAAATATAGAAATGTTTAAAAATAAATTAACATATTTTAAAACTACATACTTTATAATAAACAATTTAAAGAGTTATTTTAAATACCGTATTTTAAATAAGTAATAAAAGTATTGTCGTTTTAACCATATAATTTAAATTAAATTTATAAAATATGATATGATATTATATGTGTAAATATATTACTTATATTTACAATATTAATATAAAATTAATTAAAATTATTACAACATTACATATATAAAATTATTGTAAATATAGAAATGTTTAAAATTAACATATTTTAAAACTACGTAAATTATAACAAACAATTTAAAGAGTTATTTTAAATACGGTATTTTAAATAATTAATAAAAGTATTGTCGTTTTAACCATATAATTTAAATTAAATTTATAAAATAAGATATAATATTATATGTGTAAATATATTACTTATATTTAAAATTAATATAAAATTAATTAAAATTATTACAACATTACATATATAAAATTATTGTAAATATAGAAATGTTTAAAAATAAATTAACATATTTTAAAACAACGTACTTTATAACACACAATTTAAAGAGTTATTTTAAATACGGTATTTTAAATAAGTAATAAAAGTATTGTCGTTTTAACCATATAATTTAAATTAAATTTATAAAATATGATATAATATTATATGTGTAAATATATTACTTATATTTAAAATTAATATAACAATAATATTATAATATAATACGTTATTAAATATACTTTTAATTACAATATTAATATAAAATTGATTAAAATTATTACT